>PVJL010001667.1:124076-244987 GCA_004026885.1 Lyroderma lyra
GGGGGGGGGAAGGAGGGAGGGGAGAGGGAGAAAGAGCGGGTGGGGGAGAGATTCACTTAATTGCTTAAAAATTTTAGTCAAGCAATGAGGACGCTTATCTTTGGAAGCGGTGGATTTTAGTAGTCTTCTAGGAACCACAAGGATACTTGCACTTCACCTTCAGTTTTGCCATTTTTCTGAGAGGACCCAGTGAAACGATTTTATTCCTAGTTTACAAATTGGGGGTTCTTTAAAAAGCAATATATGGTCAGGTTGTTTGAACTGATTTTAATCAAAGAGTTCAAAGTCCCTTATTCCAAGGCCTGGATTTGTTGTTTTTACATTAATTCTGTGTGTTTGTCATTTCAAAGTAAATATTTGTCTAAACCAAATACTTTCATGTGAGACAAGGACATTCGGACATCAAAATATATATTCCCCCAGGAACGGCTTCAAACTACTTCTTTTGATAACATTCCGCCTGACATGTTCAGTGCACCCATCACATCAAAGCTGATTCTGTCTTTAAAAAAAAAAGGAAGAAGCTTTTTAATTTGTTTTTCTTAGAAAAGGCATTTTCCATTTTTCTCTCCATGTGTATTTTTAAAACCAATGATGCACTTTCACAAGAGGATTTTCAATAACTTTGAGTAGAGATGTAGAATATACACTTCTTACTTTGCACGTAGGACCCGACAGATTGAGAAGTTGTTAGAGGTGGTCAGTTGGCGTATTTCTATAAAATGTTTAATACTGACCTCAGTGGCCATCGACAGAATGAAAGCCTTCAAATGACCTTTTCTTGGATGGTGATAAGTTGACACAAAGCTTGGAGTGCTCCTCCTTGGCCATAATTATTGCCAACCTCCTGGGGTCTGGCTTTCTGGTGGACTTGAGGTCTCCTGTTACGTAAGAGATGGATCACTGAAATGAGGAGAAAATGACATTTTTGGAGGGAAACCAAAAAATATTGATTAAAATGTTATCATTAATGGAAACCCATTATGGAGGGAAAATATGCAGGTTCAGCGTAGATTTGTGGCCCTTCGTACATTGGCCAAAATATCTCTTAGAGAGAGGGCTTGGAAGTGGGATTTTAAGGACTGCTGAAATATTTGCAATTTGGTGAAACTAGTAGCTGTGGTACAATAAATAATACTTTCCTGAGCTTTCATGTACTTATTTATTTCACAGTGGTTCTCGAGCATCCAGTAAATGTGACATGAATAGTGGGGATACTGAGATGAATGCTATAGTTGCCACCCTCGTGTACAGAACCATCTGCCGAGACAGGCAGATAGGACACACACTCAAAGGACATGCATTCTAGCGAGACAGGGGCAACCGAGAGGGCTTCATGAAGAGGAAACAAGTGAGTTGTCAGTACTCTCCAGAGAAATGTGTACCTCTCTATATGTGCATGAATATCTCCCTTACACAGTTGTGCATCTTTGAGGAGAACCCTATATTGGAAACTTGATAAAGTGGGTGAGTGTTAGCAAGTTTGCCTAACGAGCTCAGTCTTCTCCCTTTTAGCTGAAACCTCCCTTACCTTAGCGTGAAGTCTGGGAAAGAGGCCTGGCTTCTCTGTGGCGTGCCCTATTTGAACCAGGAGTGGCACAGGCCCCAAGACCTGTCACTGTTGAAGCGTTTCCCCCCGACCCTGGGCCCCTTTCTCTCTCCCTCTGCGTTCTCTGCCCAGGATTCCTCTTATACAACATTGCTGTCAATCATTGGCTGTGTCCACACGGCGCACACATTGTATCTCCAGCCCATGGTTTTCCTCCGAATCCCAGACAGATACAGCCCATCGTCTTATCCACATCTCTTCTCTAGAAAAATCTTGGAGGACTCTTTCAAATCAAAGCAGAACTCATTTTGATGAGTGTCACTGTCGTCCAGTTAAGCTTAAGCAGAAACTCCATGTTTTCACATAACCCACCCATTCCGAAGCGCCCCCCATGTCCAGTTCATCACCACATTCTGTTGATTTTGCTTTTTAAACTTCTCTGGAAATTGGCAAATTTTCTTTATGTCTTTCACCAAAAATCTCCAAACTACAAATCAGGCCATACTGGTTTGATTACAAAATTGTCTTTTATTCCTTGCATCAGTCGGGGTTTGTCAAGATTCTCCAGAGAAATATGTATATATGTATATTATGTGTATATACTTATTTTAAGGAATTGTCTTACACAATTATGGGGCCTGGCAAATCTGAAATTCACAGGGCCGGCCAGCTGGCGGGTGGGAGGCTCAAGCAGTGTTGGGTTGCAGTCCTGAGTCTGAAGCCTGGAGGGCCCGCCATCGGGGTTGGAACTCAGGCAGCGTGTCTCTTAACAGTCTCGAGGCAGAATTTCTTGTTCTCTTGGAAACCTCAGTTTTTCCTCTTAAAGTCTTCAACTGATTAGATGAGACCCATGCACACTGTGGAGGGTAATCTCTTTTACTTTAAGTCAAATGGTTATAGATATAAATCACATCTATAAAACCCTCTCAGAGACATCTAGCCTAGTATAATATTTGGCTAAGTAGACACCGTATCCTAGCCAAATTGACACAGCAAATTTAACCATCATGCCTCCAATCCCTTCTAATCTCTTCTCAAGTACTGCAGCCAGAGTTATGTCTCCAAAGCGTAAACTGAATGGTATCATTGTTAGCTTGCATCTTGGAAGCCGTAACTGTCTCCCTGCCACCCCGCCTGGTGCCGCACGGGGGGCCTCGCTGAGCTCTGCCTTCACATCTCACAAGCCTACACTCCGTGGCCCAGGCGCAGTGGCTTTTTCTCTTTCTTTGGTTGAACCCCCTTCTTCCTGCTACAGGGATTTGGCAGACTTTCTTTTCCTTCTACATGGAAATGGTCTTCCTTCCTCTCCTTGTTAGGTGCCTCCTATGCGTCCCTATTTTAGCTCAATTGTTCCTGTTCAATAACATTTTCCTGATGTCCTTGACGAGGTCAAGTGTGCCAAATGCTCTCACAGTACTACGAACTGCTCCTTTATAACGTGTGTTCTAATATTGATTCACTTTGGGTGATTGCTTGATTAAAGTCAGACATGCTTCTAAAAAGTGACTTTAGTAGTTTCCTAAGAACAGAGACTCTGTTTCTGTTTATGATGGTGTCCTCTGCATTTAGTACACTTCTAGATTCAGAGTGGCTGCTCAATAAATACTTATGGGAAGACAGCAGAAATTTGCATGAATGAATAATTTGGGGACAACACTTTGCCAGTAAATACTGAGTTCTTCGTGTGCGGAAATCCTCTCTCATTTTGCTATTTTATCACCACACCAGCTTTTCACTAGGAATGTGAATAATAATTTCAACAGAGATAACATGTACACAGGGGTTCTTAGCTGCCAGTTACTTTGCTAAATGCTTTTAATCTATGAAACTGATTTGCAGAGTCTGTTTTTGAATCCCTAGTAGGGGTTTCTGGATTCCTAAAATGGTAGTCCTTCCACCAAATTTGGTTTCATTAGGGAAACCGGGCTTTAAACTATGATTGTGCTTTGTTTGTTTTGATACTGGGTGAATTAGGGTTCTCTCGAGAAACAGAACTGATAGCCCCCCCTTCTCACCTTCTGCTTCAGTCCCCTGCCACCCTCCCATTTCCAGCGTGCCTGGTAGACCCCCAGCGGTACTAACGTGGGCTCCTCAGGACGCTCTCCCAGCAAAGCAGTGGCTGCCCGGGCTGCGGGCTCCACGGTCCGGCAGAGGAAAAATGCCAGCCGTGTGACCTCAGCTGGCCCTGGGGGGGTGGGGGGGTGGGGGGGTGGTCGTGATTCTACACAGATTGTGCACCTGGCCTCAAAGTTGGCCCTGTTCCCCTCTTAGTTCTGAGACTTCTGTTCATCGCTTCTGTGTTTATGTTGCACATTTGGGGCAAGTACACTCGTTCATAGATTTGGCAACATCTGTCTATCTGTCTGCCATCTGAAGAAGAAGGAAGAAAAATCTCCAACGTATCCTGGACCAAGAGCATAGTGATTTTCTATTCATGAGAAAGAAGTTTTCTGTAAACTTACTGTTTCACAGGAAACTTAATGAGAACTGATTTTAAGGAATCAGTGTTTTTCTATGGCTAATAAACTTTTTAATTCATTTAAAAAATAAAAGGATATATCTATAGATACACACATATGTGATATAGATAGATACAGATATAGATATAGATGATGTAGCTATGTAAGAAGAGATTTATTATGAGGGTTTGGCTCATGTGATTATGGAGACTGAGAGATCTCACACTCAGTTGGCTGTAAGCTATAGGCCCGGGGAGATGGTCGTTTCAGTTCAAACCCAAAGACCCAAGAACTGGGAGCACGGGTGTCTTGGGGCAGGAGAAAATGGATCTCCCAGCCTGAGTAAGAGAGCAAATTCTCCCTTCCTCTGCCTTTTTATTCTATTCTGGCCCTCAGTGGATTGGGTGACATCTATCCACATTCCTGAGGGCGATCTTTACTCAGTCAACCAATCCAATGCGAACCTCTTCCAGAAACACCCTCACAGACCCACCCAGGAATCATGTTTTACTAGCTCTGTGGGTATCCTGTAGCCCAGGCAAACTGACACATAACATTAACCATCTTTTTGGGCAAATCACTTAATCCTATGACAATCGATTTTCTCTCACATAAAATGAGGATTGAGCCATCTACTTCTCAGCATGCCGGGAAGATAGAATTGTATTTTCTTGGCTCTGTATGCCAATGGGGCATATTATAAATCTTTAACATCCTGAACCTTCATTTTTTAGATGAATGTAACAGTATGATCAAAGAGGAGAGAGACAAGGAGGGAACTCAGGGGACAGAAAAGATAGTGACTATAATTGTTGAGTGCTTCAAGGTGAGAGAGAGAGTAGGATCAGTGGATTTTATGTCATGGTGCTACGTAAGGATTGGTGGAGGTGGAATACTAGACTGAGTAAGCTGGAAAGAAAGGAGATACTAGTGAATGCATGGAATGAAAATTTAGAACAATCACCACCATTAGAAATGACAAGGTTGAAGTGGAACCATGGAATGGAGTGACTGTGATAGGTTGGTTGGCATCAACACTGGAGGATAGGTACACAGAGAACTGAGAGCCAAGAGGGGGAAGAAAATTGACATAACCATATTGGAATTATCTAGAACATAAGCTAGGTATGGCATGTTAGAAAGAGTATAAGTGACCTTCAAATGGTCAAAAACAACCCATGTATTCCCACTGGATAATTACATTATGGAGTCAGAAGACTTGAATTTTATTTTCTACTTTGCCAATTACAAGTAATGTAACTATATAAAAATTCTTTTCCTGAGTGTTATATTTCCCATTTTTTAATTTAAGAACTACTCTATATTCCTGAAATATTATTTGACATTATCACAAGAAATGCTTATGAAAATTATCAAAATTATCTGGTATAATACATGGAGACTATGAGATGGGCACTCTAAGTGCCATCTTAACCTTTACATTTCAACTTTCATTTTTTTGATCAACATAATAGTTATTAATTTTATCCAACACTTGGGGCACTCAATCTGTGGTATAGGAAAGTAAGGGGCACCCCCCCCCCTTCATTTAGTCTTCTCTTTTAAACAGGAGGCTAGATAACATTTGGTACTGATTTTTTATTCACTTTCCTATATTCATTATCTGTTTTCAAATACCTCACTCTGATCAATAAGCATGGTAGGTAATTTTATTCAATAAGTATTTATAAAGCATCTGTTCTATAGCACATATTTACCATATGAGATATTTTATATTTACACTTTCTCCCAGTACATCTCAGTTTACTTTACATTGAGTCCCTCCATTTTTATATATTTCTCCTCTGGCTAGGTTCAGGAAAATGCCCAAATTTTCTTACAACCTAGATAATTTCTCATTGACTGAAAAATCCTATAGTGTTGTAGGTTCAACACCATACAGTCCTACTCAACCACAAAACACTATGATGGAACTGATTAACTAAAATAGAAAAAAAAAAAACAACTATTAAGTAAACACACAAGCAAAGCAAAAACAACTAGAAGATTTGAACCCGCATAGTACTTAGAGCTAATTCCAAAAAGACCTTAAGTTATGTACAATTTTATATAATGTTATAATTGTATACTTTGAGTCAAAGATCAATAGAATTAATGCTGTTTCTATAATAATAATTACTAATAATTATGAACACTTTTAGAAATGGAACCAGATATATAATGACTCTGCTGTAATAATTACAGTCTCTAATTTGTCTCTATTTGCCAGTAGATTTTAAATTCTTAGAGAGTGAGGGGTATGCCAATTTTGTATTTTTATTCCAGGGCCTAGCACACCATAGGTCCTTAGGAAATGTGAATTAATGTTAACGAAATTAAAGACAGATGGAATTCATATGGAATAAAATGATCTTTGAAATGAATTCTAAACTCAAACCCAAACAAGTTAACACTTTAAAATGTGAAAATAGGTATTATTTCTAAATTAATCTCATAAAAGTCATCCATTAAAACTGTAGTATCTCAAATATTTTTATCTTTGGTTTTTAAGCAAAATGTTTCTAAATGTTAAGAACATGTGTGTGCAGGGTAAGTAATTCACTGATATTAAACAGTAGTTTGACTGACCCCTCCGCCCTTCATACATCTGGTATGTCTCTAATAAATAGAGCAGCATAAAAGGTAATATGGAAGAAAAACTTGCTCAGGGGTTTAGGGATATAAGTTTGTTGGGCTGTGGGATTATGGCTGTATATGCTTTTAATCATGAAAGATTTCGAACATATAATCAGAATTTTTTATTAAAAAATATAAATAGCTTCTGAACAACCATTGGAATTTGAAATTGAAGCAGAGAGCTCCAAAGGGCAATGTAATTTTCTTAACAATAACAGCTTCCATTGAAAGAGAATTTTTATTTCTTCAGGCATGGTGATGGGCAAATTGAATTCATTACCTTTCATCCTTAAAACCATCTTAAAAGATAGGTATGGCCCTCCATTTAATTATGAAAAACCCAAAGTGGCAAGAGTTAAACAAACTGCCTTCAGGTCACAGAGCAGAAACAGTGAAACAAGATTTGACTTCAGGTCTCACAGATGCTAAAGCGCAAGCTTTTTCCTACCTCCTCTTAGAGTTGTGAGACTGAGCAAACTTTTTACATAGATTAACATATTTAATCATTACAGCAACCCTATGAAAATTGAGGAACAGAGAAGCTACATGCCTTGACCAAGGGCGAACAGCTGACACAAGAGACAGGCTCTTAAGCACAGAACTACACTGTTTTCTTAAAAAGGGAGAAAATTTGGACAGCTCCTAGCTCAAAGCATGATACATTTTTGGTACTGAGTAAAGATAAACTCTTTTCTTTTTACATTTCTAATGCTTTCCATAGAGTGAACACTTAGTATTATGTTAAATGAATCATGAAAATAATATTACATCTATATTATATATAGGTATATGTATTTAAAAACAGCCCACATACTAGATAGGTGAAGGGTAGCCCCTTGACATTTCAGCCCTCCCACTTACAAGAGAGTTACGATTTTCTGTGTTTAGGTTTGTAAAAGTATCTGGCACAGTCATCACTTTTGGGTTATGTCTGTTTCATAAACTCTTGTAGTCAGGGCATTTCATCTCAATGCCAGGCAATTTATGATTACTCTTTGTTTTATGACCTTTCAGTTAGTATGCAGTCTATTTGACAGTGCTCATCCAACACCTAGAGCAATTTTGCCCAATATGAGAGCAAGTTTTCCTGAGACACTAACTTGGGCCTGAATAAATCAAATATAATCTAATACTTCTGCAATGCTTCCTTAATCGATTTATCTTCAAATGGTATGACCAAAAGAGTCATATTACTGGCACGATTTGTTTCTTTGGAAATCTATGCTAATTCCAGCTCATGGTCTATTGCCTTTTTTTTCTCTTTTACTAGACTATTTTTATGAATAGGTAGCTCATCATTCTAGTGAAGCTAGAAATAAATATGCTTCTGGAGAGAAGAGTTTTCACACCATCATCATATGGCAGATCATTGAACTTCATTCGCCTTCATTTAATTTGAATAAAATTGGTAGGGAGACCATTTGGAGGATATTTATTTAGTTTTTAGTCATTTTTCTTATCCTCCCACACACATGCAATTGAGCATTCATGTGTGTGTGTGTGTGTGTGTGTGTGTGTTTGCCTCCTTTTACATAGAATATCTCTTTTGAGGGCCAGAGGTAATAATTTTTATATCTTCTGTGCTTAGTGCAATAAGAACACATAGTAGGTGCTTAGCAATTATAGTTGGTTGATGTTCTCAAGTGAACAAACCAAAAAGAAAAAAACTCTTTTTTTCAGCATGTACTACTTATATACATCTCTGCTAAGTAAATTATCATTCCAATACATTAAAACATTTTCTGTTGGAGGAGTCTCTTTCTCTGTCTCTCTCTGTCTCCCCTCCCCTGCCCTGTATTTAACAATTTCTTTACAGTGATAGTGGAAAAATTACTTAGCCTCTATTAAGTCATAGGGTCCTCATCTATAAGATGGTACAGTTACTCCTGAGTCACAAACAACACATATGTAGAACCCTGGTGACATTTTAGTTTAGATTCTAGCCCTTGATTATAGTGGGATTCTAATATGTAAGGAATTTCTGTGTTTGGGAAATATCATGTCTGCGTATGGTATCTGTACTGCATGTGTCATACGTTGGATGATTTAGGATTTTTGTCTTGACTGCTTCAACAAGATAAAAGGGTCTCTTCTTCCTAATATAAAATTACACTAAAATAAGTAAATCAGGGCCTCAACTTTGTGAGATCTCTTAGGTACCCATATTTATTTTCTCATGTTTCTGTGTCATTCCCTGGGGTGTTTCTTTGTCTGCTTGGCAAAGTTGGTTCACCACCCCAAAGTCCATACCCCAGCCCTTGGGAAGGAGGGAAGAGAATAGAGGATGGAGAAAGCAAAAAGCACCCTTTATGAACAGCATACAGAAGTTTAACACAGCATTGCCATCACAGTTCACTGGCCAGAACTAGTCAAGGGTCTTAACTAGTTGCAAGGGGGTCTGGAATGTATAGTCTTTAATCAGGAGGCTATGTGCTCAGTTAAAACCCAGATAATTAGTTAAAGGAAGAAGGGAAAAATGGATATTAAGGAATAATTAGCAATCCATTCACATGTATATCATTGCGGGAATTCTCTCAAGGTGGTGTTTTTGCCCATATTCAATGCATAAGATAGTTGAAATTTGTAGAAAAGAGATACTTGTCAAAAGTTACTTAAATGTGTGGACTGAGGAGGAAGGATGATTGCAGTAAAGGCAGCACTACAATAGATTTAAAGCAGTAACAGAGAAGAAAAAAAAAATAGCTACCTAATATTGTTTTGCAAGTCCATAAGAAAAAGGCAGCTGCGGGATCCATGTGCCATTGTCAGGCCTGTGTTTTGGAGGTAATCCTGTGAGATGACATAACAGGAAGAAATTAAATATTGAAAGTAGTAGCTGAAGTTAAGTCCTTGAGGGGAAAGAAAAAGCATGATTTGTTTTCAGTTACTTGATTACACAGGTCTCAAAGATTCTCCTCTACGCCCTGGGCATTTGAAATCACTACTCTTTTTAACCATCACCTTTAGTTGAATTTTTAGTTTGAGAGAACAACTCTGGAAACACAAGTAATATAAATTTACACACAAAACAAATGCAACCCTGAAAATGTGAGGATGACAAGATCATAAAAAAATGTAGGAGTAAGAACGTTGGATCAAACCTCTCAATTTGCCAAAATTGTGAGGTCAGATATTCATGAGCCATGAAATTCTTTAATATTTATGCTGGATAAATAAATGTATGTTTAGAGGGATTGCTTACATGGTGCTTCTTGAGCTTTCTCTCTAAGAAAATGACAAGAAATATTAGGGGAGAGGACAAATTCTTTAGGGCTAGGAACACCGTGAATACAAGAGAATATCCCCATGCATAAATGTGACATTCAGTGGTCTAGAGTCACTGTTCTTACTATGTACAATCATGAGGAGAAATTTCTAAGCAGTCTCAACTATTTGAAAATAACCTTAAGTATTCAAATTTTTTTCATCAGCCATCTAATTTTATTTTAGAGTTCTTATAGTTTACATTTTTCTGCCTTTTTTTTTTTTTTACAGTATTAGAAAGTCTGAATTAGATTCCACTTGTGTTGACACTCTTCTTTAACCTTATCAACCCTGCTTTCAAAAGGCTGCCTATAGGCTTTGATGGTAGGCAAGTTTGGAGGGAAGTCAGGAAGTTCGAGTTGGGGGCATCAAATATTCCATGCTGAGAACCTCAAATAAGAAAATAGAAGATGATCCTATATAGAAAGCATCCTGGCTAAAAAGGAATCTCAGTTGACTTCTTTGGTGCAATTGATTGATTAATAGCTACAACAACAAAAAGAATGATGTGAGTTCAGCATCTCATGTTATGATCATCACCTCTGTAGGTTCCTTCCTGTCCTGTTAATGCACCCCCCCACACACACACACACTAAGTATTGATGAATAAATTCAGAATCCTGGTCTAAAGTAGCCTTTGGAAATTTTTCTCTCTTTGGTCATCAGTCACCATTTCAGTAATAAACACTCAGTGAGCCGTGTAGTATATTAATTTTCTAGTGTGCAGAATTAAACAAAACATTTAACTATGATGATGGAAAAATGTTTTAGTTGTTTATAAAATGCACATGGAAGTATGGTGTAGTTATCTCACACTCGGGGTAAGTCTGTGTTATTAGTGAGCTCGGGCTGCTGTGGCTGAATACCACAGACTGGCTTCACAGACAGAAAGTCATTTGTTCTCAGTACTGTGGGCAGAAAGTCCAGCATCAAGGTGCTAGCATAGCTGGTGTCCCGTTAAACTTCTGCTGGATTGCAGACAGCCGCCTTCTCACCTCATCCTCACACAGCACGTCAGGGTGCGGGGTGGGTGCGGGGAGAGAGAGAGACACCTGCGACCTCATTTAACTTTAACTAAAGGTTTAAGTGCCTTATCTCTAAAACCAGTCCCATCGGGGGTTGGGGCTTCAAAACTTTGAGGGGATACATTTCAGTCTATAGCAAACGGTGTCTCCCCAAAACACTATGAGAAGCAAATCTATGTCCTCAGTGAAGACGGAAGTCAGAGACCTTAAAAATACCTCCTTAACATGGGCAGCTTTATCATATTTATTAGCTGTCATGTTAGAAATCATAAAACAGGATGTTGGCAGTGTGGGACACCGGACAGAGCTTTCCTGCTGGAGACGGTACAATGACCGCGAAAAGACAACACACGTTGGAAGGTAGGAGAGGTCCCACAGGGACACAGGCAGCTGAAAAGCTGAAATGCGGACAGGGGTGCCGAAATGAGCTGTAGGCACCGTGTTGTCCCATTCTTGCTCCTTCAACATAATTCGTCTGATTCTCTACTCGGTGACTACCATGGAAACAGTAAATTCCTGCAAGTATGCTGTCATGATTCACTGTCACTGTCTCAATTCCCTTCTTGGGCCTCATTGTCCAGTTTTCCCAACATTCTTCATCTCTGACATGTGACCCTACTTACCACAGCACTCACTTCTTGGGCACAGTGACTGAAACTTCTACTAGACGTAATATGAAAAATCATCACTTACTAGGCTCAATATTACAACCGTTGATCCATACCGACACGAACTGACATTTCCTAGGAACTTACAGTGTGTTAAGTTACACTCATCTTCTCCTTGCAGGCTAAAAATGATACTCTTTTTTATCCCCGTGCTCTTCTGGTCCCCTACATTAGCCAGTGTCCCTTGTTAGTTTGCCATGCTCTTGTCTCAGAATGAGAGGTTGTATCTGTCCTTTAGGGTAACCCTATGACCTAAAATTGCGGAGCCATAGAACAGAAGAGCATTTCAAAGCCGGGTCCCCACCACACAGTGAGCACAGCAGGTGGCCAGCTCCATGGTGAGCACCCTTTAGGCGCCTTTGCTCGGTGCTAACAGAGGAAGACAACTGCTTGATGGAGTGGATTTTCCACTTGACACCAGGTTCTTGCTGTTTATCACTGTGAGGAAGAATGTCGATGGGTGTTCTGCAGACCCGTCATCTACTCTGAGGACGCTTCCAGCCGGCACACTGCTGTCTGCTCAACTGTTTTGTTGTGTCTGAACATTCAAGATCTCCCTTTTGCTTGAGTACCCAGGAATTTTACTGATAAATACACCACTTAGAGTAAAAGAGCATTTTAGACACATAATTGTGCTTTCAGACTCTTAATTCCTTTTGAACATATTTCATTACTCATTTAATGTAGCTTGAATTAGATTATTTTAAAGTTGATTCAAGGAAATATAATCTATAAATCATTTGGAGCAACTATTATATTACATTACATTATATTAATGTATAGTATGTGAAATGAGTGCCTGATATGTCTGACATTACTAAAATGATACACTATGTCGTACTAAAATGATGGACTATGTAATGCGATCCGGGGGTTACATATGTGCTACTTTCATTGAAAGATGCACAACCGTATGCACAGGAACTCGCGTTCACACACACTCCCTTCCCAGGGCTGCAGAGCTTGTACGTGGCCGACAGTGCTGGGATTTGAAGCCAAGGCCAACAGAATGCAATTTCGGTGTGTTTTACTGTTATCCTGTGGTTTCTCAAATGATTTGGGCTTTTCCAACTTATGAAATGTGGTCACAGGTGACCACAGCCACTATGGTTCATTACTATCCTGGAGTATGTAGAAGGTTTGTCTGTTTGGGCCCCTCACTACTTCCTCTGCTTTCTAATAATGGGTCCAAATTGCGGTATACATTTATAATAGAAGAAAAAATCATGCTTTCTCTGGGTATATTAGAAGTTTTCCTTGTCTGGAATAAGAGAACACCAGAAAAATATTCTTAAACCATGTTGAAGGAAAACAGAAGATACTAATTTTTGTTTGTTATTGTAAGTTTAAAGACACGTTATGCTCTTTAAGGTTAGGGATTTGGTTTAAACCCGTGGCCCTGCTGTCTTCCGTTCCCAAGCTAGTGTGCAAACCCAGAATCAGTGTGCACATTTCATGAGTTGGCATATTTGGATGGTTTGAGTATTTTCTTCTGGTCTATGGGCTTTATATCTGTGTTTCTACGTGAGTGTGCATTTCTGTATTTGCAAGTCTGTTTTATTTTATTGTTTTTCCTTCACAGAGATTATTTTAGAATTTCCAAGGAGGTCTGAAATGCAGTAAAGATATCTTCTGACATTTAAGAGAATTAAAATCCTGCTTCGAGAGAATTAACATTAACCGATCTATCTGTCCCCATTTTAGGACCTTCGGTCGGTCCCTCTGCCCACTGATTTTTCTCACTAAAACCGTAAGCATTCTCAGAGCCCATTTTCAGACATTTTACTTTGAAATTTTTATTTGATCAGCAGCCTTAGGATCTGAAGGGGATTACGTTTTCCCCCTTTTCTTGTTTCTTGAACTAGCATAAATAATCCTCTTTGTGATAACACCATCTCCCAGAGCCCCTGTTTATCATAAGAGGACTCTTGTTTCCATGGACTAATGCACTCAGAAGCTTGGCCGACTTTCTGATGCAAATGTCAGACAGGAACCATGTCTTCGCGTTTCCAGCCAAATTGCTTCATTTTTACAACACTATGCTTGATTTATAGGGGTCTTTGAAATATTGAAATTGCCCCCTGCACTAAAGAAATGCAATGTGTAGGCATTTTAGTATAGAAACATTAATAAGAATAATTTATAGGGGAAATGGTTTGCAGAGTTTTGGAAAATACTTAACTCTTTGAGCAAAATATGGCAGTGTCACTGGCCAACACTGACATTCTAAAGAGAGATACATTGTATATTGTGGGAGAACCAGACGCAGTCCCAAGAGAATGTCATGATTTTATTTAGATTTAAGTAACCATTATAGAAATAACAAAAACAAAAACAAACAAAAAAAGAAAGAACACAAGAAATCCATTTATTTTTGTTTTTTTCTTATTGTAGGCTTCATTTTTAAATTGGTAAATGGTCCAAAGTGACTCAACCACATGCTCACCCAAAAACAAGGTTTGTGTCTTAGTCAGGCATTTAACTGGGGGCCATGGCCATGTCTGTATAGGATGTGGGGGGATGGAGAATGGAACAAATTTATTGTACATGTTCAACATGCCAGGAACAGGCACAGACAGCTTACCTGTCTTTTAAATTTCATTCCTTCCACGTTAACGAGGGAAATGGGCTCTCATGCCGTCCTCAGAAGTCGGAGAGGTAAAGTGACTTCCCCAGCATCGCGTGGTCTTGGGTTGAATATGCAATTGAGAGAACATGTTGGTGAGGAACAGAGAATAGACTGAACTAATAGATTGGTTTAAAAACATATTTATTTTATGTATAGTTTTAAAATACCAAAATACTACTATATCCAATGGGTCAAAAATTATGTTTTTTTCTGAATACATGATATTACTTCAGCCCTGATTGGTGTGTTGGTATGGGGATGGAGACATGGTGTTCATCCCTCTTTAGAGTAGTTTCACATAGTATTATGTGTCACCTACATGGTTTTATGACCATTAAACATTGTAAGGAATATTTCACGATGCCTGAAATAATGACTGTGTTTGACAAGAGAGACATGGCAATAAAAGTTAAAATAGAAGGAAGAAGGGAAAGTAAGAAAAAGTAGAAATGAATAGGAGAACAAATATAATAGGAAAATTGAGGAAAGCAAGGGAAAATGTTGATTAAACTCGATGCCCTAGAGACATAGACTGTGACTGCTGCTGGATAATTGTATTTGTGTTTTATCATTTTGGGGGTCATTATTTTTTGAATGTTTTCTCTGTGCCAGCCTTTCTTCTGAACAATGCAAATACAGAGTTCCATGACCTCAAGGAGCTTACAGCCTATGGAGTACGCCAAGATGCGGGTAATTGGGAGTCACCATAAGACAACAATAGAGGACCCCTAACCCAAAGTGAAAATATCTGGAAAGGCTTCTAGAAGGATGTGATGGTTGAACTGAGCTGAGACTAGTGAGTTAGGAAAATGAGAGTGAGGCACAGATAAGGAGCTTTGGGCAGGTGACAGAAAATCATACCAGGCATTTTTTGATGTACAGTAGCCCATAAGTGAGAGTGAAATGGAACAGTCTGTGTGCTGTAAGTAGTTTGGAATTCCCAGAATGTAGAGTGAGAGGACAGCCCAAGTATGACATAGGACTAATGGGTAGACGAAGAGGCTATCCATTCATTTTTTCATTAAAGTAGACATCATTATCACTTTTGCAATCATTCTGTCATTCATATACTTACCCTTCAGAAATATTTACTATACAGCAGGTTCTCTGCCATTTGATGTGAGTGTTTTACAATAGAAAATATTATTTTATAAGTTCCTAGAAGAGTTTGGGAAAATACTCTTACGTTTCTGCTTTACTCACATACTCACAAAACTTCTGACACCACAGGTGTGGGTTTTCTACACATCAACTAATTCTCTGTGACACGAGTTGGGTGTCCTGTAAGTCACTTCAGTCTGACACTATCTACATGGAGTTAACACCAGACCACACAAATTAATTGCTCAGACCCACAAGATTTCGTCCAATTTAGATGCCAATTCTAAGTTCAAGGTTGTCTGTCATCTGTATTTCTGACTAACTGCCTATAAATTGGGGTTCTCCTGAACCCCTCCTTGGATTCAGTAATTTACTAGAATGGCCAACAGAACTCAGGGAAACACTTACTTACATTTACTGGTTTATTATAAAGGATGTAATAAAGGATACCGATGAATAGACAGAAGAAAAGATACATAAAGTTGGGTCCAGAAGGGTCTATAGCCCAGATTTCCTGGGGTATTTCTTGGCCCAAAACTCCCCAAATCCTGTATGTTTTGGATTTTCATGGAGGCTTCATTATGTAGGTATTGCCAATCTTTAACTCAGTCTCCAATCCTTCTCTCCATTCTACATAGGGTAGGGGATGGGGTAGAAAATTTTAAGCTTCTAATCATGGCTGGGTCTTTCCCATATGGTGCTTTGTTTATAGTTAGCACTCAATAAATATTTGCTGATTAAACTTAATTAAAGAAGGATCATAGTCAAAGATACTGAGAGGGGCAGGGTAAAAATATTGATGAATTTTGGCTTTCTTAAGAAAAATTGACGTGTTAATGTGTGTGGAGGTGAAATGAGGATATAAAAAGTTACACTTTCTGATCTAATAAAGTGGAAAAAAAAAGGAGTGAAAAATAAAAAAATATTATCTATTCAAGTCTTTGCTCAACAGGAGGAAAAGTAAAGAATCATGGAACGTATAGAAGAAATAGAACTGAATCTAAATACATCGATAACCAAAGTGAATATAATCTCCAGTTACTAGGCAAAGGTATTGAGCAAGGGCTGCAAAAAATCCAGCTCTGAGGCAATTACAAAGGGTCTAAGAAAGCGGAAGCTCGAAACTAAAAGATTTGGAAGTGACACTAAACAAATACTTTCTAATAGTTAAGGTAACATTTTAGTTCTTTTAAATATTTGTAGCTTAGCATCATTTGTAATAATATTTGTAACACTAGAAACCGGGGGGGGGAAACAAACTTCCATGACAACCCAGTGAATAAATAAATTATAATAAAATAATTCAACTCATACTAAACACAAGTGAAAACAAATGAACCTTAGACACACATATCAACATGAATTATTCTCAAAAGCATAAGGCTAAGCCTAAAAGCAAGTCCCAGGGGGGGAAATTTTAATGTAAAGTTTAAAACATGCAAATCTAAGCAATCCATTCTTTGCAAAATATAAACATATGGCAAAGACAATAAGAAAGGACAAACAATAGTAAACACAGGACTCATGCCTGGGGTTTCTTCTCGTGTAGAGGGAAGAGACAGACCAAGCATAGAATGGAATTCAAATACGTAATTTTCTACTGTTGGGTCACTAGTAGCCCATCCATATCATTCTTTAAATCCTCTTGTAGATTTAAAAAAAATACGCACACGCACGCGCGCGCGCACACACACACTCATAAACATTGATACATGTATACATACATACAGTATTTTGTGTTAATACATTTCAAATTAAAATTAAATACAGGGCTCAAGTGAACTTATTTTTGTAATTGAAAAATTGGAAAAACCCCTACATGTTAGCTATTTGACAAGAATCAACAGATTAAATATATCTGCATGATGAAATACTTTGCCATCATTAAATCATTTATCATTAATTTTGATATCAGAAATCATTTATGATGCAATATTGAGCCAAAAGTATTATAAACAAGCTGATAAATGCTGAGAATGACATGGTTTCCTTTATGTTTCCATTATGTAAAACTCGTCTATTTAAGAAGGATGTAAAGAAATGCATAAGTATCCCATGTGGTAGGATTGGAGATACATTCTTTTTCTCTTGCTTCTTTGTGTATTCCTCATAAATTTTCCAGATATATTATCATTGTGCTTATTGAGTTCCCTTGAATACAGGTGAGCACATGTTATTTAGAAACAATCAATTATAATGAATAACAAAAGGATTTTAAGAACAAATGCCAGAAAATGACCAAGCCTTTTTTGCTTTATAGGCTTTTGATTGATAAAGCATGTTCTCCATTTTAGTTCTTCTGAAATCTGGTAATGGTGAATGATTAATATGTATAGTAAAGACAACTTCTGATTGATCCATGATGATGGTGGACTGAGTGTGTTATAAATGCGTAATGGGAACCATGCCTTGGCTTCCTCTGAGTGCAGGGAGTCTTTTAATTGAGTACGTCTCTGTGGGAACCCTTGTACTGTAATGAGATATTGGCTTTTGTGAAGCATGAGGCTTCGATGACAAGGTGGACCCCACACTTAGCCAGTGTGGATCACCCCCTTCAGACTTTTCGCAACTGTGTACTAAATTAAAATCCCCAAATCCCTATGCAATTCGAAGTCTACTAGTCCTCTTCTGAATGTCTGACGGTGTTATCTCACCTTATCAAGAAGCTCAAGAATCAACTCAAGTGATAGCAATATTTGATGTTACCGATCACAACTTCTCAGGGAAGGCTTTCTGTACCAGCACTCTCCTGCTCATAGTTTTAAAACTTGCTTTTATTAAAAAAAAATAATACAACCCTCCCTCCCTCCCTTCCTGCCTCCCTCCCTCCCTCCCTTCCTTCCTTCCTTCCATCTCCTCTGTTCTTCCCTCCCTTCTTTCCTTTTAAGCAAATGGATGAGCATATTAGGGAGATGTCTGTGTGGGAAAGTGGGCCTCTTGGAATTCATGAATTCAGAGCTAATCTCTACATTAGATTTTATAGTTCCCATCAAATAATTGATGCTCATATTTGTTACCAGTCTTTTTTAAATACATATTCCTTTGGGAGATTATTAAAAAGGTTAAAAAATTGTTTTAAGAAAGCCTACTTTTTTTATTGCCTTGGCCTCGCATTTATCTTGGAACTAAATATCATTTTATTTTTATCCTTCGTCTTCAAGTAACATAGCTGAGATTCAAAGTAGTAGATTTAAGATTGTCTCACGATAGCACTTGGAGGGCATGTGTCAATTCTTTTGTTGTGTTTTTTATTTGAAGCACAAAAGAATAACTATTATTTTTAAATATAATTACTATATTAAATATCTTTATAGTTTATTTAAATGCATTTATAGAAGTATTCATAAATTAGTTATATTTTAGACATCCGGTTTAGGTCATTTCCTCTTGAGTAAGACAAATAATAATACTCTCAACAGAGAATGATACACAATTTCAAATTTGCTTCATTATTTGGCCATCTTTGCTACAGACTACCTACTAAACATTAAAATTTTTATGTGGACACTTGATTTTTAGTTGAGAATTTCCATTTTGCAAATAATTTAATTTTTTTGAAACAGAATCCAAATGTTTTCTGCTTCATATTTTGTTTCATAAGTAGACTTGGTTTTTTGATATTATAAAATTTGATAATGCAAAAATATGATACAGCTTCCAGGGAAATTGGATACGGTAGCTTCTACTAAAGATAGTTGGTATAAGGTGACAGGAAACCATGAACTTAAAAAGTTCAGACATTGACAGTTCTAGCTAAGCTTTTTCACAGTCTCCAAAATATTTGAAACTGACTCAGTAAATTCTCACAATGTCTGCCTATTACTTGATGTGGTAGGTTGGTGGTACTGAAGGTGGTACTGTTCCGTCCAGCACAAATACAGCTGATTGGAGAGGACACTTTCCCTTTGTGCAAAGCTTGAAATCTAGTCTTTAATCTAGACACAGCTCAACCCTAGACATGCACACCTGGAATGGATTATGTTGTAATTTAGTACCTATCTAAAAGAAAATAATTTTTTTCTTGCTTTAAAATTTGTTGAAAGTTTAGGAATGTCACAATAAATAAGAAAGAAGAACTTAGAGAATTTAGTGGTCCCAAAAGAGATGTGTAGGTGGCTGACTTCTCCTGTCTAAATTTTGATGGTTTGAAACAACCAGCATTGATGAATGCACTTGATGATTAGAACTCAGTTATCTTAGGACTCTCATTATGATCTAGGATATTTGATTGAAATTACCATTCAATATAGATACATCTAAATTAAAGTGATTAAATACCTATTCCCCCCCCCCCCCAACATAATCTCTTCTGATAATAATGACTACCATATTTGGCTTCAGAAGTGCATTGAAGAAGTTTTGGACAAGACTACCTTCAGTCACCTTAAGTTTTTTAAAGTGCAATCTCTCTCAAAGGGGAGCGAGCTGTTGCAGTCTAAAACTGAAAAGGCAATGTGTCTTTTAATTCTGTGGTACTAGCCTTTCCTTAAGCAAAACTTTGCTAGAAAGGCCTTAAAATGAAATTGAATTGCTTTAAAAATAATTAAAATTTATATCTATTTATCTATTATCTATCTACCTATTTGCATATATACCAATATGCAGATAGAGTAGTAAATTTCCTTATAATAAACTTGATGCTTGAAACCTTGACATGAAGATAAATGAATCAATGCCTGGCCTGTGTAATATATTGTCAGTAGAGAAAGAAGCACAGTTTCCCAGCTGCATTCATTTGTCACATTTGTTGACAGACTGGGTACAATAAATTTCCAGGCAGAGCAAATCACTCAAGAGGCTCATCTCATCCAGAAAATCTCTTTATTATTGTTTTGTTTTGTTTTTTATACACAGTGTTTTACCATAACCTGAAGAAGATATTTTGGGTGATATCTCCCTCTTCCACTGGAGCTGTTTTTTCCTGTTGACTTTCTTTAGAACAGAGGTGCAGGGAGAGAGAGGGAAGGGACTGGGACCAGCTAGAAAGTGTTAATGCCCCTGGTGTGGTCAGGTATGAGTGGGGAGGGCAAGATGGCCACTTTGAAAATAGCAAAACCTCTAGAAGTAGGAGCTGTGGGTATTCAGAAACCACAAGAATGATAATAACATTTTAGATAAATTAGGGGTACTATTTGATGTATAAATCAAACTGTAGAAACTGTCACCTGGTCTTGCTTTGATTGGCTACCAGTTGCTTAAGACAAGGGTAGTAAGCCTGGTTTATACGGTACATAGTATGATGATGGCTCATGCTGAGGTTTCTGGGTAAACGATTAAACGAACCAGTGAAATGAAAGAACTCAACTTTTATAGGTGTGTGGAATGCTGTTCTTAGTTGAGACACACAGATTAATGCCAGATCTGAAATTTGGCAGTTTTCAGAGAAAGCGACTAAGGAATTTTGTACTCTGGGAACAAGTTAAAGAGAAAGGTGGAAGGATGGAGTGAGAGCATCCTGCTTATCTGGTGGTCACTTAGAGTGGAATTATCTGAACAACAGAGGTGGCCAATGCCACCCTTTGCAAAAGTAACTGATCTTTCCAGCTGCTATTAACAAATGATACTGACAATGATACCGGGTCATTTTTTTCATGTCCTTTCCGATCTGCACATTCTCTACATCTTAGATCTTTTCACTCATTCATGAACACTGCCTAATGCACCAGAACATTGCATTAAGTAGCTATCTGGCTCTCTGTATAAGCATTAAAATAAAAGAGTCATCAGGAAGGAAAAAGATTATAGTAGAAAGAAAGGCCCTTTGAAAATTGCTTTCCAAGAGCTAGGCACCATTCCAGGAAAATGAAGGGTACTTTTCAATGGATTTCAACCTTCTCCCTTTGGTGGTATTAAAAGTCCTTCCTTGGGACGTTATGCAAGCCAATGGTGAATATTTTGCCGAAATTTTCCATTAAAATTGTAATCATTTAATACCTTGAGGTTAGCCAAGGAGATTTTCTTGTATAGAGAGTGATCTTGAAATTTGCATTTTAAATTAATTACTATTAACAGAACAAGCTTGTCAAATATTTCTCCTCCTGGGAATCATCCAACTATATATTACTTTCCATGTATTTGTGCCAAAATATCAAGGATTCCCACTGAGAAAAAGAAATAAGAAGTTCTTTTAAGAGGAAACCTATGTTTTCAATACTATGATTCTGGGGAAAAATAAATATTTCTGACAGGTAAAAAGTGATACAGATTTAGTCATGAGAACTTAAACATTTCATATGTCTTGCCTATCATAAGCATTTAAAATTCAACAAAATGAAACATGAAAAAATGTTAATAGTGTGGGAAAAAGTGAAATATAAAGAGAGAGATATAAAATATATGGTTATATCATGCTCATTAATAAATTACCAGGGCAGAACCAAATTTGATAAGTTTATGTGTAGCTTAAACTATATTCTATGATACCTCCACTTACCTCATTCTTTCTCTAATAAGTTAGTTTTCATGAAATCCAGTTTAGAAAAGAAGAGAGTAAGCTTGCGTATTTTCTATATGCAGTGCTCAGGTATGTATTACATATCCCATCTACATCATTTAGGTTAACCTCATTTCATAAATACAGGAAAAGAGATGCCCTGGGAGGTAACTTACCTAGGATTTTGCAGGTAGCACATGACAGAGATAAGATGGGAACTTATGTCTTTTGATGGAAAGAATATTATGTTCTTTCCTTAAATGGGAACATTCTAAAAAATGAGAATCAAAATGGGAAAGGACATATGCAATTGGAATTTTTCTGGATAGATTTGAAATAGAAGGGATGGCATTTTGAGGTTTGTTGCATGATGGTGTGTTTCTTTGTTCTCTGTGTGTGTACATGTGTGTATGTAACCACTGGTAGCTTATCTGCATCTGTCAGTGGAGAGATTCAGCCACCAAAACTTCCTTTTCACAATCACTTGAAATACTTTTGCAAGGAAGAAAGAATTAAAATGGATCTGTGGGTCCAATGAAAATGTATATACAACCATATTGACCATCTGACATTTATAGAAACACAGAACTTATAAGTAAATTACATGTTTATTATTTTTGTTAGTTGTTATCTGATGTTATCTGAGAGAAAAGTCATGTAATTGTCTTCTAGTAAGGGTCAGAAATATATTCATTGACCTATGGCCAGAGTATAGTTCCTAAACACATAGAAATAATGTTAGAAACCATTTAAAAGGTGGCATGTGCCAGATAACCTTCTAATTTTGTTAATGCACACCAACACAGTCCTTACAATTACCTGATGAAGTAGGTATTAGTATTGTCTCCATTTTACAGATTGAGGAACTGAGGCACACAGAGATAAAGTAACTGGAAAAAGTGTCACTTAGATAATAAGTAACAATAGGTAATAATAAGCATCCTGGCTCTAGAACCCATGTGCTTAAACAGTTATTTCCAATAGAGTTGAATAAATTACCTTAAGATATTAAAAATGAAGGGGGAACATGTGGAGAAAAAAAGAAATCCTAGAGTTAAATTATGATATGAATCATCAGCACAAAAGAGTTCATGAAAAACAGCAGAATGAATGGGAAAAGCTTATTTAGGCACAACCCTCATGAAGTTTCAGAGCATGAAAGAAATGTATAAGATCCCAAAAATATACAGAGACAAAACAACAAGCTGGTTACTTACAAAGAAATGAGAATTAGATTGACATCTGACTTCTCATCTACAAAACTGAATGTGACAGTGGGGGAAAAAAAAGTTATTTCTAGTTCCAAAGATAAAGGCTATTTAATACCAAAATATCAAGGGCAAATGCAGTGACAAGAGAAAAAATTTGAGATGTCCTAAATTAATTACAGCGGGCCAGAGACTGAGAGAAGGACAGGGAGGTTATTCATTAACAGAGCCCCTGCCGAAACCCAGAAAAGACAGCTCACATTCCAGAATATCTGTCGAAACTTTGAAGAAACTTCCAGGCAGCTACTTCAGCTCTTATCTAGAGAGAAGAGCCTATCACCAGACACACTGCATTTTGCTTACCCGTGAACTTCATGGGTTGTTGCTCCACCAATCCAACAGCAGGAAATACTTCTTCCTTGCAGACTGTGCACCGATCCCAGAACTTTCTGTGCTTCAGTTCCCCCAGTCTCCTTTATCCACAGCCAATGCAAATTCTTTCAAAACAACTTCCATGTTTCTCCTACACACTCAGTTCCAGAACAGCAGACATGTCTATCTTCCCCATCCAGCTCTGGTGCTGGTGGCTTAGCCGTGTAGGCCTCAGGATCTGGTCCTTTTTCTGGCTAGCGTATGGCTCAATATACCCTTTCTCTCAGAAAAATGTTCGGCCTCAAAGGCTTTTATTTAACAGCAGCATGGATGCATATTTAGATATGCATAGATTCATAAAGTTTACCACTCACCTCTTAATTTTCTATAATGCACTCTGGTATATTTAAGACAAAATAAAGGAAAGAGGGGGACATGGGACTCAAAAACATCGTGCAAAATTTCAGTAAAAGTAAAAGAAACAGCTGTTACTGGCGCAGTTAGCTTAGAAAATGAATAAACTAAGATAGAATGTGAAGTCAAAAAGTTTTAAGAAAAAAGCCATTAAAGAAGAAAATGTATTCACTGTGACAGATAAACTAAGGCAGATGTTAGATGACCTTGGTGCAGCTTCTCTCAGCCTTGGCACCACTGACGTTCCAGGTCGGTGACTGCTTTGCTGTAGGGGTGGCTGTCCTGTGAATTACAGGATGCTTGGCAGCAACTTTAGAAGGGATGAAACGCTGTTATCCTTGTGTGGTGTGGTGTGTGTTCAATAAATATTTGTTAACTGAACTAAGCTTACAAAAATAAAAACAAATAAATGTCAAAAACATTTATGGAAAAATAATGCTGAATAACGTATAGGAGAAAGGGAGCATTGTATTAGCTTACATCATGAAAAATCAGAAAAATAATGTCTTAAATTGATATGTTATTATAAAACAAAACTTAAGTAAACATGCAAATCTATGTAGATAGTGAATAGAGAAGCTGAAAATAAAACTGGGCCTAATTTGGGAAGAATGGGGTATAGGAAAAACACAACAGAAGGTAATTGAATCATCACCATTGTATTTCATATTAGAAAGACAATACTGTATCAAATTGAAAATCAAGAATAGATACGTGAACACTTCGTGTTTGGTTTGGAGATTATTTCCAGAATGATTAAAATTTATAAAAAATGAAATAATACAAATAAACCAATACCAACATATTAATGAGATAAGAGTCAGTGGTTGGGAAAGTCAATATATTTGTGCTTTTTATTCTCTTATACTTATTGAACATATACGTTTCAATTTACTTTTTAAAACAAAAATTATACATCATATAAAAGAGCTTTGGGAACACAACAGAATGGCCTCGCTGTATAATGGGTCAGTCTTATATGAAACCCAATATTCTCTGCAGGGTCATTGCACAAATCATGAGAAATTGGCAGACAGGTAGTAAGGAGATGCCCCTGTAGAAAGTTTGCAACCAAAGAATGGTTCCATAAGACTTAACCTTTTAGAAATAGCAAGTTCATGGCTGAATGGATAATGGGTCCAAGAGGAAGTAGAGATAAGGATTTAATTAGGTTATTTTCCATTAGAAGTTGAGAAGTAATGATGACTTGAACTCAGGAGCAGCTGTGGATTTGGAGAGGGGGCTAACAGACTGATGGGAAACTCGCGTAATCGGAGAAGGAGGAGTTGGGGATAAACTATCCTAGGAGCCAAAGGAACAGAGAATGTCTAGGATAAACTGGGGTGTTCCACTGGAACATCGGATGGTGGTGGTGTTCAGTAGAAAAGGTGACATAGGACAAGAGAGTTTGAAAAATAAATTTAATTTTGCAGAATACCAATTATGAGGGCCTGTTGCTCCTTCATGAAGATGTTGGAAATAGAGGACTAAGGACTCAGAGGACCGAATTGGACACAGATACTTGTTGACACTCTTCAGTCTGGTGCTGTTGTTATCAAGATAGTGTCGTCCGTGTGGGAAGTGGGCTGCTAACATGCTGGTCGGGGGTCTAGCACGTAGCTGTGTAAGTTTGGAGAAATTGTGTCTTTTCCACACCAATAAAATGAGGCAAAAGTGGAATAAGATGATATTAAAGATATCTTGAGATTTGGGGAATTTGTCAAACCTGCTTGTTGAAATTAGTCTAATATTGATGGTTAGGTTTGTAATATCAAGATTGTTTTACTAGGTCCATAAAGATTGAGTTGTAGTCTATATTTCAGTGCCGTGTGCATTCTCATCAGCTCTCCTCTGTGTTTGACATTTTCCATGAACCCAGAAAGGAAGTGACTGCTGTACTGAGGCAGAAATCTTCACAGGTCTCTGCAGGTCTCTGACTTAATGTCATACATTTTTTTGTTTGATTATTGTGTGCATGGATTATATCTTATTTAGTGAAGCCTAATATCTTTCTGACTTTACTCAAAACATTTCTCTTGTTTATTTTTAATCTATTTATAACAATCATTTTGTTGTTAATTTAAAAAATATCTTTAGGGATGCTGGTTGAGTTGGAAAGAGATGTGCTCTGGGGTTCTGGGAGATCTTTCCAAGATAATGTACGTGTTTCTGGTTAGAGAAATGGAATTTTGGCCTCAGTAAATTTTTGTGGTTCAGATCGATGAGATCTTGTTCAGTTTATATTTCCTGATTTTATCCTGATTGTCCAAAACACAGTTAATTTTTTCCTTGTTCTTTCTCTATGCCTCACTGTTCTAAAATGGAAATATGACTTCTCTAAGTGCTTGGGAAGTCGCCCAATGTGAAAGTCCTTTATCAAATTCTATGTACAGCATTTCCCTGGGGAAAAATGCCAAAATTGATCACTTATGCTAGATAGGAAAACCTCAGCAGCCTTTCCAAATTTAAATGCTACGATTCTTCCAACAACTATCTTTGAAAGCCAAGGTATATGGCATTTGCATATTTTGGGTTACAGTACTGAAAGTGAAATTTGATTCACCTTGCTTTTCATTAAGTACCAGGAAGAGAATAAACTAGTCTTTTCCTAGAATTCTGCATAATCTGCTTCCATCTGTATTCCGTGTATATAAAAGCTTTTCAAATGATTGAAAAAATAGCCTTGGATCTGTAACTCAGCCACAGTGTACATAATCACGGCACAGCTGACTTAAATCACATAAGTTATCTTAGAGATAAATGACCTATTGTGAATAGGGAGGAGACTTTTGATTTATAAAACTGAAGATTAAAATAAAGCACATTCCAGGTTATATTTTAAAGCCTACATTTTGGAAAAATGCTTTCACTTAATGCTTATTGGCTTATACACAGAGCGATATTCATTAAATTACTTCAAGGATTTGGATTTGTTCTTTGAGTTGATAGTCTTGTTTTATTAGTAGCACAGCTTAATATCCTTCAGTCTTTTTTAGAATCCATGTTATTAGTGCTATAGATTAATTGAAATTTAAATATTATTTTTCATATTCATTAATATCCAGTTTGAAAACTTTACACATAAAAATTGGTCCCCTGGGGAGAAAGGTGGAATTAGTCTGTGGTCAGTCACACAAATCACGTGTGATTGCACCTTTTTAGATGTACCAGGGAAGCCATTTTTATGAAATATTGGAACTTCAAAAGAGAAAGGAGCTAATAGACTGTTCATCCTTGTGATAGATAAACATCAGAATAAGCCCCAAAACCTTGAATCACTTTATGGATAATAAAAACATTCCATTTTTGAGCTGGATTCACCTGTACTTCACAATTATAAGGTATTTTTAAAAAACAATTTAGCAAAACTAACCTCTTGATCACAATGTATATACTACCAAAAGATTTACAAATGTAGTAAAAATTGGATTTGTTTCTCTCAATATAACCTAAAGATAATAGCATTTGAAAAATAGTTTTCTAATGGGCATATTTCTTTCACTTTTAATTACATTTTGTGTTTGGTAGTAGTTACAAAAAAAAAATATCCTGTTTACTTGTCAGTTGATGGTATAATTTTTGGGTAGCCTAGAACTTCCTTCCAAAAACGGATACAGCCACTAAGATAACATAATCAGAAGCATCACAAACAATATCTACAATATAATAATAATATATGAACAACTATTCTTGTGTGTGGGGGGGGGGTCAAATAAAAAATAGCCATAAGAACTCTATAATTTCAACAACTCTGCAATAGAAAGAAGCAGGGAATAAATAATCTTCAAATGGCCCAGGAAAGTTGAAGAACCCAGAAATTGCCCCATTTGTTGTAGGAAACTTGACAGGCAACTCTTGAACACCCCAACTTGGAGGGTATCTAGAGAGACTTAAATTTGTAAGGAAATTAATGGTGACCAATGGAATTTCAGACAGTGTTGAGGTGGTTTCATTACTAAGAAACTTTGCAATTAATAAAATGGAACTCACTTTGGAATAAAGCACTGGTACTAGATAAAACTGCTGTGAGTAGAATCTATACTGAGCAGAAAAATTGACTTAAGGTATGGATATAGTCCATATAAAAGGCAGCAAAGGAAGCACAGCCAGTACATCTCAGAAAATGCAAGGTCATAGGCTTGAATCTTACATGGTGACAATAGAGAATATTGCACTAGAATCATGTAGCTGAATGATTTTTAACATACCTTACCCTTCTAAGACTCCACAAAAATCTTTTTTCACTTAGAAATTAGCAATTGAAATGTATTGCAATAGAATCCTGTATTAAGTGTCTATAAAAAAATAACAAAATGAGTAAATAACAGATGTTTAGGTCATTCCAGAAAAAAAACATCACACAAAAATATAAAATCTATCAGCTATTATTTTAAAACAGCCAAAAGGAATTAAGAGAACAATAGAAATCAGAATTAGAAAATCTTGGTAGTAGTTGATTCAACAAATGAGGATATGAATAAAGAACTAACAGAAATCATAAAATGATTAGAAATGAAAGAAAAAAGGTAACTTCAGAAGTGAAGTTTTAGTGAGAACTAAGGCCACAGATAATACCATAAGGGATGTGGGTAATGGAGAGAGAGAGAAAAAAAAAAGGCAAAGGAAAGAAAATATAAAGAAAGAGAAAAAAAGATTTTGTGAAAATGATATAAAAATAAGTAAGGAAGAGGCATATATGTATAATGAAACTGCAGAAGAGGAATAGCAAAACAATAGAGTGGAGCAAATACTAGTAAATACAATTCAAGTAATTTTTCTTGGAATAAAAAAGGCTTAAAACTGTGCATTGAAGCACATACTACAGTCCTATGAAAATTGACCAGAAAGATTCATTTCTAGCACAATTGAAAACTTAAAAGCAACCAAAATTCCTTTGGCATTCCAAAAAGATGAAGTTATTTATAAGAAAAAGAGTATCAGATTGTTATCAAAATTTATGAAATTAGCATTTTATGCCAGAAGCAAATGTAAGAAAGGAAGTGGAAGCCAACAATCACATATCTAGCCAAACCGATGTTTAATAGTTGACACTTTGACATAACATAGACACACTATTAACAAGCGTAATGTCAGTCAATGGTTTTGTACAAGTGCATAAGAAATATAATAAAGATAACAGAGAAGCGTAAAGAGACACTGTCATACATGTATAAAGTAAGCTTTGCATATAACTTTATGGAAGGAAGTAAAATAAGTTTAGGGTGAATGTGGAGAGAAAAAAGAAATGGGTTTATTGATGCCTTCTGGATATAAACTGGGAGTTAAAATGTAGGAGAAAGAGGGGAAGCACAAGAAGAGCTTCGACATCACAAACCTGCCTACAGTAGAAAAACAGGGACATTAAAAGTATTAGGTAAAACAATTGATATAAATGTGTAACTATTACAAAAATACAGGCTTGTCTACATATTGAAAATATGTAAAAACAAGAGTGACAACAAGGATGAAAGAGTAGAGAGAGAGACTACAGTAATGCGACATTTGAAGGTGGAAAATATTATAAAACCCAGAAGGCCAAATTAGTCGAGGTTTGGTCAGGACAGAAGCCACTCTATATATTTCTAAATAATTGTTTTTTTTAACATAGAATAAGGGACTTAAATATCTATTTGAAAAGTTGAAGGGGCAGAGATCCGAGAAGCTACTTCTGAAAGTCAGAGGACCTCCTGCCAGACATCAGCCCCGATGTCTCAGTCCAAAGTACCAAAGTGGGAAATTCTCAAAACCAGAAGCTGCTGCAGTTCTTGGAAATCTGAGAATTCCCCACCAACAATCTCAAGCGATAGTGGAGAAGCCAGTCATTCTTACAAATCGTAAGGAATTTCTTCTGTGCCCATACATCTGGCTGTAACTGTTGCGAGTTCCCTGGTGGTGTAGTGGCTAAGGCTTCGGTGCTGTCAACGCTGCGGCCTGGGTTCAGTTCCCAGCCAGGGAACTACCCACATACAAAAAGAACAAAAACTTCAATAAACAAAGTTAAAAAAAAAAAAAAAAGAGAACAATGTCTTTCATTTTGATCTTTTAAATTCACACAAGTTCCTCTTATTGGCAGTCTTTTACCCAGAATCATACGGAGAAAGGGTTTCTGGGGAGCGCTTTTCAGAGGAGTGAGGTGAGAATGATGCTGACTAGACACCATGTAACCCATCAGTTAGCAAAGGTCGTCATACAGTCGGCTGTATACATGAAATGCACCTAAAAGGTTCTGATAGGTTTAAAATAAAATAGTGGACAAAGATATACTGGGAAATTGCAAATTAAAATACAAAAATGCAAGTCATGATTTCGATATCTGACAAAGTTGAAACATAAAGAGAGACAAATAAGAACACTTTATAATGATAAAACTGTATTTAATACTAAAGATATGAGTTACTAATATGCATACATTCGGTATATAAAAACAAACTACAAGAGATACAGGAAAAATAGGCAATATAGAAATAATGGAAATAGCATTCTATTACAATATACATAAAAGTATATATAGAGTCTTTTAAATTTCTAATTCTGTGAACTATTTGTTCATGTCTCTTGTGCATTTTGTCTGTTGGTTTGTCTTTTTATAAAAGGTTTATAGGAGATTTTTATTACTGCGTATTGATGCCCTTTGCTGTGGTCTAAGTGTGTTACGAAATCTTATCCTGGCCTTTGAGCAGCTTCCTGTGTCTAGTTGAGTCTACTTAGCCCCTTCTCATAATTGAGTTCTGGCTGCTATGTAAATGAGTGACTCCATCCCTGTAGCTTCTGGCTGGAATTAATTTGCAATCTAATGCATTATATATCTCTTCTTGATGTCTTTCATTTATCACCATTACTTAATATTTACAACCAAGGTTGAAGCTAATTCCCTTCACCCCTTGATTTGATTCAGCCTGTGATTTTACTGCCTGACTGGGTTCTTTATTGTTTTCAGATTTTTCTATCTGGCTTTAGGCTTCAATTTTATAGTCATTTTATTGACACTGTTTAATTTATTTCAGAATGATGCCATACTGGTTAAAATATATATTTCTAAATGTATGAACTTCAGCTTTCAGAAATATCCCATTATGTGAGTCTCATTCCTTGCTGATAGTGGAAAAGTGGGTTTATGGAATGGGTGGGTTTGGTCATGACAACATTTCCATATCTCTCTTTTAAGGGAAGAAAAACAGTGAACGAACTAATCTGTGTGAGCCTTAGTGAAAGTGTTCAGTTATGTTGACACGCAGACATAGGCCTCAGGTTCCCTTCTGCTTTTATGCCTGTTTCAAAGAAGTAAGAGAATGCACTGGTTTGTACTATTCTTCTTTTCTCTGTCTATTCTCTCTCTCTAAGAAGCCAAGTCTCGCCTCAAATGTCTGGTCAGCTATCGAGGACCCTACTGTACCAGAAGCAGGTCTCCTGGATGACAGTTTATCTACCAGATTCTTTACTCATTCTCATGGTAGGTGATTTGGACACTATACCCTGTTGACCTAACTACAGTTTTCCATCATCTTGCCCACCATGGTTAAACATGATTCAGGTCAGGTGTTATTTCTATCTTTCCCATTTAACTCCACAAATGTCTCTCTCAACTTTTATTCCATAAGTATTCTATATTTGGCCTAGATGCTTGTATGCTTTAATTATCTTATACTGAAGTTTCCATCTTAAGATATGAAGAGAACAATCAGTTTTCCAATTTCAAAGTAAGGGAGATCTTGAAGGATGAGGAATATTTAGATAAATATGAAGAAGGGAAATAATATTCATAGAGCATAAAATAGTTTGAAATTATATATAGTTGTCTGAATGTATAATATTTTCTACATAATGTAAAATTCTACATATTGCATTTACTTCCTATTATTGCCTATTATTATTTGTGGTATAGCAATTTAAACTTTAAAAGCATACATCATATAATTCTATCAAACACATAGTATACCATTTGGGTGATGATTTCACTGATTCATGATTCACGATTATGTTTTCTCCTTACTGTTGTTCATCAGCTGTTAAGATTGAGTGAGAACACTTGGGAAAGAGATTGTTTGAATTTGAATTGTGTCTTTACTACTTTCTTGCAGTATACTTTTGGTGAAGTTACTTAAACTTTCTCTGCTTCATTTGGCTCATCTGTGAAAAGGCAATATTAATGTCATACCTACCTCTTATGAACATTATGATGATTAAATGCGTATGTGTATCTTAATGGCTTAGAACAGAGCCTGGCATCAGAGTGAGGGGTATGAAACCAGTAATCTCAGGTAGGACTCAGATGGCAGACATAGCCTGGGGCCGTTTCAAACAATTTTTTAGTAATGAGTTGTTTTGTTACTTCCATTTCCATTTCTAGTCCTGTTTTCTACATCTGAGGTTGCCCATGTCTTAAAGCAACAAGGAAGTTCTGAACTACAAACAAGGAGATGATATTTGCCCATCAAAACAAGGTTTTTATCGTTTTGTTTTTCCATAGCTCAAAGGCAACTGTTCTAGGTTGTCCAGTGAGAGTCTACAGAGCCCCCCTCCCCCACAAAACAAAACATAAGCTAGTTAATCAGTACACAATTAATTTAACTACCCCATAAAACTTAAGAAAATTATAGATGGTTTTACACTGGTTTGACAAAGAAGAAATTAATGGAGAAAAATCTTAGACTTTGGGTGAAAACTCAAGAAAAGGGGATATAGTTGGTTCAAAATACTCCACTTATTTTCACCCTGCTTGAATCATTATCCAAAACTTTTTAAATATTAAAGTAGTGTATTTAGAATTAGATATCAGGCACTTATTTCAGTAATTTTAATATTTATATTCCTTGAAAGCTATAATTGTACATAAAACCTTTATAGAGATCAAAAACTTGTCATGTCCTTGAGGACTTATGCTATGTAACCAGGCTAAGAGAATAGTAAGCTGGCATTTAAATACCAAAGAAATCTGCTGTTATAAGAAAAACAGTTTTGTTATCTATTGTGATATGCTCCCAGTCTTGCTGTAAGTAAAGTTGATAAAAATGAATGAACTGACACATAGATCAATGGAACAGAATAGAAAGTCCAAAAATAGTTCCACATAAATATGGTCAATTGATTTTTGACAATGGTGCAAAAACTACTGAATAGAAAAAGAATAGCCTTTTCAAAAATTGGTGTCAAAACAATTGGTCATTCATTTGTAAAAAGAAAAAAAAACAAAAGAAACTCAACCTCTACCTCTGTCTTTATATCTATAAACTCAAGATAGGACATGGATGTACATGTAGAAGTATAAGAATTTTTGAATAAAACACAAGAGAAAATCTTTGACCTTGGGTTAGGCAGTGTTCTTAGATACTATACTGAAAGCATGATTCATTAAGAAAATTGATTATTTGCACTTGGTCAAAATTCAAAACATTTGGTCTGCAAAATATTTCATTAAGAAAATGAAAGGACAAGCTACAGATGAGGAGAAAGTAATTGTAAATTTCATATCCAACAAAAAAGACTTTTATCCGGAATAAGTCAAGTAATAACCCAATAAATTTGGGGAAAGTACTTGAACTGACTCTTCACCAAGGAAGATGTATTGATGGCAAATAAACACATGGAAAGAAAGATACTCAACATCAAATTAAAATATTGAGGTACCACCATCCAAGTAAGTACTCGAGTGGCCTAGTGAGAAAACAAACACAAACAATACCAATTGCTAGTGGAATGTGGAACACCTCACACTCTTAGCCACTCCAGGAAAGAATTCAGAAATTTCTTATAAAGTTAAACATATGCTTACTTGTATCACCTAGCACATAGAATTTACCCTAGATGTTTACCCTAAAAAAAAAAAAAAAAAAAAGGGAAACATGTTTACCCAAAGACTTGTATACAGATTCTTATAGCAGCTTTATTCCTGGAAACAATCTATATATCTGTTTTTTTTCCCCCAGTTTTATTGAGATAAAATGAACATAAAACATTCTGTAAGTTTTAAGGTATACAATGTACTGATTTTTTATACACTTATGTATTGCAAAATGATTATGACCATAGTGTTGGCAGTATCGTGTCATATAATTTCCATATTATTTTTGTAGTGAGAACATCACTACAAAAGATATGTTCTCTTAGCAGCTTTCAATTATATAATACAATATTATTGACTAGCATTACTCTCCATGCATTAGATTCCCAGAACGTATTCATCTTAAAGCTGTAAATTTGTACTTGGATTAATGTAGCCTTCAACCAGTAAGCGGACACTCAAATTGTGTTATGTCTATACAATAGAATACTATTCCACAGTCAAAGGAGCAAATTCTTGATGTATGCAACAAGATGGATGAACCTCAGAGGCATTTTTCCAAGGAAGAGAAGCCAGTATCAAAAGGTTGTGTATTCCATGATTCCATTTATATAGCATTCTCTTAAAAGCAAGTCTACAGGGATAGCAAACAGATTCATGGTTATCAGGGGTTAGAAGTGGGGGCTTAGTTTCTTGGCAGAGAAACAGCAAAATGGAAGTTTTGGAATTTAAGAGATGCTTTGTATGTTAATTGGCAGTGAATACACAGATTTGGTGTTAGACTAATTAAAACAGTATAAGAAAGAATTAAAAAGTTAATGTTATGCTAGCGTAAATTTTATATATATATATATATTTAAGTTGGTTCCCTGAGCAGGAGTCGAACCCAGGCCACAGTGATGAGAGCGCCGAAACCTAGCCACTACACCACCAGGGTACCCCCCGTAAATTGTATTTTAAAAAATAAAGTATACTAGTTCAAGATGTAGAACAAATTTACTAAAATGTTTGGAGAAATCACTGGGGAGATTAGAGTATGGAACACACATATCTCTCAAATCAAGGTGAAAGTCCTCTTCTGAGAGTTACAGTATCTGTGCATCTCTGTCTGTGGGGCGGGGGGGGTGTGTGCTGGGCTTGTGTTACTGCAATCCATAGAGATACAGGACTTCAGATTTCAATTGTGGGTTTTTTGCCAGTTGCTTCTAGTACAAGAGAGCCCCAAGAATCTTCATTACAAACCTTGATATTATTAATAATTGAAATTCATCCATCTCTGGGGCTATGTGTATGGATCTAAGAGTGACAGGTCTTGGAATCTGAAAGCCTCCTCCTTCTTGAGAAGAGTCTCAGGAATATGAGGCTACATGTTCTGCTACTTTCTAGTTCCTGGTCTCTATTCAGTCTGTCCTCCCATCTATTTCTGCTTCTCAGAATCCTTCCCACTCATCTTCATTCCACAGTCTCCAGGAATCTACGTGTGATCACCTCCTGCCCCACACTGTTATACATAATTTATGTCTCCAGCGTACTTTTAGTATTTGTACGTATCCCAGCCATTACCATCCATATCAGTTTGTTTTCTCCACCAGATTGCAATTTCCTTGAGATTACTGTGAACTATTAATGTGTGAATTTCATACTGCATAAAGTACATAGAGCCTTCATGCACTTACTAACCTTTTTGGTTTTTTGTTTTTGATTTTTTACATGCCAATGCATTAGACACTGGAGTTACAAATAATATTGCAAAACACACATGCAAAATTGTAACAAGGGATAATTTTTCAATCTGTGGGCTTCTTTGGATTAAGCACACCCAGGACCACCACACTACTCCTCCCCGCCGTCTAGATTTAAATCAAAGACTGCCAAGTACCCAAAGGGTTAAGATTTAAACTATATAAAAGGGTGATTCTGCTAAGCACACTCACTTTTCTGGGAAAGAATGTTCTAAGCAGAAGGATAAACTGGGATAGGACTACACCTGCTGATGAGCATGACCCAATAAAGAATAAAAGGTGATGATTTACAAATGCTGGACCAACCATGACCTTGAGTACATGAGAAAAGATGAATTTTAGTACACCACAGTTGGCATTCATGGACAGTCCACCCATTATAAGTAAAATGCAGAAGGACTCTATAGATGTATGAGTAATTTTGTTATAGATATCCTGGTTGTTTCCATTTCATCAGTGAAATGGATTCGAAGCCATAAGCCAAGAGTGAGAATGGTTGAAGAGGTATTGGAATTTTGAGGAGAGAGAATTTACAAAATAGTTATCTAGGAGAACAGTAAAGGGAATAAATTTGTACTAGAATTTCTGGGCATCCATTGGCCTGCGTGAAGTTAGAATTCAGGCATTTAACATGAGTCTACTTAGCCTGGTTTTATCTCATCAAATTTAGTTGCGTAAGTACAGGTGGGGCATAGCTAAGGAGCTGGAGTTTTACCTGGTAAGGACAACTCAGTGAGAGAGGGACGAGGGAGTTGGTGGGATATACAAGAATGTCATAAAATCATGGACCTGTTCGAAGGCACATTGACAAATGCTCCAATGTATATCCCCCTCCCCACCCAATCCGACCTTGACAGATGGTACAAAGCTCCTAATACACAGGGCACTGGCATCATTATCATTACAGGTAAGTGTGCATGAAATATATCTACATCTCTCATTGATGTCTAACTAGAGAAACCACTTTGATTTCACTTATGTTTACTTCTCAGAGGGCATCTAGTGATACCTGATTGGAGTAGACCACTTGTAAACAGATAAGGGAGTTGAATTCAGAGAGAAGTGCCTGCCCCATGCCCCAGACAGCACAGTGTTGGGATCAGACCTATTGTGTCCTCTTATGTGAACCTTGCTCTGCCTGCTACACCAATCTGCCTCAGCCTGTGCCTCGGGCCATAATTTAATTCCAAGTTAGTTTTGGTTCTTGTTTGGAATAACTGTTATCTGACTTGCAATTTCCTTTGTACCTATTAGTGAAAAGGTCAAACTTTTTTTTTTTTTTTAACTATAACCAAACTCACCTCTAGTAAATGACAGGCCTTCTTTTTAACTCTCCTTGGTCTCAGAGCTGTAGAATACACAATTGCAAAAGCCTCCCTCTGTGATACAAATTACATATGTCATTAGAGAACTGAGAAAGTTTAGAAAACTAAATCTCAAAGGTAAATACAGGATAATTAAATCACTTAATTTTAGGGTTGGTGTTTATTTTCCCCAGAAATGTGGATCACTCAAGGAAATACAAATTAAGAAAATATCTTTAATCAAAACACTAAGTGGAAATATAATTTTAAAAGGAAGAGATTGCTCTCTTATTCACCATGGAGGTCAAAATCTGGAGAATTGGTGAATCTGTGATGTGTTCCTTACAAATGCTTTGGCTCCTAACAACAACAACAACAATCACAACCACAACAACCACCACCACCACCACCAATACCCAAATGGAAGTATTTGTCTGCACTTAGCTCGTATGGACCCTTTGGAAATAAGTTACTTTGATTTGCAACTACTGTAGCTCAGTAATTACAATGTTTAGAGTAAGCTGTTCTGTAAGGTGTTGACATTTGTTTACTAAGTTAGTGTCTGAACTTTCTCATTCAATGCTCACGTGATATTCCAAGAGAGTTGCAAATGATAGCATTTTAAATGTGTTGCCCTCCAACACCATGCCTGCCATGCAATTGCATATTCCACAAGCATCTTAAGTGGAACATTTTAATACTAAACTTTTTTTTTCTTCCATCAAATAGCACCCACTCTGGTTTCTCTTGTCATCCATGAAGGGTCCTAAGCAAGATGTCTGGAATTTATGCCAGGCCCCAGAGCCCAGTGAGTAAGAGTTCAGACTCTGGAACCATGCAGAAATGCATTAAAATCTTGACTGTACATCTTTTTAAGGCTGCTCTAATATGTTGTTAGCTCCCATGAACACTATATTGCTCCTCTTTAAAAAAATAATAAAATAATGGTGGCTGCCATAGGGTTAGTTTGAAGATTAAAGAAGATAATACACCTAACATATTTACTGAGCTCCTACTATCTGACATTGTGTTGAAACACCAATGAGCAAAATAAGGTTAGTTCTTTAATGGACTAAACATTCTAGTTGGGAACACAGATAGATATTAAATCAACACACCAGTAAACAAGCATAATTATATCAAGTAATAAATGCCATGATAAAAATGAAAGTGGCTAACATGATAGAGATTGTGTAATTAGGTTGGCAGGAAAGGAAAGATCTTTGGAGGGAGGTGAAAATAAACACCCATCAATGTAGATATCTGGGGCAGAGGACTTCAGTAGAAGGGAAGGGAGCAATCATTGCAAAAATACTAAATGAGAGTAATGTTCTTGAGACATGCTCAAAAACAAAAAATAGGCCAAAACTGTCAGAGCGAAATGAGAAAGAAACTGAAAGGTGCAGATAACATCAAGGAGATTGGCAGAGAACAGATAATATGGCATTTACATACTTTGATATCAATGACCATGAAAGAACGCAACATGTCAAGATTTATGGGTTCAAGGTAAAGTAGTACTTATGGGGAAATTTATATTTTTAAGTGCTAATATTAGAAAAGAAAGAAGATATAAAATTAAAAACATAAATTTTACCTTAAAAGCCTGGAAAAATAATTTACTCAAATAAAATAGAAGAAAGACAAAAATAAGGAACAGAAATTAAAGAAACAGAAATCAGATGAAGAACGGAGAAAATTTACAAAGACAATATATAGTTATTTCAAAGGATCAAAAAATCAGTTGACCTCCAGTCAGACAGAGAGAGATGGTGAAGGTGGGGATGGGGAGGAAAACACGTCACAAATACCAGGAATGAAAAAAAATGTTATTATCTCAGAACTCAGACATTAATGAAATAATAGGAGAACACTATAAACAAATTTATGTGAACAAATTTGACAACTTGGATGATACATAAGAAATATTGAAAATACAATGTATCAAAATAGATAAAAAATCAGAATATTGCTATACCTATTAAATATATTATGTTTGTTATTTTTAAAAAATGCACAAAAGTAAATCTCCAGGCCAAGATACTTCAATGGTAAAACTTATCAGACATACAATGAAGAAACAACATCAACTTTACACATACATTTTCAGGATGTAGAGGAGAGATCAGTACCCAAATCATTTTATAAGGCCATTGTAACTTGAATCTGAAAAATTTTTTTACAAAAGGAAAAGACCAGTATCTCTCATGAATATACATGATAATTTCTTAGAAACATATTAACACATCAAACGTGACAATAAGAAAGATAGTACATTATGAGCAAGTAAGGTTTATCCCAGATATGTGAGATTGATTTATGCTTTGAAAATCATTCATTGTAATTCACCCTTTTAACCAGAAAAAAAAAAAGAAAACTTAAAAAAAAATACGATTGAAACACAAAGATTAAATATGATTATTTTAATTGTTGCATAAAAAACATTTGACAAAATTGAATAACCATTCAAAATAAAAATTATCAGCAAATTAGGAAAGTATGAAACTTTCTTAATGATAAAGAGCATCTATGAAAATTTTACATCTAACATTATACTTGCTAGTGAAAGATTTAATTTCTTTCCCTAGAGATAAGAAATAAGACTATGAGGCCCTTTACTGCCATGACTATTTAACATTGTACTGGAGGTGTTAGACATAGCAATAAGGCAAGAAAAAGACATAGTGCAAAGATTAGAAATAAGCTAAATTCTCTAGTTGCAGGGATTTGCAGAAATCCTAGGGAGCTTACAAACAACTACTAAGACAAAAAATTATATTTAGCAAGGTTACAAGATACAAGATTAACAAAATATAAAGTATATTTGTATATACTAGCAACAAACAATTGGAAATTCAAAATTAACAAAACCCGTTAGCAATGGCACCAAAACCACAAAATACTTAGGAATATAGCTAACAAAACATGTCCAAGTCTTCCACCCTAAAAACTAAAAACTTTAAGGAAATGAAAGAAGACCTTAATGAATGTATACATCTGTGGGTTCTATAAAATTCATAGGTTTCAAATCTATGAGTTGGAATGTTTATTATTGTTAAGATAACAAATTTTTCAACTTTTCTAAAGATTTAATAAATGACAGTCAAAATTTCAGTACCTACTTTTTTTTTCTAAATGAAAAGCTAATTTTAAAAAATACTGACATGCAAATAAATTAGAATAGCCAGAACAAATGAAGACCTTATTATAACTGAATTATGAATGAATCATAGACCTAACTATAAATATAAAACACTAAAACATCTAAAAGACAACAAAGGAGAAAATTTTGCTACCCTAACATAGGCAATGATTTCTTAGATAGAATGTGAAAAGCATGAAGCATAATATTAAAAAAAAGAAAAAAAAAACAGAAAAAAAAAATTAGTTGAATCTCACTAACATTTTAAAAATTGTCATTGAAATACTTAACTAAAAAGATGAAAATAAAAGTTATATACTGGTAGAAAATATTTACAACACATATATGGGACAAATGACTTATTTTTAGAACATCTGAAGAATTCAATATAAATTGGGCAAAGGATTTGAACACTTTACAAAAGGAGAGTTTAAATGGTAAATAATCACATGGAAAGATACTCAAAATCATTAATTATCAGGGAAATGCAAATGAAATCACAGTGATACACCACTACATATCCATTTTACTTTAGATCTACTGAAATGCAAAAAAAAAAAAAAAAAAAAGAAAGTGAGAATACCAGATATTAGCAAGGATTTGGAGTAACTGGAACTCTCATACACTGTGACTCAACCATTCTGTTCCTATTTCTTTACAATGGGAAAGACAAAAACTTGTGTATGCACAATAACTTGTATATGAATGTTCCTAGCAGCTTTATTAGTAATGGCCCCAAATGTTAAACAACTCGATTGTCCATGAATAGGTAACTGGCTAATTAACCTATAAAAGAAAAGAATTATTGGTACACAGAACAGGAGTCTCAAAATCATTACACTGAATAAAAGGAGCACAGCAAGAGGGAGTTTACACTCTATGATTCCATGGATATAAAATTCTAGACCACATAAACTAATTTATATTTTCAGAAAAGCAGGTCCATTGTTTCCTAGAGACAGGGGTAGACTGGAGAATGTATTGCTTATGGGCACAAGAAAACTTGGTGATGATAGAAATTGTTCATTATCTTGATTCTGTTGTTGGTTTCATGTATGTGTTGGTGCATATACAGATGTCAAAACCATTCAGATTGTACTATTCAAGTATGTGCTGTTTGCTTCAATGATATATCGATAATGTCATGAATTTTTAAAAAAATCTGACAGTAACAGACATTTGGGGAAATAGCAGTATCATCCTCAGCTGCTGAGAATTTAAGTAGACACACTTTGAAGTAATTTGACATGTTCTGATAAAATTGGAAATAAGCATATACAGACTCATATATTCCAATTCTGCAAAGGGAAACTTTCCCACATTTGCACAGAAGTACCTAGGAGGGCTCTTACTGCAGCATCATTTTTAATAGGTAAGATGTTTAAACTAGCAACATATTCATCAGCAGGTGGATGATTTAATAAAATATGTAGTCAAATAGGACACTCTGATGCTCTTTATACAAATAAACTAGATCTTAAATGGAAATATGGGTAGATGTACAAAGCATCACAACTGAATGAAAAAAGAAATACGGTACAATATTATATATACAATACAATATAATTCATGAAAATTAAACATATATCAATATATCTAGTGAAGTGCCAAAAATGTATACACATTTTAAGAGGTGTTATCTATGTATTACATAAATATTGATGATAATCACTTTGAGAATCTCTTGTAACTGCAGAAGTCAAACATGATGTGTGTTCGTTTTTTTGTTATAGGTATATATTGAGTATTCAATTGTAATACAATTTTTTTTCCTTTCTTAAAATGTGTATACATTTTTTGGCACCCTTTGTACATTTTATGTACATAAAACTATATTTTCTGTGCATCTAATATATACATTTATAAAATGGACATATATAGTAAATACTAGGTATATATAGTAAATATAAAGTACATAGAGTATATATATAGTATTTATAGTGTAAATGAATATAAACAGTATGTAAAAATGTACCAAACTCATTATTTATTTTTTCTTTTTGAAGTATAGCTAGTGTAAAGGGAAATAAAATTTGAGGTATCTCTGAGCTTAAGGGCCTCCTCTATCTGTAATGCATCATTTCCTGAAAAATCTTGAACAAATATTAATAGCCATTAATGCTGAGTTTGGGATATGGACATTTCTTACATTATTCTTGATAATTTTCAAAGCTTCTCAGTTATATATGACACCTTGTCCATATATATGCTATGTATGCAAATACGTGTGTGTAAATGCCTAAAATACAGATCTGAAAGGATATAAATGGAAATGAAAATAGTTGTTACTTTAGAGGAGAATGGAATTTAGGCTGGGCAGTTTGCATTGATTGAATGGGGATCCATCAATAGAGTTTTTGCCTTTATCCATGTTTGAATTTTGACAATGAGAATATACTTGTTTTTTACTTATAGGTCTAAACAAAATACTTGATGAAATTAAATTAATGATAAAATGGCAATACACAGGGCCACATGCTTTGGAAGAGGCAAGCACACAGTACCTTCAGAGTACTGAGAAATGGGGGGTATAGATGTGGAGATGGTTCCCCAAAAGCTTTTTATGAGAAAGGGACTCCTGGATAACATCAACAATTTAACGTGGGTATTTAAGTCAGGAGTCCATTAGTTTGGAGTGGAAAAATACACATCCTTAATTTCACAAGCATCTAATTGAAATTTAGCATTTCTATCAACTATGAATGAAAGCCACAGACCTCATTGGTGTTGACAGACCTGTGACTTTGTGGATGGCATTTTCTTATCACATAATAGCTCTCATATATCAAAATGTCATTAACTCATCACTAATTGAACATTATGGTAATGATTAGTTTTCTGGCAAGATCTTGCTATTTAGTTTGTTAATTAAAGGGACACACATTTCTTTATGTTAAAGTTGTTAGTTTAGCAGTATCAATAACTGACTTCTGTTGTTTTCCTATGTAATACGAGGGCTGTCTGGAGAAACTCCAGCCATAAATGCCTCTATTTTGCCTATTACGTGGCTGTGTACTTTCTGGACAGCACGTATGTACATACATACGTGTAATGGTTTTAGAAAATGTTATTCGGAGATGGGATAAATAAGCTTTACTAGTCCAAAGGAATCCACAACATACATAAAAATGTTAAGAACCTCTGAGTAGAAGAGTTAGATCAAACAAGGACGCAGATAGGCGGGGAGGGACGGAGCAGGCAGTGGAAGCGGAAGGTAGGACGAGAGCACGATGAACAACCATACCTGAGGGCTCAGCTCATCAGTGGCTTTTCATGTTGTATTAATAAATGTATTTTTTCTTCCATAGTTACCTTGAGAAAGAAAAAAAAACTTCTTATCAATCTAATCAGCAGGTGGTATGGTTCAGGAAGTGGATAACTTTGGAGCATGAGAGCATATCATGGGGAAAAATGCTTCTCAGATCCTATGTTTCACCCCACTTCACATGAGAAAGTTATTATCCTCAGAGACTAACTTAAGTTCATGGTTTGTAACAACCACGAGATACGTCATTAAAAAAAGAATCTTCTGAGATGCCCATGATCCAACTTGATCTGATTAGCAAATTTGGGTATCACCATGATTACTAACATCCACATGGAAAATGACAAGTCCAGACAAACACTGTGCATTTTGTCTAGATCAGTAGTATTGTCTTCAAACAAAATTTTATGGCAAAACTACTCTGCTCGGTGAGCTCATGGGAAAGCAGGAACTCTGCCTGCTTCTCTGTCACCTTGTCCGTCATGGCGGCCCAGGAGGCTACTTTACTGCAACCTGGGGCTCTACATACATCGCCATCTAGTTATTTAGAGGCATCTATCTTTTCCCCTGAAATTTTTCATTTTAATTGGTACTTTTGGCAGTGGGTAGCCTCACTGCTATGCTTTTAGAATATCACCATAATAGGTTATACAACAGCTGAAAAAAATCCAGCCATTGTCAATATAATGAGAAAGGCTACATGACCAGACACTTTCTAGACAGCCCTCATGTGTCTATTCATAGATAAGATGTTAGATTTGTAGTGCTGTCACGCTGATTTGCATCTTCTATCTTCAGACGGTGTAGGTAGGGATGCTATAGAAAGGTAGGGAGGTAAAAATGATCTCTGTTCCCTTTTCTGTTCCTTGTACCTCCTGGGTCATTGACTCTGAAAAGGTCAGAGCTCCTTGCGAAGCATGTACTCAGTGTCGTTTCAATAATATTTTGCTTAGTTTATTAGCATGTTCTCTACCATAGCATAGATTTTTCTCATTTTCAATACCTTCAGCTCTTGAACCATCATTTCTTTTGTACATTAGGAATGTAAATTGTCCTCTCTATACTGAATTCCAACCTTAGTATAACAAATCACAAGTGAAAATTTCAAAATGTTCCATGGTGACATTAGCTGTCACTCAGTAGTGCACCTTCGGCAATTTCATAGCTGTATTTAATGATGTAGCTTTAACACTACGTTTTATTGTATTTGCTTTATTATTTTATAAAAATGGTTGAGGAGAAAAACAAAGGACTGTTATTGAGTTAACCTATCATGACAGACAATAAGTAGGTATGTCAAATACATAGCTCTCATTGTTCTAGGTTGCCTGGGTATTCACTGAAGATGAGCCTTTCCATGTAAGTTCAGTTTTGATAGAGCATTTTAATAAACCAATAGAATTAAATTCTATTACTACAGATATTGAATTAGGAACACAAAAATTTCTATACCTCTTACACCATAGCCTACCTATTCCTCAACTTTAACAAATTCTGCTTCTTCAGGAGTTCAAGAGATAGCAAAGTGCAGTTTGTTTTCTACTTGCTGGTACTGCTGTGCGCTCTGTCACTCCAAGCAAATCACTTAAACCTTCTGAACCTGTTTCCTCATTCATGAAATGACAAGGGTTTGACCAGCTGATCCCCTAAAGCCCCTTTTAGAGCCATTGTTATAAGATTTAATATTTACTGGAGAGCTCTGGCCCTCTCCCAGCCACTCCTTAAAACTGGACTTACCTCACACCTCCAGCACCTGTCTGTGATGCCATATACACTGTATTTCAGTGCATCGATTGGATGACAACCTTTTCAGCATAAGACGTTGAGTGGTCTGCTCTTTTATATCACAAGTTGTTTTTACTTTGATGCTTTCAAAGCCATGTATTCTCTTTAGATAAAGTATAAACTTATTTTATTATATCTGAGAAATTCTGACATTAAAGTAAAAGGTTTTCAGAATGAAATCAATAGGCATCAACTTTTCTTCCACACATCGCCTGAAAATTAAATGCCAACTCGTAATTTAGCCCCAGATCTGTTCATGACTTCACCGTAACTGAAAGTAGCTTCGGATGATTTTTATTTTTTTTATCCAGCTGGGAAATTGATCTCATACATTACATCTAAATAGTTTAGTCTGTGCTCTATTAGTAAACTGGCTGAGGAAGTCTCCAGTCTGTGCAGTACTAATTCAGATAAGCTGCAGATTTGTTAGCATAATAATGAGGTAATAGTTTGTCTAATTTAATCTTGACACAGTGATATGTGACACTTTGATAATAGCTAATGTGACCTTAAAGGTTAATGATGGCATTGCTCATCTGAAGTGACAGACGACTTCAAGTTCTTCTGCAGTTGATCTTAATTTTTTATTTTTTATTATTAGGTTACTGGTGTAGTAATGAAGCTTCAGTGGACTGTTATCTGGAATTGCAAGCTTGGGCAAATTAGTTCCAGAGGTCACGTGATGAGACGTTTCATTGTCAAGTCAAAGGCAGCCTTGCTATGATAGTGAACCTGAGGAGGCAGAAATGTTTCTATTATGTAGAACCAGTTCACAGGTACTCTTCAGAGGTGCCTCACCATATGGCCCTTTTAAACTGCCAAGATGAAGCTTTCTCAGGCTATTGTATTAGCGTTTCCCTCCCTCTCTCCCTTTGTGCAGCAACCACACACACATACCTGGCTACCGCCTCGCATAAAACCCAGTGCGGTGAGAGGAAGAGAATGGAGATGACCCAGAGCATGCTCTAGGCTGGAAAGAATTTGAAATCTACTCAAGGAGAGACAGACAGACAAAGCACAGTAATTGGAGGTAATGAGCACCATTGCCATATAAAAGAAAAAAAAAATATATATAGTGCTTTTAGATTCATAGGAGGACAGGAGAAATTTCTCCAGCTAGAGTTCTGGTGAAGGCCGCTTCCTGCATCACCCTGAGAAGCAGGAGGAACCAGAAATATTCTGATTAAAGCATGCCTTACTTTTTCTGCAGCCTTCCCCACCTTCTACGTCTGTATCTTCCATTACTCCACTGTGGTTCACACTGGGGCAGGGTAGGAGGGGGAGAGAGAGAGAATGAGGGAGAGAGAGAATATGATGAATATGGATGGACGAGATGGGGTGCAGAAAGGTGGGTTTGGGCATCAAGATATAGAGAAACTCGCTTCAGAACTTTGGCTGTCTAAGCAACTTAAAAAAGTAAATGTAGGTGAAAGGTCTAGACTGCCGAGGCTGGTGTGAGGTGTTTCTGATCCACACATAGGAGATGTAATGGCGGACAGAACCTCTTCAGTGTGAGCAGCTTAGAAAGCCATGACAAGTGAGAGAAATTTTCTGCCTCACATACTCTCGGAGGATCTCCTTTTTGAACTTCCTCAGTTTAGATTTTGAAAATTTGGCCTGTCTCTTGAATGTCGAGGAAGCCAAGGGAGGCTATTTGGTCTTGGATCAGGAAACAATCGTAGTCACCCCTTACCCACGGTTTTGCCCTCTGTGATTTCAGTTACCCAAGATCTGAACATATTAAATGAAAAATTCCAGAAATAAACAGTTCATAAGTTTTAAATTGCTCCCTGTTCTGAGTAGTGTGACAAGATCTTGCACCATCTGCTTTGTCCCACCTGGACATGGATTGTCCCTTTGTCCAGCATTCCATGCTGTACACACGGTATATTGTTACAACTGTTATATTTTATATTAGTCGTCGTTGTTACTCTCTTACTGTGCCTATTTTATACATTAAACTTTATTGCAGGTATGTATGTACGGGAAAAAACATTGTCAAGCATCCGCTGGGAGCCTTGGACTATATCCCTGCACATAAGGTGTGGGGGAGGGGACGGCTGCTGCTTCAGCCTCCCACTGTTTATTGATCTGATTTGGGAAGGCCCTGCCCTGGAGGACAAAAACCACATGTACTTATCTTTAGATTCCCCTCACACACATCCCTCCTTCCTGTACAGTTCCTGGGTAGATGAAGAGCATTCAACCAAGTGTTGGTTAAAGAGAAATGAGTTGATTACCATGTGGCTGCCATGTGGCTGCCATGTGACCGTCCAGCCCCTGTTGAATGTATTTTTGTAGAAAACTCAATTCATTTATGTAACGTATCAGCTCCCCCTTGTGACTATCCAGCAGCCAGTTTGACAAAGAGAAAAATAAAGGCACTTTGTACTTGATCTGCTCCCGTTTCTTAGCTCAGTGTCTAGGAGAGAGTTTTTGCCGAGAGATAATTACACTCGCGTGCAAAGAAACCATTGAGGTTCGTGGGAACAGGATCCTTGATGCTCTTCCTCCACAGGTGTGCTCCTACTCAGGATTCATTCTGTGAAGTCCTCGTACACTTGTCATTAGGGCGAATGCCCTACCAACCCACAGACACTAAGTGTGTAATGCAGCTCGGACTGTGGCAGATGAGCTCACATGCGTAGCATCTCAAGACCACTGTGACGTGCCATTTAATTTCCAGTGCTAATATCTTTCATAGCCCATTAAGACCATCAGAAGTCATTTTCTCTCAACGTCAAAAATAAAGTACAAGTAACAAAAAAGTCATCATCAACTCTTATTATGTTTCCTTATCTTCTGAACTTGTCTTTTATGTCCAGCCCCCTCATCTTAAGTGAGCTCTAATCCATTCTGTTTTGTTAAGTAACCACAGCTACCTGCAGTGTTTGGATTTTCTCGTGCCTGTTCCCATGAGCCGCTCCCTGTGTTGAGCCTGGGAGGTGGATGCTCTTGGCACTGTGCTTCCGTGCAGGCGGGGGCTGTACAAGTGGGAACCCTAGGGAGTTTATTCTCAGCTAGTCCCAGCCTTGAAACCTGATTTTCTGACTCTAGGACCAGACCTTTTCCATTGACACAGGCGTTCTCAAAGAGTTTGGAGAGCCACCTGCTACCATCTGCATTAAGGTCAGCTGGACACCCACAAACTGTACAATCAGGTGCCCACACGAGCCTTATGAAATCAGAACCTCTGGCTTCCGATGTGATCTCTAACCCACCTAATTTATGTGGATTTTTTTTTTTTTTTTTTTTTTTAATGTGGGTAGTTCCCTGGCTGGGAATCGAACCCAGGCTGCAGCGTTGACAGGGCTGAAGCCTAGCCACTACGCCACCAGGGGACTCCCTATGTGGATATTTCTTGATTATCCACATCTTCATCTCTTTCTCCTTCTTTTAAAAAATAACCCTTAAGCTACATTTAATGCCATCATTAAATAGCTGTTCTTGTATCTACGTTGTAAATATTTACTGAGCTCCTACGATGTGCCATACACAGAACCCCAAGATGCCTTGACAGATGAGTTAAGTTACAACAGTTGACACCCTAACTTGCCTTGTGCCTGGGCAAATCACCCATCAGACGGATTAGTCTTACCGTTGGATTTGGACGTGCAGGAGGCATTCAAATGGATATTAACAATTCAAGCCTTTTTAAAGAAGACAAAAGAGAGAGCGTACAAGCAACAAAAGGAAACAAGTTGTCTTCCTGACTAGTGAGAGGAGCAAGGAAGACCTCAGGTGGTCCCGCGGCAACCTGGAGAGAGGCTGCCGTGGAAAGATGGCAGGTGAGAACCCACTGACGGCCGCCGCACAGTGCCTCCAGCCACGCAGCCCGGCCCCCTCGTTCCCCGCAGGTTCCCCCGGAAAGGCGCTCACCGTGTTAGCAGGTGAGGGAACTGTGACGGAGCATGATCAAAAGCAAAGTGGGTAAGCGAGGGAAAGCAGTTACACCGGGAGATCATTAATTGGAAGGCTTATCTCTTCAGTGAGTCTGGAATGTGTGAGCTGCAGTGCTGCGAATTGAATTCCACGCTCTGCTATTGTTTGTGAGACGCTGGCTGTGTGGGGGAGGTGCTGAGTGATTTGCCAAAAGTATCGTAGGAACACCAGCAATGAGGAAGCCGCTGGGCCCCTGCAAGCCGGGAATCAGTAAAGGCGAGCCCGCACGAAGGCTGGAGTGGAGTGGGCCTTGCACTGAAATGGAGCTTGAAGCCGGGCGAGTATAACCAGCGATAGAGGGTAGTGAAGAGGGGATTGGAAAAGGTCTTGCTGAGATCCTGTTTCATCAATCACATTTAGATGCCTGCTGGGACAAGGTCCACCTGGGCCTGGGATAAAAGGTGCCTTGCAGTTCATAAATCTTAGAAAAAGACTCCTGTTAGGAACCAAACACGTGGATTGTGTGGAAATAAGAAGTCGCTTTAAACCTTTCCCATATCTAGACAGAACCCAAAGAAACATGAGGAAGCAGAGGGCCCGTTAACTTAGATACTCACATCCATTCCTTCTACCCACGCGCTGGCCTGCTCGGAAATCCGAGCCCCTTGCCATCCTTGCAGTGAGCGTGCCGCCTCTCACCTCCGGTTCCTTTGCCTGGACCAGCTTTCAAGGCCCGGCTCTGATACCACTTCTTCGTGGCAATGAGTCTCGTTAAGCGTACCTGTGCACCGCCCCGGCCCCGGCCTGAGCTTGGCGCCTCACCTCGTGCTTGCCTCCCTTTCCTTCGGTGTCTTCACCCCATGCATCTTCACACGTGCTGTGCTGTCCTCCACCAAGGTTGTAACTCCCCTCTTTAGCCTGTAGAGCTTCCTTCAAAAGTCAGTTCCTCAGGACAATCTTTGCTGATCCTCAAGTCCTTTAACTTGATTATTTCATCAGCATGCGCCTCTCACTAGAAACACTGATTGTTTGATGTCTCTCTTCCTCATGGAACTGTAAGCTCTGTGAGGCTGGGGCTGCGCCTGTACTGACCTCTGCTGTCATGCTGCTTCCCGGCACAGCCCCTGGCCTTGCCAAGGCCCCAGCCATCACGTGCTGTCTTGGGTCTCTCTTCCCAGTGCAACGTGAAATCCCTGAGGTCAGGACACTGCCTTAAATTGGTTCCCTTAGGTCTTGACAAAATACCTGATGCGTAATAGCTATTCAGTGTGTGTTAAATGAATAAGAGCTGGAAGATTTGCAGAGCAGGGCTTCACAATGTAGGCACCACTGGCATGTTGGGCCTGGTGGTTCTTTGTTGTGGGGGGCCAGCCTGCGCACTGTACAACATTGAGCGGCATCCCTGGCCTCTACCCACCAGGTCCCAGTAGCTCCCATCACAGCTGTGAGAACCAAAGATACCTCTGAACGTAGCTAGGTATCCCCAGTGGAGGTGGGGCCTGGGGGATCGGGGGGCAGTATCACCCCAGGCTGAGAACCACTGGTCTAGATTACACATTTTTAATCACCCCAAACTGTCAGCTTTGGAGAAAAAAGGTGACCCATGAGTAGCAGATACCAATTACATTCATGTTAGATTATTTGAAGTTTTTTTTCATTGATGCAGGCTCTCCTTAGAGCTGTTTAGGGAATCAACTTTTATGTAGGCAGATAAAGGAGTTATTAAACTTTACTGAGAATATTCTTGTAAGGATTACATTAAATAATGTACATAGAAATGTCCTAGATCAGTGCCCAGTTCATAGTAGCACTTCAATTAATGTTATTTCTCTTTCCTTGATCTAATTAAAGCATTTAGTTTCAAATAGTCACAGCTAACAATAAACTATTGGGAAGAGTTTAGTCAGAAGGAATCTCTCTCTCTCTCTCTCTCTCTCTCTCTCTCTCTCTCTCTCTCGTTAATGTTATTTTAAAGGCAAAACTTTTTGACCAGTTGATTGACTGACTTCTTTGTTAGGAGACTGGTGTGTTGATACACAGAGTTGGTTAAGTTGCTTCCCTGCTGGGAAACACTAAATTACATCCAACCAACTTAAGCTCCCCAGAGTGACTCACACAGTGGTTGGCTTTAGGGGTCACTGAAGGTGAAGGTTTGGGCTAAATGAGGTCAGATTTTCTCCAAGAAGCAGGACAAACAAAAATTTATAATGCCAGGCTTCTTGCTACAAAGTCGAAGGTTACTTACTGGTTTTCCCTTCCCCCAGCTCTTTCCTGGAAAGAAAGTATAGGGATCATCTCCAGAGGCTTCTGGAAGAAGGAAAGTTTCTGGATATGTAGATTTTTTTTTTTTTAATGTCCAGGGGAATTCATGGCTGACTGAGTAGTAGTAAATTTACTCTCAGTGTTTCAGCTCAGAAATAAAGAGGTAATAAGAGAAGCTCTGTGTGTATGTAGATCAGCCTCAATGGAAAATGGACAATAAGCAGCAGAGATTTGTCAGAGAACACATCCTGCTAGAAGAATGTGATTGCTGTTTTGGAAAGAATTGCAAAATTGGAAGGTACAGGAACGTGCAGATGTCATGTACTTTAAATTGAGGCAAATGCTGGATACAACCATTTATGAAATGAGATTTGTAAGAACAAACAAGTCAACTTAGATTGCAATATGGCCACGAGCCTGGGAGAGGGTGTGAGGATGTTGGGGGTAGGCATGTCTGCATCATTGCTGTAATTCAGTGAGCTTTGTTGGTGTATTTGGGCTTGGACTGAAATCATTTGCTTGGCCCACAGCTTGCCTAATGTCAGTTATTTTGAGTGATATGTATAAAATCCTCAACACATTTTTGTTTCCTATAATTTACACAATGAATTTCCTTCATGATTTCTAAATTAGATACTAAACAAAGTTTTATACCTCTTTTCTTTTCTTTAATGTAAGAACCTTTCCTGTAAGACACGTGCACATAAATATGAAGTCTGTAGATAGTTATGTGATCCTAGTAGACACATAACCACTCTGGCCCTTGTTTCCGAATTTGCAAAAGGAAAGACTTGGCAGTTTCTACCAAGTTTGAATTCTTCTCCTTGACTCCTTCCTGCTTGAATCCAAATCCATTTTCTCTTGCTTACTTCATTTTAAGATGAAATCAGACTGAAAAATGGGTGTTTGGATTTCCCTAAGATAGCCCCGATCTGGTTATCACTTAGAATCTAATGAAAGGGTATAGATTCTATATTTATGAGCCAGAAATATTAGAGATCAATGTGACCCACAGCCAGAATTCTGTGAACCAACATCAGGGATATATGAGCAGGACCAAGCAGGCTAGAAGCTAAGGAAAATGGGTAAGGATGGGTCTGCTACTCATTGGGCCTGTAATTTGACGCAACATACTCCTTGTCTTCGGCTTCTTTCTCTGTAAAACGGAGTTTTCCATTTTTTCTATGAAATTTTTCTAGAAATACTTAAGAGTCTGAGTGTATAAAGTCAAGGAGAGTCAGTGTTTGCAGGGGCCTAAGGCAGAGAAACGTCAGGAGACCATGAGAAGACTCCTAATGGAAGGTGAAACTCCCCAGAGCAATTCCTCTTCTTGAATCTTGTGTAGATTTACCTCTTCACAGTTCATCTGGTCCACTGGGCTAGGTGGCTAATGTGTGGGTGACCTAATGTCATCACACGGTGTAGCAGCAGTCCCTCTGTGACTTGACAGTTAAATTATACACAAACTAATCACCACCTGTCTCCACACCTGACTGTGTTAGTTGGCTCAAGCTGCAATAACAAAATGTCACATTGGGTGGCTTAAACAATAGGCATTTATTTTATCACAGTGCTGGAGGCTAGAAGTTCAAGATCTAGGTGCCAGTAGCATTGGCTCCTAAGGTAGTCACTCTCCTTGAGTTGTAGATAGTCCCTTCTTACTGCTACTGCATCCTCACACAGGGGTATCTGTGAAGGCTTCCTGGGGAAGGTTCCTCCTTTTTTTTCTGTCTTTCTGCTACTCTTTACTCTTTCTAACATCCCTTCCACTATCCCATGCCCCACCTCTTCCATGAAGACTACCATGATATTCTCAAATATCGTCTCCTCTTAGTAACCTGGTGCCTTAAATCAATACCTTGTCCTGGAATTCTTTGTGGACATCCCCACCATACTTTGAGTGCAGAAGCTCTGCAATGTAAAATTTTATTTTTAAAATTTTATTTTTTTTAGCAGGACTTTGCACACTTTATAGGTGCAATCATTGTTTCTTAAATTGCACTGACTGAATATAGTTTTAAAAACAAATATGGAGGAACCTTCCCCAGGAAGCCTTCGCAGATGCCCCTCGCTGATTTCTATGGCTGTCACCTGGGCGTTGGTCATAAAATCTGATGACACACACTTCTATAATTGTTCATTTACATATCCTTCTCCCCACTGTATTCTGAGGTCATAGAGGATAGGGACTCTATCTAATTCATGTTTATATCACCAGGGCTACTGTGCTGAATCAGAGGCTTTCAGTCCATTGAATTGAATGGAGGACGTATATAATTGAAAGACAGAGATTTAACTTAACTTTTGTATTTTCCCATGGGTTCAATATTTATTCTCTTAATACCTTAAGCTAGGGGCTAGTGTCCCTTCATCGACTGAGCAAACATTTACAGAATACCTGCAGTGTGTTAGGGTACAGAACAGGCAGCATGAATTTACAAGGAAGACAGACTCCGCCCCTAACTTCAGCACTTCATTTGCTTAGAACAGGCCCGTCAACAGACAGGAGATTGTGCTGCAGTGTGAGGACCACTGTGATAGAAGGAAGCCTAGATGCAGCCCCGTGGTGCCCAGGCACCTGCCCCCTCCCTCATACACACCAAGTTCTTTCCCACAGGAAGCGTCCACCCCTGCACCTGGAATGTGGTTTTCCCTGCTGCCCATAGGATTGGCTCCTGCTAATGATTCATGTCTCGGTTTCAACGTCATCTCAAAAGACAGACATTCTGGATAACCTAACTTTCAGGCCAGCCTCTATTATTCTTTTTTACATTCGCTTTGCTTCCTTTATAACATTTATGGAATTCCATGTGGGAATTATGTCATTTGTTTATTGCATATGTCATGTCTTTCTTCTCCATTAGGCTATGCAGTCTACCAGGGTCCAAGAAACCATGTTTCTTTTGTGCAACACTATTGGAAGCACAGAACAGTTCCTGCAGTAAACGTAAGAGCTCAATAAACATCTGTTCATTGAATAAATACGAGTGTCTGAGCAGGAATTGCCCAGTCCCAAGGGAGCCAGTGAGAAGCGGGCACAACAATAGCTAACAAGTAATGTGTAGTTAGGATTCTGCCATGATTCAAAGTGCTTTGATTTTCCCCTCTGCACATGGGCAACATTTGTAAGATCAGAAAATCTAAAACCCAAAGTCAAGTCCCTCTTATAAGAGATAAAGAAGTAACGCAGGATGGAATGAGACGTCATAGATTTGTTTTGAACCCAAATCCTCTACTTTTCCATGAACTATAATAGAACCTCAAGCAACTGTGGGATTTGCTACTCTGACCATTCATTTATTTCTGGGGAAGCACACACTTGACTACTCCATTGTGTCTTACAGATGAAATATTCAGGATTCAGAGGGGTGGATAAAGGGATTTCTGTTCTCTTCTAAGTCTTACAGACTCTTTAATTACTACCTGTGGAATCTCTCTTATTTTAATGTTCATGATACTCTGTTTTACATTTCTTTGGCCCTGTTGTCATTCAGATAAGGAATATTAAATTTATGATAACATCCTGAATCTCCATGTACTTTGCATATTCTGCAGCAATTGCTTTGTTCACTATTAATTCTTTTTGCTTCACCAGAGTTAATTCTTTTATTAACAACCAAAGGCTTTCAATGCCCTGTCTAGCCATCTCCTAATTTCTTCTTCCTATCCCTTTATGTATTATTGAATATTTTAAGTGAATTATTTAATGCTGCATAGCATTTTGGGATGTGATTTGCATGAAACATGTTATACAAACTGAAAGCATATCATATTAAAATGCTTGAAGGAAATGCCCCTGGGGAATGCACTGTACTATATATAGTGACTGTGGGGAAGTTCTCAGTTCTAATGTGACAACAACATGAAACAAACAAGCAAACACAGTGAAGTGTCATACATAATCACATGCAAACATTTCACTTGCATTTAAGCTGATAAAATGTGTTTATATCAACTGAGCTTTTCTTGCTTTGTTTTAAATTTTCTTTTTCCCTTTGCCCTCAAACAAAAAGATAAAAAAGGGATTTCTCCCCTTAAATAATCCCTACAATAATTTTGTGCAGTCAGCATTATGATCTTCATAGATAACCGCATTTTTTCATGTTTAAGACAATACTCTTGTCTAAAATTGTTAGACCAAAAACTGGGGGTCGTCTTATACACGGGAGTAACCAGTTGAGAGGGTTTCTTAATGTTGGGGTAGAAAAGTAAGGGCATCTTATACATGAAAAAATAAGGTAAGTCAAAGATTTATCTGGAACAGAAAGCATGGATGATAGTTGACTTACAAATGTTTCTGTTGAGGCTCTGGCCTTTCTCCAGATTCTGCTTATTAAGAGAGTGTATGACAGAGGATATAGTGTAACTGAGTGAATTACTCTGCCATCAATGACTCTATTTTTAAATTCAATATCATTTTATATTAATTGCAGATGTATAGCATAGTGGTTAGATATTTAAATAATTTAAGAAGTGTTCCCCCTGACTATGCATAGTTATTCATATTACCATATTATTAACTATATTCCCTGTGCTTTACTTTACAGTCCCATGACTGTTCTGTAACTATCAATTTGTATTTCTTAATGCCTTCACCTTTCACACACACACATACACACACACACACACACTCTCACACTCACACTGGTAGAATTGTTTGGTCCTCTGTGAATATGTATCACAAAGATGAGAGTGTTCAATCCAAAGGAGGCAGGTGGCCTTGAATGCCCTGTGGAGGGTCAAGTGTGAACTCAGTCTAAGGAAATACCAGGTGGCTCCTAGAAGACCACAGACACTGTAGAGGGCATAATTGACTTTTACACTGCTCTGCAGAGTTTCATATCGTGTATCAGAGGTCATCCCTTGGGGACTGAAATGGAGAGGGTTAGATTACCTTTAAACTTTTGCCATATAAATTATATTAACTTTCAAAGCCCATGTCAAAGGCCAGTGCTTCTTAAGTAGTTCTGTTTCTCTCTAGCCAGGAGTGAGGCACTTTTGGTATCTTCTAACTTGGTCACTATTTACATATGGCTCATGGAAGATGTACTCTAAGCCTAGATGTCTAAAGGGGCAGGCTGAAGTGAGTGCACACATCAGGGTTCCGTGTAGAAAAATGAACAGTCTGAGCCTGAAGGTCAAAGGTCTCTCTCTTTAAATAGGCACCCCTCAAATCCCAAATTAGCATTTGGTGCCCCACATGATTTGAGTTTACACAATACAATGCAAAAATATTCTTTTTTTTTTTCAAAAATTACACTCAACTCCTTAGGGCAGCCTTTTGTAGATTAGTTTGCCCAATTTGAGGAGAAACTGGGCCTTATCAGGAATCAATCCTGCTTTGCCAGGTTTGACCCCCACATTTTTATTATGATAGTCATTGATGTTGACATTCAAGTACTAATATAAAAATAACACTTGGGTATTAATTTGTTCTGTTTTTAAGAAACTTCTTATTGTGAAAACTGCATTATAAAACCAATAAGTTTTCCAATGTGGGAGTATAAGTGGAGAGGTTTAGATTCCCATTTTTTTAAAAACATTAACCATTCTGCAGAGATTTCAATTTAAAGATTTTTTTTAATATAAAATATAAATGCTTAGCTAAAACATCCAGAATTTGATGGCTTCTTGCTCTTGACCAATCTGATACCACAGTATTCATAATCACTAACATATTTGTCTATTATATACACTCATATAATTTTATCATCTTTATCTTCCATTGTTACAATAAACAATGCATAAAGCCACTAAATCATTGGTCATGAGAAATAACTTCTTCATGATCGTGTCATTAGTTTGTGACTGTTATCAGCCTGATGCACTGCATGTTCTCAAAAACAATGACAGCTAACATTTATTAAAGCCGGACTCTTTTCCGGATATCGTATAAGCATCTTTATGTAAGCTATTTAATTTATCATTGCAACAGTCCTGTGAGATTGGTACTGATTTTAATCCCACATTAGTGAGGATGAAGTGGCTTCCAAGTAACAAATAGCTGCCCTGGGATTTGAGTCCTGATAATGGTGTCTCCACAGCCCGTGGTCTTAACCAATCCACCTTGGTCGTGCCCCTCATTAATCAGAGGCCATTTGGAAAACGAGAGCTGTGGGAATACCTTACTTTATCAAGACAATATGAGTTGCAGGGAGAAACAAGTATATTTTGTAAATAATAAATTTGGGCATAGTACTAAGTATAAAAGAAATACATATATGTTAATGGGTTCTGTTATAAGCTTCCAATTACTTCTTACTCAAATATTCATGACAATTTTGACTCACTGTGTCTGAGATACCCATCTCTTTTGTGACTTAAACTACTTTTCTGTCCTCTACTCTTTTTCAGTTTATTTCACAATTTCTGTGCTGTGCTGCCTACTTCTTGCTTTGGTGCTGTCTTTCTCAACAGCAGAGCAAATGCATACTGTTCATACATTAGACCAAATTGTATTCTTTGAATAACATTTCTTTATTAGTCGATAGTTTCTAAGAAAGACTTTGCTTCCTAATAATGGGTCATGCAAAATACTGGCAGTTTGCCTGCCTTTTTGGTTAAGGAATGCAGACGTATGTTGTAATTCCCTCGCTCACCTGAATGTTCCAGGCCAGAATTCTCCGTGTCAATATCAGTTATTGATTGATTGATTGATTGATTGCCAGTGACGATGGGAGGAAATTTTTAAACTTAAAAAATAGTTATGAACACTTACAAATCAAATTATAGTCTCAGCTAAATATGGATTTTCTCACAAGTTAGCACCCTGAGATAGCCTATGCAGTGAAATTTAATACTGCATCACTCTCAGGGAGCTGTACCTTGAGCTATGACAACTTAACACCTGTCCAATAGCATGTGCACATCATTCAACTATGAATGAATCAATATGAGACCTCTGTAACCAGACTATGGTTCAATCTGCTGTATTACTGTAAGGAAGTCAGTTGACCTATTTAAAACTCAGTTTATCAACTTGTATAATAAGATGTGACTTAGACCTAACTCATAACAAAGCACCTGCAACAGAGTGAGAGCTGTATAAATGTCAGATTCCCAGTATTAAGTTGAGGATATTCCTTTTTCTTCCTAGTTTGCTGAAATTTTCATCATGAATAGGTGATAAGTTTTGCAAATTATTTTGTTTTTTTCTGGTATCAGCTGACATGAACATAAGGCTTCTCTTCTTTACCCTGTGAGTGCGGTGCGCTAGCTGAGGTCTTACATGATCGCCTTTCCAGCTAACACTCCAGTATTACCCATTACTATTCTGTTTCTTGGCCACTAAATGATTTTGGACGTTTGCCCTGTTGTCTAGCCTTCTCCCAAGATATTCACATGGTTAATATCTTCAGTTTCCTGAATTCTGCTCAGATTTTTGTCTTCTTAATGAGTCAGACTCTGGCTACTTTTTTCAATAATGTAACCCAAACCTGGCACTTCCGATTCCTCTTAATCTGGTAGTATCTTACGTAACATTTATCACCTTCTGATGTGTTATATAACTTATTTTCATTGTGTTCATGGAATATTATTTTTGTTCCACCCATCCCAACTCTCCCTCTTTCTCTCTAGCTCCTTCCCCTACAAAAATGTAAGCCCCATGAGACAAAGGAGGTTTCTTTCTTTTATTTTTTGATGTGTCCCAAGTACCCAGAACTGGCTTGTCATATATGTACTGTATCCACATTATTGAATGATTGAATAACAGAAAGAATACTTGAATGCATTCTGCCTTCCTCTTTGTTTCAGTATCACCTATTGCAGGTATGTTTCCCGTGTGCTTGAGGGAGAAGTGGGGTATGGTCATAGGGAGTGCTGTCTTTACATTGTATCACCTTAATGGATCTAGAGGAAACAGATGCATGGCAGGCAGATAGATAGGTGGGTAGGTAGATAGCCATATATATAGACAGCACTGTACAAACAACTTGGCAAGGTTATGACACCTTACTGAGATGTCTGTACAGTGCTGCCAACATAAGTGGATGGTGGCAAGTTCATGAACTTAATTGTCAGATTTGGGAGATGACGACAGCTCTGATGGTCATTCCAGAAGAAGAGTTCCAAAATTACTTTGAAGGGGGGACTAGGCTCTGGCGTCGGTGCATACCTTCCCAAGGGGAGGACTTCGAAGGTGACCGTGGTGATATTCAGCAATGAGGTATGTAGCACTTCTAGGATGAGTTCACAAAATTCACACACATACACACACACACACACACACACACACACACACATTTATGTCTTGTATCTTATATTTTATATCTTATATAATATACATGTAATGTTATATATAGATAAACACAGAGATTGATTCAGAAAAGAATCATGAGAATTGTTTGGCTAAGCTTGACTAGCATTTCTAAACCTGTTTTCAGGGGTACTGTGAGAGAAAGTGTCTCCCACCCAGAATACAGACCATGTGGGTCTTGGTTTGGAGTAGGGTCAAGTAAGGGGTAAGGAGATACTGGGCAAACAAAACCCACAGATGTCCACCACCATCTTTAATTTGATGTGACACCTCCAACACTCACTCTTCTTTGACTAAGGGCCCCAGTGAGCAGATAGCTCTCAGTCTACCTTAAATCGTCTTGAAGTAGGAGTTACTTACAATGCTGGCACAAGTCACCTCTTTCAAGTTACTCACTTAATCATCAAAAATTCAGAACATTTTGTTTACATTGTTCTTTGCTCCCAAGACTTTCAACTGACCACACTGTGAGCTCTTTCTAAATACACACAAAGAGGTCTCTTGGGTAGCCACAAGGTTTATGTTTATTTTAAAGGAAATTGCGTTAGTCAACAAAGACAACTTTTCCGAATTGGCAAAGCTCTCTGCAATTTATAGCAATTACAGAAAGATACAGAGTTGAGAAGGGATACCACAAATGAAAACCAATGTGAGATTTTATAATGGATGAAAATGTTAATGTCATTAAGACATTAAAAAGAAAAGTTATGCAAAATACTAAGTTCGCTATAGCATCTTTTATTTGTCTGTGCGTGAGAAGTAAAATTATGTAGACTGAAACAAAATACTAATGATGTTATATTATTTGATTAATATTATTTAATATTTAATCAATATTTTATTTAATATTACTTAATATATTATTTAGTACTCATCACAACACTTAGAGATAGGAATTGTTTTCCTATTTTAAAATTGAGGAAAATAAATTCACAATTGTTTAAGTAATTTATTCAATGTCAACCATGCAAAGTTGGGTACCGACTAACCTGGCACTATCTATACTTCAGTTTTCTACATTTGACAACACTAATACTCTCTGAAGAGACTTGAGACTATTTTCTTCTAAGTTATGATATTGTACAATTTACTAAACTGTTACAATTAATAGTGAGGCTGCGAGATTGAACCAGGCTTCTTAGGTTCAAAAGCTCTGTGATTTATTTTTGTATAAATCTAAGATCCAGACTATTGAAATCTGGGAAGTTCACACACTGATTCTTTTGGCTATTATTAACACAGGCCCAGGGTTAAGAATAGAAGTTAATTAGCAAAATGCCAAAATGAAAATGCATATTTAAGCCAATCTTTATTATCGGAAGGTTGATCCCTCTAGTAAGAATGATTAATTACTCCCCAACAAAGTATTCCAGATGAAAAGCATTGTATTGACTATACCATAACTATAACATCATGTAGTAAACTTAAGAACTTCTATTATACTGTCATTTGCAGTAAAGATTTCAAGTAATTAAAAGCTCAGTTTATTTTTATAACAATAAAATATTCAAGAAGAATGTTACTATTTTCTGTTACTTGAATTAAAAATAACACCTGAGACCATCTGGCTCAGTAATGTAAAGGGAAACAAGTAATCTATAATTTTTGAAGAATGAACACATCTATAACAAAGGAGAAATATTCCTATGGCATCTGTCTATCAATATATTGAGGTATCTGTTAACACTTTCACGTCTGGTGGTAAGTTACACTGGAACTTCAGATAGGCTACTTATAGAGGTACTGTTGGCTGATACTTCTACTAACATATCTGGTGAACTTGGGCCAGTCATTGAACTTATCTGAGTTCCTGTGTTTTAATTCGTGAACTATGGAGATTATTGTCAGTTTTACAAATATTTTGTTGGAATACAGTAGGACTACACATACACACACACACACACACACACACACACACATACATGTACAATGAATTGCAAGCTCCTGAATCTATGTAAGGGAGTGTGTGTACATGCTTCATTAACCACTCTAAAATTTTTTTCAACAGTTTTTTAGTGTTGTCATTGACCAAAAGTTCTTGTAACCAAACTTGTCTTACTGAACAGAAAGTCAAGAGAGGGTGTGGGGGGCTTAATTTGTACAGTATCCTTGAAATGTGTTTGCTAGTTTAAAACCTGAACACCTATCTTTATAGATGTAGCAATTAATGACAACTTTATATGCCTCTGTGTGTATGAGTGTGAGCACATTTTAAGTGAAAGGTTGGTAATAGTAAGAAATGTGTAGCTGAAGCACTGGGGGTTTTATTATAAAATTACTAATAAGAAAATATGCAACAATCACTTATTTTCTAAGAAAACTTTGAGAAGCATAGTCAATGTTTATTTAAAGAAGCAGTTACTATGGCATCCTGGCAGCAAGATACACAAGTACCTGAAAACAAAAATAGTTTTAGTATTGTTCTTCAGACTAAAAACTATATATATATAGATACAGCAGTTGTGGTTAATATTATAAAAACACAACTCTGTATGCATTAGAGAACATATATTCCAACTGGGAGACTTTTTCAGAAAAAAATGAGTTCAATAAAAGGTTTTTTAAATACAATCTATCACTTTTATTTATATAGCTAGGTAATTACATTTATGTGAGATAATGTTTTCAGAATAAAATTGCATGTCCCTTAATAAACTGCCTGTATTTATCTTTCCTCTTATGACTCCCCTACCGGTTCTGTGGCCTCCAAATTGCCACAGTGCTTGCATTTCTCAGAACATGAATTCCCCACATTGGCGAGCTCTTTCATGGATTTGTATTTTATACAGGGACTCCCTGTGACTTATATACCTTTCCTACATCCCATAACACCTCTTTTCCACCCACACTGCTCCGTTCTTTAAGATTTAGCTGGAAATTTTTCATGGTTTGAATTTTCCTCTACTATCTAGTGAAATAAAGGGCTTCTTGGTGCATTTGTAATTATGTCCATTTACTGCTGTAATAATGTGATGTTACTCGAGTTTCGGTGTCTGACCTACTGAACTAACATGAGCTCCTGAAAGAAAGGTTCAGTGAAGAAAAGGACGAATAGACTTTGGTTTATTTATTTACTTATCCATTCATTCTTCATTTTAACAAATATTTATGGAGCATTTACCATATGTCAAATAAGCAACCTTCAATGAAAATTCATGCAATCTTTGCCTTCATCTAACTTACATGGACCCATCTTCCATGGGAAGATAGACATTTATCAAACAACCTTACAAGCAAGTTTATTATTACAATCTGTGGGAAAGTAGACATTTGTCAAACACCCTTGCAGGCAAGTTCATCATTACAACTGTGATAAAGTCTGTGAAGGTGATGACATAGTGCTAGGGTACCTGTGATAGGGCAATTTGGCCAATCCAGCAGATCACAAACGACATCCCTAAGGAAAGACCTTGTGATGGGTTATAAAACTGACGTAAGACTGACATGGCTAGGACAGAGAGAGCGAAGGGGAACCTTGCAGGCAGTGAGCCAAGAGAGAGAGGTAATGGCCAGGCCTATTTGGAGTTCTCTCCATTCCAAGAGAGAAGGGGAATTTCTAGAAGTCTTAAAAGGAGGTGGCAGCATCAGCAAAGCACAAAATCATAATGGCTCCAGTTTGTGAGTCAAATGTCAGATGTCACATGATGTCTAGGTGAGAGGTGATAGTAATTGAATTAGATGGAGAGAACAAACCAGATTTTGGATATCTATAGCAGGTGACACTAGTGAGACTTTTTGATGGATAGAAGGGTTGAGGGATTTAGGAAGCACCAGATACCAAGGATGTCATCTAGGTTCCTGGCTTGACCCCTGCCAGTTGCCTGTCTTAGACAGGGACCTCCTGGAGGCAGAAGGTGACTGCAACTCAGCCTGCAGCTTCTTCAAAGTTCTTGCTCAGTGTCTTTGACATTGCATTGAATTTTTGCTCATTTTTAGTGTTTTAAAACAATAACTATGTTCATGACACTGTGTCTGGTATTTTCTTTTTAAGTCAAAAGTACAGCCGCATTCCTTCTCTTGAGATACTTATTATATAATTCAATTAGAGACAGAACCCTTACCTACATACAGTCTGTCATTTTCTCAGGGAGCAGTCTTCCAGCTACAATGATTAAAGGAGACATATTGGGGGTCACAAAGGCATACGAAACTTACTGCAAATGGGAAAATGTGAGAAGAAAAATATATAATTGCAGTAGGGAATTGAGATATAGCCTTGAGAGATGAGCATGAATTTGAAAGGCAGCCATGGGTGTTCTGGCAGAGGAAACCTCTTGAACAAGCCCATGGAGGGGAGCCGATTGGGGAGCACACAGAAATAACGAGCCACCTCGTTTGGTGGGGATGTAAAATGTTCGCGACGAAAATGAGAGGAAAGCGGTAGAAGGGTGGATTTGGGATTTGACTGGCTTAATTGAGTGAGTGGAAAGTTTTTTCGAGTTAGATACAATAATTGGTAAGAATTAGAATGGAGGAGGCATAGGATTCTGGAATATGAAAAATATTGGTGTATGGTCAGCATCCTTTATGTTTGACCGAATTTGAAACAGGAGGGTCAGAGAAGACGAACGGTGGACATACTAGTAAAAATGATGCTAGATTCTGTAACAAATAACTCCAAAGTTCCACTCATTTGATAAAATAGAGCTTTATTTCGCATACAATTTTCCAAAGGAGATGTTCCTGGCAGGTGAGTGTTTTTTCTTCGTGGGGTGACTTAGGGACCCCGAATGCACCATCCGGTGGCTCCGCCATGCCCCACTGCCTAGGAGTCCCTTAGTCCAGCTGGCAGAAGGAGAAATAGAGCCCGTAGGAGGAAAAGACACTTATAAAAGCTCCAGCCTGAAAGGGACACTTAGAGTGCCATTACATTGCATTATCCACCAGTCACATAGCTGAATCCGAATACTAAGAGGGCAGGGAAATATAACTGAGTCCCATATTTAGGCAAAGAAAGGGGAAACAGGTTCTTAGCCACAGCTAGCTCTCTCTTCCATAGATAATTTCAGCAGTTCTAATGTGTGACTGTTTGGGCATCGGTATCACTAAATAATACGAACAATATGCAGCAAGAAGAAGGATTCCGTGGTGCTAAATATGTTTAATATGAAGTTTTGTAAAACACCGTATTGGTGATTTCTAGCAGAAGTTTGCTTTATACGTCTGAGACTTGGGGAAAACGTTCGGGTTGCTTTTTTGAACGTGGGGGCGAGTTTATTCACTGAGCTGACTGCTGGAAAGTGGGTTAGGTCAGTGAGGATGTGGCGGTGCCCATAGAGGGGTGGGGTAGGCATGACCCCTTCTCTGTGCTGACAGAGGACGGGAACTGGGAAATTGAAAACTTTACATCAGCAGGCTGTGATGACGGGCCTGTCCCATCGACGGTAGCCAGTAGCTACGGCGGTCAGTGACTAGTTGGAATGTCGCCATTGTGACCAAGGAACCAAATTCTCAATTACACTTACTTTTAATTAATTTAAATCTGAATCTAAATCGATTGAACTCCTTATGACAAAACTGTGTTTTAACTCATTGGAACAATGTGAAACACGACAGCAAATACCCCCGGACGCTTCCCACACGCCCAGTGCAATTCAGAGCACTTTGCACGGATTGTATTAACCAACATAACTTCCCTAACAACCTGTGAGTCAGTGATATTATTATAATTTCCTGTTTTCTTTTCTGGCGGGAAACGAAGGCACATCCGTCCAGTGCAGGAACCAGACGAACGTAATTCTGTTGCAGTAGTGCTGAGAGCGAACTCCTGGGAGGACCCGGGAGGCAGAGGCTGCCCCCCACCCAGCGGAGGAGATGGAGGGGCTGAGACCCACATCGACCATACTGGGTGCGCGCTGAGGCGGGGCGGCTGAGCCTGCTTCGTGACATCGCTCCTGCCTTCTCTCCTTGTCCTAGAATTATAGGATGTTCGAGTTACTTCTTTACCTGCTTGGTAGATACCCAGTTATTTTTTCCTTTCATCCCAGCTTAGATCACAGCATGTGGAGCCCCCGACAATATGGAGATGCTGAAATATTAAAACTCACAGGAGGTCTTTCCCCTTCCCAGCCCTCTGCCGGCAGGGCCCGGACTCTGGGCCTGCTCGAAGCTGGGCGTGGCTGCCCGGCCTGGCTGCCCTTCTGGTGGAGTAGGTCAGCCTGCCCAGAGCTAAGCTCAGCCCATTGCCGTGCATCATTGAGGCTGGATAATGATCAGCTAAATTATTCCTTCTCTAAGCCTAATGAGCTGTGTGGTGATACATTCGTAGTGCAGTCTAAAAGGTATAAAAGGAGATGAAGCTTGTATCCAGAAGGATCTTCATCTAGGAGCCATCCACTGGTTTCCCCTTGTCACCCCAAAGAAATGTGGCCCATGTGGTCACCCAAATCGTGATGACTCTTCTCAGCTTTGAGATGATAACAGGGAATTTTTCTTAATTTACGCACTCCGTGTATATGCAAATGCGTTTATTCATTTTGGGGAGAATGTGACAGTGCAAGTTCCTGGATGTCTCTCGGGGGTGAATAATACCCAGGGGTCTGCTGGAAGTAACACCCGGACTTGAGTTACGATTTTGTTACAAAACCATCACCATACATGCTTCTGATTGTGTAATAAAAGATTTGGTACAGATGACCAGCTCACGCAAAGGGCTTTACTTCTGCCAGACCCTGCTTTTTGTTCTTTTCACTTTCTGTCTGAAATAGTCCTTTTTTTAATGCCTTGCTGGTCTGTTTAACATAAATTTGTCTTCTCTCTGCATTTATGCAATCTAATATGTTTCTGAAAAGTTAAGAGTCCCGTCGTGTCGTTGCAAATGAATGAAGACACTTCAGGTTGAAGAGCTGTACCCGCACGATCATGTGTGACTGTGTGTTTAAATCTGCAAAGGTGGAGTCTGACGTTATTTAAAGCAAGTCCGTCACTGCATTTATCACATTTTGTGCCGGTGACTCTTCTTTATGTGTTCGTTAGGGCGGCCTCAGCTATAGAGATAAAACTGTCAGTGGCTTGACAAAATGGAAGCACGTTTTTCCTCATGTAACTATCCTGGGAGATATTTCAGGTACACAGAGTAACTCCTCCACTGGGTCATGCAGGGCCCCAGGTATCCCCTAGCTCGTCGCTGTGCCATCCCTTAAGGCACAAGAGGAAAGGATATGTGTAAGTGGAACACTGATACTCTTAAGAATTCTAAGAACTTTCCCACACCCTTTCTACCCATGCTCCAAATGGGGAGAGCGGAGATACATGATCCAACAGCAAGGGAGGTTGGGAAATTTAATCTGGATTCATATGCGGCTGTGATCCCCATTTCTATGGAAAGAGAGAATTGGTTCTGGATGTCAGTCGAGTTTCTGGCACATTCCGGTGTATAAAATATTGTATAAATCCAACCGATACACTTTTCACTTTTTTAATATAAAAACGTAACTTTCATTTTTCTGATGCTCCAAACTGAACTCTTGTCTTCTCTTACTGTCTCTCCCATTCCCCAGGCTTATTTTGACTTTGTTATTAACATGCATTTCATTTAGCTGCCCTTGAAACACTTCGCTAATTCACCCCAGGCTCCAACCCCACCCTCCTGCCACCTCCACGCTCCCCCCCTGCCACCCCCACCACAGAATTTCTCAGCTCCTTCCTTACTCTTCTTGCTACCACTGCCTTTCAGAACTTGAGTCCATTGTACCTGAACTTGGCTCTCAGCCTCCCAGGAAGACTCCTGCCTCCCATCTTTCTCTCTTCCAACCCATCACACACGTTGCCTCTAGATTAAATCTGCACACCCCCTCTGCCCCGCCAAATCCCAGCTCAAAGTGTACGATGATTTTTCACTATGGTTTTGAGTTTAGACTTGCCTCACCCTGGGAGTCAAGGTGCTTCTCAGATGGCCTTCTGAATCCTGCCTTAAATTCTGGAGAACACGCTGTGATCCAGTTACTGGATTTATAAATTCTAGAGAACATTATCTATAGTCTATGTTTATTGCTTTTGTGTCTCTGCTCCAGCAAATCACCTCAAGTTCAGCTTAAGACTCGGCAAATTTATCTTACAGTCCTGGAGGTCGGAACTTCACGTGAATCTCACTGAGCGAAAATCAGCCTGTTTCTCTCGGGAGGCTGGAAGAGAATCCATTCTCCTGCCTTTTCAGTTTTTAGAGTTTGCTCAGATTCCTTGGCTTGGGGTCTCCTCTTTCCTCCATTGGCATCACTTTCATCTGCTTTTGCCCTCTTTCTCTAACTCTCTCTTGTGATTACATTGAGACCACTCAGATAATCTAGGATAATCTCCTGTTTTGAAGACAAGTGATTAGTAACGTGAACTCCACCTGCACCCCTTCTGCCGTGTAACTAAACACGTGCGCACAGGGGGTTAGGGTGTGGGTGTCTTTGGGAGGGGCTTTATTACTACCTCCAGGCCGCGTTTCCTCTCTGAGTCCTGCTGGTTCTTTCTCTCTTGCTCTCCTTCCCACCCCTCAGAACGTTCTCTCTGAGCCACTTAACCCTTCGAAATCTCATCCGTCTTCCAGCCTCGAAGTTCATCTCACATTTAACTTCCTTTCCAGATTCTACTCTTTGGGAGAAAATTCGCCCTTTCCTTGTATTTTGTTACTTTTTAACACATTACCTGCTTTACTTTAAAAAACTGACCACATTTTGAGTTATTTCTGTGGATCGATTGCAGTTTTCTAGGAGGAAAGGCAGACTCTGTTCACTTTTTATGGCTTCATAGACTTTAAGAGTGTTCTTAAACAGAATAACCACATGTAATTTTGTTGCATTGAGTAGAATATACTCATTTACCACCAGCAACCAAGGGGCACAGTAGCATAAATAATCCTCAGAGCACGCAAGCCACAACTAACTTGTGTGTGTTTTAGGACTGCTTCTCATGTGGCTTCTGCAAGGATATCTAGTTAAATTTTCCTCCTCTTACTGATTTTATTTTATATAACTTCTCTTCTGTGTGGACTCAAGAGTAAACATGAAGGTATCATCTTTGACAGCATTCTTATTTCTGGCCTCCCCAAAATGTATTCTCTGGAGGAATGGCATTTAGACATTTGTCAGAAGAATTTCTCACAACAAAAATAAGTAATAAAGTTTTCCCCCATGTGAATTTTCTGATGAATGACAAAGTTGATTTCTAAACTCATTTTTTTTTTCTATAAGTATCCCAAGTATAGATTTTCTTCCTATGGAGACCCCTTGGTTGGCCTTTGAACAAACAAGCTTCTCAGACTTCCACCCTGACTTGGATTTTGTCTCATATGTTGATCAAATGTTGACCTAGGCATTTCTGTCAATCTCATTTTCAGGCATAGTCTTTAATTATCATTCCTTGCTTGTGGGAACGATAAGATATAGATACTAGCTTATCTATATCTTTCAGATTTTGAGGCTATATGGCATTCACTTCTTTTACTGAAGTTTTATTGGAACTCTACTTAAAGAAGATGGTCTTTTTGGTCTGCAACTAAATCTCACATTGACCATATTCTTTTTGTTGCAATCTATAACATCCGAATCATCTGCTCTAAGATAAGCTATAATCCCCCCCCCCCCAAAAAAAAAAAAAACATGGATTTTGAGTACATCCACGAGCAGGAACTTCATGGGCAGAAGCGGTCTGAAGTTGTCATCTGAGTTTTAAATGGAGAAATCTGACATTTTAAACACTCAGCTTCCGCATGTCCTTATGGACACTTCATCGCGCGTGTACCGCAGCGTGGGGGAACATTCCAAAGGGCACGCTTTGGAAAATGCTGACTTGTTTGTATCTCGTCTTTTTGATAGGAGGAAGGGAGAGTAAGTTCATCTGAATCGTCCCTCTGCTCCCTGCCCAACGTGGAACCACGGGCAACCTGCTGAGCACACAGGATTCCCCCCGGCCCCGCCGCTCACAGCCTCTCAGCACGTGCTGCCCATCGTACCACGTAACTAGGCTTCGCAAAGTATGTACTTGCTGGGGAAGAAAACGTTATCAGCTAAACTAGGGACAAAAAGCATCCAGCTCGAGTCCTGCATTTATGATCTGAAATCACTACCAAAAACTCGCAAGATTTCACTTCCCTGGAGGTGACAGCCTGCAGTGAATGTTTATCGTGGCCAGGGGCCCTGTCCCCGTGTCTTCCCGCCTGCTGGCTCTTTCCCGCTGCGGAGCCGGGGAGCTGTGCTGTGATAAACGGCCAGGCCGTGACACCGGGCATGGTAGGCGCTGAAGACCTAGTTGTTAAACCAAATGTGTTCTCTTATTATCAAACTTAAGAGAAAACCTTGGATTTATTTATTTACTAACATTGTAGCCTGTGTCCATTACTGTTATCCTCTGAATCTCATCTCACAAATGGGCATAGTAACAGCTATTGAGGTTTGATGTGAAGATTAAGTAATTAAATAAATATAAACTAATCCTGGTAAAGTGGTAACTCATGTCTGGAACATACTATTTACTTTCATATCCTATCCTGTTTTAAACAGAGAAGTAAGGAAAATTTTATTGCCATTTGTATTAAATCATCACATTTAAGAAGCTCTCAGAAGCCAAGGATAAATTTCACAAAATTAAAAAAAATGGGGGCAATTTTTACGTCTTAACAGTTATAGATGATTCAGAACACGAATCAGTTAGGTTTTCTTTCTGCTGCCTGGATAATTGCCTCACTTAAGAGTTTGTACATTCGGGAGGCATTGTACTTTCCAAACGCTCTTTTCCATCGAGTATCTTTTTTGGCTCCTCTAACTTGGAGATAGAACCATTATCAGTCCAGTTTTATAAATCTGAAAAGGTAATAAAGGTAAGTCAATACTTCCCCGAATTTGAACAGGCTCTGTGTTATTCCCCAAACCTGTTCTTCTAGAGTATTTGCCATCGTAATTCATCAGAATTATGTAATTAATCAGGACCACAACCCTGCCAGTATCTTTCCCTACTTTGGTCCCCCCGCCCCATGTCCAGGACCTCTGCCAGCTCCACTGCTTCAGTTTCTAAGACATATCCTGAGTCCATCAACTTTTCACCCTTGTGCTTTCACGCCTTTAATCGTTGCCACCATTGTATGTTATCCGGTACTGCTGTGAGGATAAAATAAAGATAGAAGGAAAACATGAACTGAAAAGTTAAAAACAGATGTAAGATTTTTCTTATTATGGAGGTTTTAGGGGTTCAGTAAATAAGACCCCTTTTCTCCATCTGAATTCTTAACAGCGGGAGAGAGAGATCATAATCTGGCAGACAGAGATAAAAGCCTGTATCACTTTACTGAATTCAGTTCAACACTTGCATTTGTTCATTAATAAAACTTCTGACCCTTCTCTGGGTGAATTCATGGCTTAAGTTTGTGAAATCTTTTCTAGTTGATCCATAAGCCTGGGTGTTCTAATCTGCCTCAACATTTGATTCTCTCTTAGGCTGTGAACCACCAGGTCAGAGTTATTCTACTCCACGTGAATTGGAGGGCCAATGGCAAGGTAGTTGCCAAAGCAAGGTGGCACCCACCACCATCCCTCTGGGTCTCTGCCTTTCCTAGTCACGATCTTGCAGCCCAACATCTCTCCCACCAAAGGAAGCCGCCTTTCTCTCCTGCCTGCTTTGTGGACAGACATCTTTTCAGTTTTACACTTTTTCACCTAATATCATCTTACATAATAAGGTCTAATCTTCACCTCACTGGCTTCTGCAGAGGTCAGACCACACTCTTAGGGTTCAAGATCAAGTAGTGCCTTTACATGGTCATGGCCAGCACGAATTCAATAAAGTAGAGCTGTCCAAGTTTGCTAAGGCTCTTGTCAGACTTGTTTGCTAAATACCTGATTTTTCTATGAGCTATGTCTGCTAAAAATAGCCTTACCTATATAATGAAGCCTATGAGCAAAGGTACCATAAACCATCCTGACCCACCAAGGACAAACTTCCATTTAGGCCTTCCACTTACTAAAGCCTTAAGAATAAAGCTGTCAGCCCATCTTTCTCCATGGTATTTTATTTCCCAAAACCACTTCGTGCCTTTTCTCAGGTTCCTAACCAATACATGCAAATACTGAATTTTGGAGGAGCTTAGTGAGTAATACTTTTATTCCTAACCTTAGTTCAGAAGAAAAGGAAATCCAGGAGACAGATGTGGAGAACAAAGGCATCTGCTTTATCGACCTCAAGGTAAAAGTAGTCCCTGGCTATGCATCACTTAGGCTAGTGAGCTTGCTAATACTTTACCCCTGCATTGAGCAGACACACCCACCTGTCACAGGCAGCACTACATGATTGAAGACGTTCCCCACATGTCAGAGCCCACCCACTAAATGATTCACTCCACTGAAGAGCAGAAGGCAACTCACTGTGAACAGAGAGACACCACAGAGTGTGGAGGAGAGACTGAGGCAGGAATGCTGAGCTGCTGTTTCTAACCACACCAGTCAGCTGGCTGACTTCTCCCAGCCCTGGGAGGAACAAGAGAACTGGGGCCAGAGCCAGGAGCCTTCATATAGATGAAGTTTCTCCATTTGGAAGTGGGAGGAGGAGAGAATTACTGTGCTGGTACCAACCAATATCACCATGATTCTAAACTTCATTTCTTAGATGAAGAAATAAGCACTGAGAACTTAAATGAGCTGAGGAAGTAATGTTTATTAATTGCATACTAATATCAAAGAGAAAGATGCTCTTATAAATATGCAGCTGGGATGATTTTCCTCAATCCACTTATTTTGATGGTGATGATGATGATTAGAATATGCTGGCTGCTTATAATAAACAACCTTCCCTATGAAGCACTACCTTTTTAAAATCCTCTGCATGCTTTTTTTTTTTTTTTTTTTTTTTGACTAATGCTTTTGCTTTTAAGTGTATGTCAGTAAGGGGTGTGGTCACATATCAGAGTGAGGGAAGGGGAGGGCTCTTTTCACACTAAGTTATTCAGATAGTACCCAACTCCACCATCTCCAGTTGAGAATCTCTTCTCAAGTGAGCTACAGAGCAGTAGTTTCAGAAATCAGCATGTTTTGTTCAAGCACTGGCCTGAAAAGATTTGAAGACCACTGCTTTTAAGTCATGCTACAAGATTTCCCATTACCATGCCATTTGTCGCTCCACCAGGCCCTCCATTGATCCCCCACTGGAACCCGTAGCTAAGCACCTGTCCTTTCCCTCCAGCTATCCAAACCCTGCTGTTGCTTGTAAATCTTTCCTCCCATACAGTTTCCTCTTTATCCCCTATACCACATGAGGGTACTCTGGTCAACCTCTTAGAAAAGGTGCCTGACTTGTCACCCTTATCACAAAGCGAGCGTTTCAGGTATTACACTCTTTTCATATACCCATTTATTCCTAAAATAGTTATGGGCATCTCCATGTGCTAAACACTGCTCAAGAGTTCAGGTGACCAACATGAGAGAGACCCAAAAATGGCCACGAAGAACCATAGGTGCAGCCACAGCTTTATTTCCCAAAGTGCCGTTCTTAGAACCTTGCTATTTAAAGCGTGGTCCTGTAGCATTGTGTTAGAGATGCTGACTCTTAGGCCTCACTCCTGACCTATTGAATCAAAATCATTATTTTAATAGGAACCACAGGTGATGGATATATGTATTCAACTTTAAGAAGTATTGCCTTAGAACACACATTGTGAGTTATGCTTCATGTCTTTGTCAACTCAGGCTACCATAACTAAATACTATGGACTGGAAGGCTTAAGTAGCAGACAATTATTTCTCACTATTCTGGAGGCTGGGAAGTCCTCCAGAAGATCAAGGCACCTACATGATTGGTGTCTGGTGAAAGCTTTCTTCCTCTCTTGCAGGTAATTGCCTTCTTGCTGTATCCTCACATGATGGAGGGGCGGGGGGGGAGAGAGCTGGCTCTCTGGTCTCTACTTACAAGGGCACTGATCTGCATTACCAGGACCCCACCCTTATGACTTAATCTAAGCCTAACTGCCTCCCAAAGGCCTCACCTCTTAATACCCTCACATGGGGGTTAGAGCTTCAACATTTTGGGGGGACACAAACATTCAGTCCATAGCATTCCACTATTCAAAATCTTTCATATTTTATTTAAATTCAGAAATTGTTGGTTAAACAGATTTCTGTATGGAATAACTTTTTAGAGGCTTTGTGATACTTTGTAATATATTATGTTCCCAAAATTTTTGAAAGGAAAGTATATTTAATCCAGAATATTTAATGAAACTAGGATTTTTTAATAAATTGAGATCACATGATTTTTTTTCCTGCTTTTCTCCCTTAACTTTTATATTTCTGGAAAAGTTTCATCTCATTATTTTTATGCTCTATGATAACAAACACCCTTCTTTCCAACATGCTTTCTTCTAGTACTAGAAATTATTTCTGGCATTTAGAATCATCCCCTCTTGTCTTAATCTATGTGGCTTGGGTAGGAATGACCCATCCCCCAGGAATGGGTGAGAATGTGACTCAGGACTAGCTAATCAATCGCTTTGATTTTGGTTCAAGGATTGGCAGCTCAACCCCGCCGGGCTGATGAAGTTACCTGGGGGAGGCAGGGAGAGAACTATTGTTTTGATGACATAGTATCACATGAGCATGAACATGGTTAGTGCATTTGGCCCATTTGATACACTGTTGGGACAGATACTGGGACTTTTTGGAGGATTTGTGCTCTGAGTGGCAGGTAGAAAGGGCATGTGAGGCAGCCCTGTGGTCAGTCAATGTTCCTCCAATGTCTAATGTAGATCCTAGGTTAGGGCACACCCTGGGGACAAGGCTCTTCTAATCATTGCCGCCGTCAGGGCTCATTAGTCTTCTGGGGAAAAACATCTGGCAGCCCTGAAAACCCCTTTAAAACTTGTCAAACCTGGCTGCTCCTCAGAATCATCTGGAAACTTTGCTGGACATAGAGACTCTTGGGCCAATACAGAGTTGCACCTAGGGGAGCTTGAGGTGGAATCTAGGAAGCTGTGTCTGTCACTTCCCACCTGGTAATCCCCGGGCAGCCAGACTGGTGCTGGCCCACAGACGGTGCTGAAAGCCCCTCCCCTAAGGCATCATTGCCTGTTGCCTAGCTTTCAGCATTCTCTGGCTGAGAGTAGCCATGAATCAGGTCTTCCGTGTACCGAGGAACAAATGCTTGGGAGGCAATCAACATTGAGACTCTGTATTAAATCCTCCCCAAGTGTTTTATTCCTGCTTTGGGAGCATCAGCCTTATTTATTATACCATCTCCATATCTTGTGTTGGAATATCAAAGTGTTTAACTACATTTCCATGCATTACCTTACTCAATTTTCTTGTAGACTTGCCCAATAAAATGCACAATGCATAGTTAAGTTTGAATTTCAGATACACAATGAACAAGTTTTAGTATAACTATGTCCCATATATTACATGGGATATACTTATATTAAAATATATATATTTAAATCTGAAATACAAATCAGCTGGGCTGCCTGTATTTCTGTCTGCTAAGTGGGATAACCCTATGACCTGATAACGACCTAGGAGGGAGAGAGAGCAAGTGTTTGTCTTACCTGATTTTATAGGTGAGGAAACTGATATTCTGGAAGCCTACGGCTTTCTTCATGTCATGTAGTGACTTTTGTAGAGCAGGAACCAGATCTAAGTTTTCTCACTTTCAGACTAGGAATCCCTCTCTCTCACTGTTCTGGCTTGAAAGATGATTTAAGAGTGATTGTTCTGTGCTCCTAACTGCTATAGTTCATTACAGCCTATGTTATTTTAGCATACACTGGGGGTAGAGCAGTTACAAGGATAATATAGACATCCTCCCTGCATTAAATTCATGTCCAGGTTATTACAAATAGTTTTAGAGGGAAAAACTTCAGTTCCTGTGAACTAGTGGATTCCCATATAATTTGAAGAAACTGTATTTACTTAATATTGGTTAAACAGGAGTCTCAGTAGGTCTGGGGAAAGTCCAGTGCACATAGTGTAACTCATAACATGAATAAAAACTAAATTAATCTCTATTTTGCTAAGAAATAGGAGGTCATCTTCCTTGATCTAGTTGGGGAGCTAGGAATTAATACCATGTTTCAGGGATTAAGTTCTTGGACTGTGAAGTCAAACTCGGTTCTATCTATCTTATTCCTATGACCTTGGGCAAGTCGCCTAGCTTATGACTGTGACTCAGTTTCTTGCCTGTAAAATAGAGCTAATTATGTAAACTCACAGGGTTGTTACAAAGATTAATTAATCCAAGAGAAGTGCTTAACAACAGTGACTAACAAGTAGTAAATGCTCAATAAACATAAGCCACTATGATTATTATTGTTCTCCTTCTGCAGTTGCTGATGCCATCATGTACTGTAATCATTCCAGGCTTCCTGTAGCCTAAATTGTCTCTCTTACTGGTTCCATTAACAGCAGTGATGAGTCATGTAACTTTAAGAAGGGCTTTGGTGCAACTGCTCCATTTATTAGTAAACAGAAGTGACTACAAACGGGGAAAGCCTAGAGTGGTGCCTACACTGTCAGATTCAGCCCCTAATTCTAAGAATAGGTTGAGAACTCTGCCTGTACTCACCTACAATGTGGTTTTATATGACTATATCCTAGCCTTTTAAGCTAGAGATAATTCAGGCAAGGAATCACTTTGAAAACATAGAGTTATCATAAATTCAATCTTTGCATCTTACCTTCATTTAGTTAATCAGCAGAAGGATGTTGGAAATTTGAAGCCATAAGGTATAAAGACAACCTGGAGTTTGTGAGCCTGAGCACGTCAGACTCAGGTTGAAGTCTTTTGGACACGTATTCCCTAAGATGAGTCTGGTTATCAGAGCCAGCTTCTGCAGATTTCCCTCCATCTGTCAGGAGCCTGAGCATTTGATAGGTCTGTGCCCTTTGTTCAGCTGATTGCACTGCCCCATTACTGCTGACTTTAAAATATTCAAACCACTAATGTCAGATGCAGCACCTGCAAATACTGTGAAATATTAGTGCAGTGCTAATGAAAATTGACTCCACGTCTAATGACAACAGGTGAAAATTGTTCATAGCTGCTCCTGTAGCAAACTTGTGATAGAAACTCAATGAGCAGAAATGGAGTAAGTTCATGACAAATATAAAAATATCCCAAACTGCTAAAGTAATAAAAGTAAATATAATAAATCTTTTCTACAAATATAATAAGGTCCCTAACTGCAAATGTAATAAAACCTATCAACAGCTGCAATATATTTGGAACATATTATATAGATTTACAAAGAATTATACCCCCTGCTGGTATGGCTTCAACAACGTCACGCTTTGTCTTTTTCCAACGAGTCCAAATGTAGCAGACTACACATTGCCCAGTATTTATTAAGTATGACAGAGCGTTAATACAGCCAGGTTGGAATTGAAAATGAAATGCTCCATCCAGATGTGCTCTTTGGCCACTCTGCCGGCAGAACCAAAGGCTGCGATCTCCCACCAGGGGCTGAAATGCAGCCAGGAGCACGAAGCACGGGAGGTGAGGAATTGATGAATCACCGGGTAACTTTCTTGTCGCTGGGTTATGGTATCTGGATCAGGAAAGGGAGCAGCACGCAGGACTGAGGGGGTCGGGCCGGGGCTGGGAATGAGAGAAAAAGGGATGGGGCGGCGATGACGTTCTGGAAAGATCCCACGTGCCAGGCACGAAGCTGGGGCTTGTGTGTCTTCCCACCCTTGTTCACTACTCCCCCTTCTTCCCACAATTCAACACGTATCTTTTGGATCTCTACTAGTTTAGAGTTGCTAATTATATTCAGGGGGGAAAGCGTAAAGAACTAAGTCCTCATCTCTGGCCACGTGCGGCCCTTAAGTCCTGTCTAATAAGATGCAAACACGTGTTTCGGGGGGCAAGTGCAGAGGGTCCTGGGCAGGAGGCTGAGGGGTGCCAACATTTAAGACGTGGGCAGCTACCTCGAATTTCTCATGCCGTCTCCTGTTCATCTAGTTTCATTTTATTTTTTATGTTATGTAGTAAATATAATGCTAAAAACTCAACAGAAATAAATGCCCAAGGATAGCCCATAGGACATCACGGCTGTACTGGTGAACCCTAAACGTTGCAAATCTACAAACAAACCCCACTGGTTCTTCTAAACTGAATGTACGCTTTTCTTCTAAATTATTATTTTTTCCTCAAAAATTAAAAAGCATGAGTTTATCAGAACTATTGAAGCAGGTCAACCTCCTGCCCCACCCGGTGGCCTACGCTGTGGTCATCGATCGGCGTTGCCACCCGGGTGGTTGCTACCTGCTCGCGGTGTCAGATGCGCGCAGAGGAGGCCTCTGCCGTGTCGCCTGTCCACTCGCCTCCTTTCATCCCTCTTTACTCAGTGATGCAGCAGGGGTATCTCTGGACATCGCTCACTTATGATTCTTAAATACTGCATGATGTGTCCTACACTCCCTCCCCTCAGTTAACCAGCATTCGTGTTGCTTTCAGTGGTTCTTTTTCCTTTTTGTGCCTATTTATTTACTTTGCCAGCCCTCCTGTCCTAGAAGAGCACAGTACACACCTTGCCTGTGTTGCTTTGCACACCTGAGCTTGCACTCCGCAATACTGAAAACAAAAGTGAAAAGTAGGAAGGCTAGGGAGGTCCTGTTTTCATCGATGTCGCCGTTTTGCTCTCCAACGTGCACCAGCAACTCGACCTTTCCTGAAACCAACTGGCTGTCCCTTCCCACTAGGCTTTATTTTACAGTTTTTTTAATTATTAAAAATGTGTATTATTAAGTACTTTACATTAAAAATAATTTGAGAGGTAAAATATAGTTTTTCATCCTGTCTTTAACTTTCAACTGCCGGTGAGTCTAATGATCTTTGTATTTATCAGTCATTTGGATTTCTTATTTGGTGAAATGCCAATTTATGTAATTTTCTTATTTTTCACTTTTTTTTATCTTTATAGAGCAGATTTATATATATTTGAGGCACTAATCACTTACCTACCATATGAGTTGCAAACACTTTTCTTTGCTGTTTGACTGTTCCTGGAGTTCTTTTCATGTCTACTTTCCCTGATGACATTAGGATTTCTTCTCACTTTAATATTTTAAAATTATTTTAAATATATTACAGAGTTATAAATTGTGTATGCATATCACTTTTTATTTACATGTATTTATATAATTTGTAATTATTTGTATATTAAGTAATTATACATTACATTATGCTGTAAGGAATTTATTCTTTTATATGGTGTGTGCTTTGTTTTCTTGCAGATGGCTAACTTTATGCTGACTATGAAATACACTCCCATTTTTCTACCTTATTGAGCTGTGACTTGTCATATATTCAATCATACTTTCAGGTGAGTGGATCTGTTTTGAAGTACTTACTGTGATAAGTTTGTCTATACCTATTAAATTCCCAATCACTTTTATTTTAATAGCTTAATTGTTAGTTTTGATATCTCCTAAGGCAAATTTTTACTATTCCTTTTCATTTTTCTTCTAAAATCAGAAATTATCCTCTCATATAAACTTCAAAATCATCATATCCAGTTTTAGAATAATAGGTTGGTTTTCTGATTTTATTTATAGTATACTCGTGGGAGGACTTACATTTTTATAGATTATGATTTTCCTATTGAAATCCATGATGGCTAATCCATTTGTTCAGGTTTCAGATTAGGTATTTCAATAAGCTTTTGTTAATTTCTTTACCTGAGAGTCATACATTTTTTGCAAGTTTTTGTGAGTATTATGTCATTAACATCACCTTTATAATGAGGACTTATCTTCACTTTTCATTCTAACTGGTTAAAGCAAAAACACTCTTCTGTTTGGAGTCTTTATCATTTTCAAATTTTAATGGTTCATCATTTGTGTGTGTGTGTGTATGTGTGTGTGTGTGTTTGCGTGCATGTGTGTTTTTTAGTTTAAACTAGGTTCTTCTGACAATGCTAGGTATGTAAACACATCATTTGTAAAGAAAGGTGATTTTCTTATTGAAAAGTCAAGTTGACTTACACACACCTTGTTGAGTTGTTGGTACAATATTGCCAATGTAAGTGCACAGTGGCAAGTTTGTGAACTTAATTGTCAGGTAGATTTTGGGTATGACAATAGCTCTGGTGGCCATTCAAGAAAAAGAGTTCCAAAATTGCTTTGAAGTGTGACTTAGCTGCAGACATCAGTGCATACCTTCCCAAGGTTACTTCAAAGGTGACCATAGTAGCACTTATTTGAGGACGAGTTTATGAAATTAATTGTCTGACCTCATGTGATATATCTGATCGATATATTGAAAAGAAACCAATATATTTTTTAAATGCATTTGATACAATTTAGGTGTTTTTAATGAAGAATTCTAAGGCAAAGGGCAAAGCACAATTCAAAAAAATAAAAAGATCATACTAAATTATTAGATGCAATGTAATTTCTGTTAAAATTAGGAATAAGACATTATAAGTATGTATTACCTTGGGGATGCTAAGTAATACAGTAAGTCAAAAATAAAATTGTGTCTGTAAGTCAACTTGACAACTGAATAAGAAAATCACCTTTCTTTACAAATGATGTTTCATATACCTAGCATTGTCAGAAGAACCTAGTTTAAACAAAATAATACAGGTGTACACAAACACACACACACATGTATTACATACAGATATCCTTTCATTTTTTGAATGATTTAACTTTACTTTATTATGTTGTATTATTATTATGTAATACAGTATTCCATTTCTATTTTTTTAGCCTTTTAATAGACTTTATTTTTTAGAGCAGTTAGAGGTTTACAGCAAATTTGAGTAGAAGGTACATGGAGTTCCAAAATTCTAATTTTTAATTTAGAAATTGTGCATTACTATTGCAAATGTGAGGGGTGTGAAGTTTTGCAGTCTCTTTTGTCTTGACAGATTTAAATATTAAGGTTTCATTAGTTTCTAAAAGTGGAATGAAGGGCTTTCAATCTTTTGTAATCTGCAACAGTTTTAATAGCACCTGATTACATAATATTTAAAGATTATATGAACGTCATCTATAAAAGTGTGGTGGTGGGCTGTCACTTGCTTTCAAACAATAGCATATGGCAAAGGTGATGGAATGCATGTGTGTGATCATACTCGTATTACATGAGATTGTAATAGCCATTTTACTGGTTTCTGCCTTGCTGGATTTAAGGAAGCAGTCAGCTCCTTTGAGGAGCCCTATGTGGCAAGCAACAGTGGGTGACCTCTAGGAGGTAAGGGCAGCCTCCAATCAAGAAACTGATGTCCTCAGTATCACAACCACAAGGAAACTTCGATGCCAACAACTCTAATGAGCTTGGTGGTGAATTAGCCTCAAATAGACCCCGGTTCAGGCTGACATTTTGATTTCAGCCATGTGAGACGTGAGATGGAACCCAGCTAAGCCATACCCAGACTCCTAGCACACAGAAGCTGTGATACTGTAAGTGTGTGTTGTTTCATGCTGCCAGAAGTGTAGAAATATGTCATGAATCAATAGAGTTATGAAGTCACTGATAGCCACTCCAGTACACTAATACATTTTAAAATTTCTCTCCATAAATATGGTGTGCTCTAAGTGTGTTGGCACTATCAAAATATCTGTTTCACACATCTTTTTAGATGTTGAGTATTTCCATTTGCTAATTTATTTGCTATTATTTGTTTATTTAATTTATATGTATATATACACACACACATATAAACACATATTTTTGCATGTATGCATACAATATGTGTGCATATATACACATATTTACTTATAAATGAGGCTAAATAATTGTCAGGGTTTATTTTGTTTCTTTTATTTCTGTCACTTGTCTTATTCCTAATGTAAATTGTCAACTCTATCCTTTGCTGTTTAGCTGCCAAAGTTTGGTAATTAATTTAGTAGAAAATTGTTTTATCATTTATGGTGTATTTTAGAGTGCAAACATTTGTCACAGCAATAAAAAAATTTTTGGTCCACTCTGTTTAAGCAACTTCTAAATCTCACAAATCTCTTCTTTACTCTCAATAACCTCTCTGTGTATACCCACCAAATGTGGAGATTATTTTTTAATGTAAAACTAGCATTTATTGAGTGTTCACTATGTGCCAGATAGTTTCTGCATGACACTGGTCCTTATGTGACAGTTTCTGCATGACATTGGTCCTTATGTGACATGTCCATGATTGAATCCCCAGCATTGTGCACTGGCATATAATAGCTGTTTAATGAATCATTACTGGGTAAAAATAACAATCATATTTAATTGAGTGATTAATAAATATAGTCTCAGAAGAACCCAATTTGAAAGTGAATGAAGAAGAAAACACGTGTAGGAAGTTTTGGGTACGGGGTCCACTGAAATGTTGTTCCTTGCTGGAAATGATCTTGCATCATACATTTATGTATCCTTACATAGTCTTAAAAGCACTTTCATTTGCTTTTTTCCAAAGCCCGGTGAAATTGGCGTAGCAGGAACATTTACCGGAACTTGGAAGTCAGGAAGTTTAAGTGACTTGTATATCGTAGAGTACTTTGTGTCAAGATTGGGACAAGAACTCAAACATCTGACTCTAGCGTTCTCTTCATTTTTCTCAAGCTATCTTAAAGTGCTTATTTTAATATGTTTTACTATAGAACAAAGTGTCTGGTATTGCTGTTTTTCATTATTATTTATATTCTGTCTCCCTGGCAAGGTCACAGGTCTTATTATGGTCAACGCTTGGCCTTATGTCTCTATTTTAGGTAACAAGGAACTCTGTAAGTCCTCAACAAATAGGTACTGAAGGACAGCATAAATGCCATTACACCTATGATTCAGTTGCCCATACACTCACATCTTTGAACATCTTAACTCCCTCGTCCGCCTTCAGGTATAGACATTATGCAGCTGAATCTGGTGTTAGGCTTTGCTAATAATGATGGGAAACATGAAAAGTACACCTTTTGCAATCTATATGATGGAACACAAATGGATGAGTCATGCTTTGATTTGTACAGTGCCGTTGGCTAGATCATACATGCTGTCTTTAAGTATCTAGATTAAAAACCACAGGTATAGAACATTCAGAGATAGCTATACATCAGTATGACCATACTTCCTCACTGGACCAGTTAAGGGAAAATATAACTGTTAACCTCTCTTGTATAGGTACCTTGATGACTTTCTGGAAGGTGACATTTCTCACATGATCTTTGTTAAATATCACATTTGAATGCCTCCATAATCATTCTTCCATGTTTAAAAGTGAATCCTTATTTTTTATTTTATTGTGAAGGAGACATGGGATTTTGCTTCCTTGGGGGTGCAAGGGGATAAATACATATTTTCCAGGGATCAAAGAAGGTGTAAGTTGTGGGAAGCATTTGACAAGCTGGAACTGCATGTGCAACGATTTTCAGATATGTTCAGGGTAATTCCAGAAGTTACCTGTATTCAAGGTGCAGAATTGCTGCAGAGAAATAGAGAGGAAAGAAGAGGAAAACCTGAACTGCACTGAAGGCCACACTGAGTAGTTTGAGCCTTCTACAAAAGGCAGAGTAGACCATTGAAAGCCAGGAAAAATGATCTAAGAATCCCTTGGTGACAGGGTATAACTGAAATTAGGAGCCAAAGTATCTGTTAATAAATCAAAGAGGTTTTGGGGGAAGGTGGGAGTGAGAAAGACGGATAAGGCAATTGTGGATCATATTTGAGTTTGAAATTGAGTGCGTCAGAATCCATGGGCAACTTAAGTTACACCACAGCCTTAGTTTACAAGCCTGCAAAATGGAAACAGTGTCTTTTTGAAAATATGATTATCGTGATGAGATATAAAAGGCAGTCAGTACCTGATACTATTCCTGTTGTTGTTACTTAACATGGCACACATGATTCTGGGGGGCTTGGCCACTGATTTCCTCTGTACCTTAACTTCTCATCATTTCCTACTCCCCTAATGTTAAGTTTCAGCAACATCACTATAGCTAGTTGTATCCAGGCCGCTGCGTGTTGTGTTTCCTCTGGAATATTTTCTCGGTGGTGTTTCCTTCTCATCGTGAAGTTTCACCGTAGGAATTTAGTCTACGTGACAGGCCTTGCAGCCTTCCCCCCTACTTCTCCTATGCTATTTTTATCCTACCTTGTAGCAATACCTTGTATTGAAATGATCCCTTTAGGTCTCTATCTCTTCCACTAGGTACGTTCTCGTTGGAGTCCGGCCTGTGTCACGTTCGTTACTGTATCCCTAACACCCGACGTACCCCTCGCCGTAACCGCCAGTACTTGGTTAATTTCACAGGCAGATGATGATTTCATAAAAAGTGGCTATAGCTGTTGTCCAGGTTAAAGAGAACAATGAAATTTAAAAAGTGCATTTTGCTGGAGATGGAGAGGAAGTAACGGCTTCAGCAAACACCCAGCAGATGGAATGGAGAACGTGTGGTGATTCCTGTCCTATGTAGTGAAAGGCAAGGGCGGAGTCGAGCGTAGCGCCTGCTTCCTGGTTTGGAGAGAGAGTTCCTCGCCGTGCCTTTGCCCCGGCCAGGGCATCCAGATGGAAGAGCGCATGCGCAGGCTGCGGATGGGCGCTGCTCGGGAGACATCCGAGAAAGCACGGGATTTAGATGGAAATGCATCATAATCAGACTTCGGTAATGTGATTTGCATTCACTTCTCATTCTGCCGGCAGAGTCCTTCCTCCCATTCTTCATCTTGGTAATTGCTGCCTGTTTTCAAAATTTGACCCCGGCCCCCACCCTCCGGGGAGCTTCGCCTAACCCGCGTGGTGGATGGAGGTTCTCTCTCCAGCGAGCACATCCCCTTCTCTCCGGCCTCGGACTTACCACACTGTCTCGGCGGAGATGCTCAACACTTACTCATTTATTTTTTTAATGAAGACTTATGGAATCAATAAGACTGATCGCTTTTAAAATAAAATAAATTGTCTAGTTCCACAGCACTAAAAATTAGCCCTCACTATAAAAATGTAAAAGAAACAATATACCCCCAACGACCCGCAAGGCACACATCTTTATTAAGGCCAGATGGATTTTTGTTTTTCCCCTCAAATCAAGACCTGCCACAGCACAACATTAGAGAAGATATCATTTTACTTTTCATTTGTATTCCTCATTTCAGAATCCTGAGAGTTAAATCTTCAGATTATGTTAAACTGAATTTGTTCTGCATTCATTTTTCAAGAAAGGTCCTTGCTCAGAGGCTCACTTAGCTGCTGGGAAGGAAATGCAGGACTCCAAACCAGCATAAACCTGCCAATACTGAGGGAACGCTGTTCTTCCTGAAAATTTTTAAGAAGCATTGTGTCAGGTGACCCTCACTTTAAGAAGAAAACCATCTAGGAGAAATTGTCACAAATAAAACTCTTAAAGTGCCACTCAGTAAGAGATGTTGCCCACTCTGGGCCTGAGAATTTCACTGTGATGGTCTTGAGTGCATTTACCTGGTTTCAGTATCTTTCCCTAATAGGCATGAGATTGTTGTTCAGAGGGGCTCTGGGGAGGTAAAGGGCTCATTTAAGGACACTCGCTGAAACCATATACAGTTTACTATCCATCTAGGTAGAGGTGCACACACCATCTGTAAGGAATACATTTCAGGGACTTGAGGCAAACATCGTTTTTTTTTTTTTCAACTTCCGTGAAATACATCCGGGCCATTGTTGTGCAACGATTCACTTGTTTTCCCTTTCTTCAGTTTTGTATATCCTACTGAGGGTGATACAGGCATTATCCACCCACACTTATGTGGTAACAAGGAGAAACATAGAATTCCAGACATATAAATCCACTATATCACATCTTGCATGCCTGGCCCAAAGTAGGGGGTCAGCAAATATTCTTTCTTACACTTTTCTTCTTAATTCCCTGATGATGCAATACTATCTGCTCTGTGAATGTGATGGAGTTCTAATTTAGCCTTTGGTAAGTATGTTTCACACAGCGCTTTCTCTTTCATTGTAGTATCACTACAAAATACAAGTGAATGGATTTAAGCTCTAGCCGTCACGGAGCTCTTTGTATCTGCTAGCTATCGATCCAGCTTATGGAAAGGCACACAGAGCCTAAATTGTGCTGAGCAAGTGGATTTTTTTTAAATGCAATTGCATTTCTTTGACTCAGGGCTCTGGTACAGTAATTACTGTCCTTCAAAGGAAACTTCTTAGGCCATCACAATGGCAGCAGACCTAATAAAGCCAAATAGATTCCTGAAGTTATTGGACCTGATCTTCTAGCTGATAGGTGCTATTTCCTTTCGTGTAAAAAGGAACACATTTCTGGCCTCTGTTTTCTTATTATAAAATTCAAATAAAGTGTTTGGTAGCATTTTTCTGTCCAACCTTGCATGCTCTGTCTCTTGCAAGCATGTCTAAAGGTATTTACAATTTCTCTGATTTCAAAGTAAATTGCCCATTGAACTTGAATGTGTCATCATTGTTGTTTAGGGGACGGAAAATGTCTGAGACTACCTTATACATTGAATGAGATTGAGTATAACGTATAATGGGATCTTGCTACCACAGTGCTGGCAGAAACAGTGTTGACAAATGCCCCAACCTTTTTTTTTTTTTTTCATTTATAAATGTTTATTTGAAAAAAGTACAATAATTACAGGTAAGGGGGAAAAATTCAAGCACTTCTTATATTGCTCATAGCAAAATTTAATTGGTTTACAAACGGTGGGTAAAGGTCCAACCTTTGAGTAGGAACCTGGGCTCAGGAATTCTACTTGAACTTGGCAAATGAGACGCAGGTTTGAAAGTTTTATTGGGTTTATCAGGGCTAGGACTAGAGAGAAGGCAAGTGAGGCAGCTAGCGGGTGCTGTGTCAGGAGCAGCTAAGGTGCATTGTGTCAGGAGCCACTTCCCTCAGGGTCATGCACGTCCCTCATTTGCTGCACCCAAGTCCTTAGTGATTTATCAAGATTTTTTTTGTGTGTGATTGAGGCTGTCCCTGGTGGTGAGCCTTCCAACCCAGAGATTATAATATAATAATAAAAATTCATATTCATGTAGATGTTCACCATAAATAAAGCTCTACCCTAAGTTTTTTATTTTTCATTATCTCCTTCCACCCTCCCTACAGCACTATGAGGAAGGTTCTAATAGTATCTCCATTTCAATGATGAAGAATATGAGACCCAGAAAAATAAAATAATGTCCCAAAGTCTCACAATAAGTTCAGGAGAGCTAGTATTAAAACACCGACACAACATATTCGAGAGCTGGGATTCAAAGTCAAGGTTGAAGGACCCACTGTAAGGTACATTCCCGATGCAAACAGGAGACCAGGGTGACAGTCTGGGTTCTGGGGCTTGGTGTAAGATCTAGGCCACGCTTGTCCAACCTATGGCTCAGGACAACTTCGAAAGTGGCCCGCCACAAATTCGTAAACTTTCTTAAAATATTACATAAATTATGCACAGACCTTTCTTTTAGCCCATCAGCTATCATTAGTGTTAGTGTATTTTATGTGTGGCCCAAGGTAGCCCAGGGAAGCCAAAAGGTTGGATACCCCTGCTCGGCTGACCAGACGTACCGTTATAAACAGGACAGAAAACAACTGTTCTGTCCTGTTTCAAACAGTATGTACGGTCAGCCTAGTCTCATTGGGCTAAATTCAAGGTCAGTAGGCTGACCATATGTACCATTTGAAATGGGATAGCACCACTCTCTGTCCCATTTAAAACAGTACATCTGGTCAGCCTAGTGCCATCAGGACAAGGCTGGGTAGCTGAGGATGTTTCTAAAAGAAATTCAAAAGACTATTGTGAAGAAGGTGGAACTGTGACTATATTAGTTGTTAGGGCTTTCATAACAAAATACCATAGGCTGGGTGGTTTAACCAACAGAAAACCTATTTTCTGATCATTCTGGAGGCTAGATGTTCAAGACCAGGATGTTGACAGATTTATTTTCTCCTGTGGCCTCTCCCCATGGCTGCCAGATAGTCACCTTCACATGGCCACATGGCCTTCTCTTCCAGTAACTCTTCTTCTAAGGACATCAGTACTGTTTGATTAGGACCTCACCCTTATGACCTTGACTTTAATTACCTTTCTAAAGGTCCTCTTTCCAAATACAGTCACATGGAGGGTTGGAGCTTCAGTCTTTGAATTTTGGGTGAGCACAATACAATTTATAACAGGTACTGGGAGTCCATTAGATTCCTATCGTGCAGAGAGGAAGCACTGGTCAGGGTAAGGGACGATCGGATATGGCCTTAAAATCTAGTGAGCTAGTACAATAAACATTTATTTCTTGTTCGTGCTGTAGGCACAGTGTACCTGACAGAGGCTTTTTCTTGTGTTCTCTCAGAGACCCAGGATGTCAGAGCCTTATCTTGACATGTGTTTCCACCAGTGCGGAGAATGGAAAAAGCAAACTCAGAGAAGTGTGCACAGGTTTTTCAAGCTCCCGCCGTAGGTGACTGAGGTAACTTCCCTTCACATTTCAATGGCCAAAAGAAACCACGTGGCTGTGCTTACACTGAAAGGAGGTAGAAAGTGCAATCTCACCATGACGTGCCCGGAAGGAGCACGGGGGCTGGGCAGACAAGCAGGAATCAGATCCGAACAGAAGTCCGTCATGTCCTTGGTGGGGAGGCATCTAAGGATGTGGGCTGTTTCTTTTTGTTTGTTTGTTTGTTTATTTGGTTTGGGTTGGGTTTTGGTTTAGGTTTACAGGGGCAATTTACTTCATTACTTTGTACAGCAAGATATTTAGTATTTCTGTCCATGACCAATAAAAGTGTGTAACTCCTGCCCACCTCTTATTATGAAAATGAAAAACACTCACTAAATTTTCAAAACCCCTGAGGGAGGGAGCTGTGGGCTGAAAGAACTGGGATACTTACAACCACTGGGATACATCGGGTTGTAATTTAGGGATCTTCACTAACACCCAGGGCTCACTCCTCAATTCCAGACCTCAGGTCTGTTTGTCAGCAAAAGCAACTCAAAAGTCACTTGCTCACAAATCTTGCTCATTTTCAGAGCACAGAAATGGGAATGGAGTGAAGACACTGAAATATGTTCCCCAAGAATCAGGCATTAGGGTATTAAAGATTCTGGGGAAGAGATATGATGTCAGGGAAACCAACGGTATGAAGATTAAAGGAAGCAAAGCAGGGGTTGGTCTCGCCTTGACATCTGCAGGATTTGCAGGGAGAAATTTCCCCAAATACCTGTATGTAACATTTGGACTTAAGAAGCAAGCCTACATATTAATTGCAATAAATCATAAACACAACAATCTGCAGAAACTGCGTGGAAACACCCAGTTGGGAATGTTACGATGTGCATACGTAAGTCGGGGAATATATTGGTCTTGCTGACTACGGCCAACTTCAAAACTAGTGAAATGTACAGGTTTTAATACCTCATTTCACTGTTGTTTTGCAGCCGTAAAATACTTTTACAATTATGTAGCTTCAAGTATTTGTTATGGAAATTGTTTTTTCTTAATGTAATAACCTTTTAAGTTGTGCTAATACTTCATTTTAATTTCAAACTATACTACTTGCACTTTAGAACTTTTATTTTATGGCCTATTATTTTCTACTCTTTTGCTGTATAAGTGTTTTCCACTTAATGTTATAATAAAAAAATGATGCTGGTATAAATATGTCAAAGGAGAAGGTGAAATTCATATCTTTCATATTTTTATACATTTTAAATACATAATATTTATAAAAATTAATACAGAAATTATTAGAAATATTAAAGGAACTTATTTAGGTAATTTAAAAATTAATATATAAAATATTGCATCCTTTCTATATAAATAGCAGATAAGACTCATAGTACATATAGGATAGTGCTAAAAAGGTGAACATTCCTCAATTATAAATTTATTTGGCCTAGGGATAAACTTAAGAAATATACATGATTGATATGAAGATAACATTTTGAAAAATTCTGTTGAGCACAAACGAATTTTAAGTAATTGAACATTCTTTTGTAGTGGAAGACTCAATATAAAAAGCTTAAATGTATGCAAAATTTGTAAACTCAGTGCAATACAAGTTAAAACACAAACACATTTCATTGAAAATAAACATGGAATAATAACTAGGAATATAATGAAAAGGAAGTCAAAGTACAATATATCAATATATCAATATAACCAGATACTGAATCTGGTTATAAAACATGATTCGAATGATTTTCTGTGGATGAGTGTGTCAGTCAGGATAAATTAGGACGTACAATTATCACAACAGACAGCCTCAGTGTCTTCGTAACCTGCAGCCACAAAGGTTTAGCTCTTTGCTCATTCAGCAGTCCAGTACAGATCACCCCAGAGCTCTGCCCACAGCTCCGGACTGTAGGATTCAAGTCGGCAAAGGAGTCTCACCTTGAGCAATACAGGTTCTTGTGGCTGACACGTAAGAGAATGTTAAAGGCTCTTGTATTAATAATGGCATACTTCAGCACTTACCACTTCTATTCAGTATTCATTGCTCAGAAATGACCCATCTAATGACGGGGGCCTGCAAAATGGAACTGGGCCATGTGCCTGAAAGACAGGGAGCCAAAGATCACTGGTGATGAGCAGTAATGACTAGTATGATTGGAAAAGGAGGTAAAAAGCAGACAGAAGTATCCAAGGTCGATTAGATAAGAATGAAGTTTCTAGTAAAGTTTGAAATATTGATATAGCATGTGTGTGCACATGCATGTGTGTGTGTATTTTTTACTAAGTATCGTATTTTGCTGTGTATAACACGCACTTTTCCCCCCAAATTTGTGAGGGAAAAATAAGGATGCTCATCATATATGGGTAGTACTAATTCTGTATCTATACAAATGGTTTTAATTCTTTTATTTATATTTTGAATTAAAAGTATAACTCTTGAAATCAATAATATCTGTATGCAAAATAATGCCCTGGAATATGATAATCATTTTTTTTAATATAAAAAAATGGATTGTGCCTTTGACATTTTAAGTGAAGTCATCACTATACCCAAGAACATCTAATGGTAAGATTTTTTATGGCTGAGTAATATTCCATTGCACATATGTACCATGTCATTTTCATCAAATTGTCTATTGATGGGCACTTGGGTTGTTTCCATATCTTGGCTATTGTAAATAGTGCTGCAATGACCATAAGGGGGCATCTACCTTTTCAAATTAGTGTTTTGGATTTCTTCAGATAGATACCCAGAAGTGAAATTTCTGGGTCATTTGGTAGTTCTATTTTTAATTTTTTGAGCAACCATTTTAAACCAAGGAGTAAAATAATCTGACTCTCACTTTGTAGGACAATTTTTGCTGCTATGTGGAAAATGGATGTTAGAATGCCAAAAGTGAAAACACGGAGACTTGGGGGGGGGGGGCGGATTTGCTAAGAGTCTTGCCTAGAAATAAAGGTGCCTTGAATGTTGGTGATTTTAGTAGATTTAGAGCAAAGTGGGTATGGCTCCAGGACATTTTGGAAAAAGAGCTTTGTAACTCTTATTCCACTGTGAAAATGTAATGTACTATTATTATACCTACACACTGATTATTTTTTATTTTTAGTAAATTCGTATAAACAATTAATTAGCTAAGCCCTTTTTCCTTTTATTTTTCCTTTTTCCTTATTTCAGCTCACCACTAAGTACGTAGCATACTATAGCAACCTTTGTTTTCCTGGTCCTTTTTCAATATAAAAGAATCTAGTTCTGACAAAATAAGATGCCAGCACACAGTTGCTACTTGATAAATATTTGCCATATTAATGACTGCATAAATAAAATATGACAGACTTGCTGTAAGGCTATTGGGTCAAGGAGATATTTGAATGAATGAAATATAGATTGAAGGAGTTTATTGCTACAAGTTAAAATCAGTTGACAGTCTCTTGGTTTCAGGATGGGAATTTTATAATGTCACTGACCCTGGGATATTTTTTTAAATGAAATTTCTTGGCAGCATTAGCTTAGTCTGTAACATGAAATAATGTATATAAATGAGCTTTGGAAAGAACAAAGCTTTGTGTCAATAATAGTAAGAATTGCTATCATTTATTTTCTGACCCCTATGTGGCAGATCTCATGCTAGGCATTTCCACATGTATTATCTTGGTTAATTCTCACAAAAACCCTGAGGAAAGCCATTATCCCTTTGCTTTAACACTGAGGGATCTGCTACTCAGAGATGTTATTTAACAGTGGAACAAAGGCTATAGCTTTTCATAGTCTGACCTGATTCATTCCAAGGCCACAACCAAGGGGGATGACATTACTATCTTGATTTTGAAATAAACATTAACACACAAATATTTATTACATTGTTTATTTCTTAGAATATTTTAGAAATTATGCTATATATGCTCCTAGAATAATCATAAAATTATAGATTTTAGAGATTTAGCAATAGCTCTAGAAATGACCAGACAGTTTCTCATATGTAATGGCTTGCCTGATTGTCACATGCTCAAGGTCATTGGAAAGCAAAGGTAGAATTCAAATCCAATCTGGTGTTCTTCAGACCATAGCATACTGATTCAGAATTTGACATTTAGTTCATCTCTATGTTTATAAGAAGACTAAGATAAAAGACCCAGAAAAATCTATAAAAGGGTTCATTTTGCCATTGTGAAAAGAATTTGTGGTTTACTTGAAAGAAAAAGATGACATGATAGAAGTGACAAATAGCTGTCTTTAAAAAAGAGTATGCCCTACAAAATGCCAAAAACAAGGGAATGAGAATGCTTAGCATTACCACGAGAGTACTGTGCTCCAATGTAGAGAAATGCAGAGATGAAATGGAAGTTGTTGGCTGTCAAAGACAAACTGTGCCAGTGTCAGCGGTCAGTAGCAGAAACTACCGGAATTCATGACAAGCAAAGTGGGAGAATGTAATGAACAATAGAAATGTTACTACATTGAACGTCCTAGGTGTATTTCTCATCTAGAGAAGGGGTTTTCATATCTCTGATCCCTTAAATCAAAATGGCCCCCAAATGACAAATACTCAGGCATCTTTTCCTACTCCCCCTCCCGGACTGTGACCTCTGAGTCAAAAGGACACCCACACAGAAACGTAAGCTTGGGGAGAGTGAGTCCATCCAGTCAGGATGCATAAATACTCTAAATGTTTCCTTGGAATCCATCCATAATACCAAGCTGAGAATGTCCCCACCCCCACCATATTTTTCAGAAGAGACATCATTTTATACTTTGTAGTTAAGACAAATGACTTCTCCAAAATTGTGGTTGCATTGAATTCATCAATTACAGTTTTCTTTTAAGGGAAGATAATTGTTTTACCTTTCTCAGGTATGTGAAACCTTAGTTTTGTCACTTAGTTTTGAATTAATCCAGAGTACTCAATAACATCACCAGAAGCTCCGGATAGTAATCACACTCACGATGTCATAAAAGAATGGTGTGCAAATAGGAGAAATAAGGTCATTCAGGTAGGCAGTAATTTATTATGGGCCACAACATGGGAGGTAAGCTAGAACTATAAGTTAAAAATGTGTTTTGGGGGTTTGCCATGCTACTTGTACTGATGGTTAAAAGTGATTTGCAATTCTTAGGGTGTCATCAAGAGTTGTATAGATTAATGTTTGGGAAGCTTGGGTTTACACATTTATACCAACTTAACTGCCTCTGCATTGTATTGAAGTCCAGTCACATTTCAATGTTTACTTTGTTTCACTGGCTCATAGGACTTGAATAGCCTTCAACCCCCTGTGGGAAGAAATGTAAAGGTGCTTTCAAGTAAGTGAATTTAATGTAAGGGGGAAAACCCATAGAAATAAGGAAGAGCCCAAACAGTGGTCTTCAATGGAAGATATATTTGAATCATGGTGAGGTGCTGTCCCTGAACTATTTTATGCCACCCTATGCCTAGTCTATGGCAGAATATACCCTGCTGTTTTTCTGAGTACCAATCATCACATTGTGATTAAATAATTTTTTTATGTAATTGCTTTGATTGATGTCAGAGCCAATTCTAGGCTAAAAGAAACTTTGGAGAAGAACTTGGGTCTGTAGTGTTTTCCATCTGAATCCACCACCTAGTGAGGCCCTTCACACGTAGGAGATAGTAGTGGATATTTGTGGAATGAGTACGTGAGTGAGTGAATGCATATTCCTATACTGTGCTCTACAAATGGTACACTCTAATATTTAGTTTCAACAAATGAAATCATATGTATTTTCATAAAGTTGCTCAGGTAGTTCTGCTAGGAATTACAAACCTAGAGGTTTCTCAGTTTACCTTGGTCTCCATACCCTGATTTCTCCAAGCTTCTGCCTGTAAGATCAGGTCTGGATCACTACTTGCCTAAACTTGAGAGGGCCAAAGTATATGTAGTAAATTCCATCATTCTCACCTTCATATTTTTGTCAGTTTTTCTTTCTTTCTTTCTTTCTTTTTTTTTTACTGGCACTTAATGTGTTCCAGTACCATGTTTGGCATAGATGACACAAGATTGATGATCTGGGACTTTTATCCTGGGACCTCTAGTCTATCTGGTGGATTAGAAAGAGGAACAGATCATCTGACGTGAACTCTGTAGGTGCTAGAGAAGGACACAGAATTTCTGGGACCACAGCCGTGAGCACCCAGTCCATCCTTGCAGGCCCACCCTTTCTGAGAGCTCTTCTCCTCCTCCTCTCACTCCCCACCGTACTTTTGCGGCAGTGCTTGGAATGAGTTACACCCAAATGTAGTATTTCCTGACCCAGCCGTGAGTCTTGGGTGTCTGTGCTCTTCCCGCTTCCTCCCTACCCCAGATCTCTGGTACAAACCATCCAAGGTCCTTCTTCTGACATGGTTTCTGTTCACTATGTCCCTCACCAGAGACTGGTCTCCTCTAGGCTTCTTCCATGTGCCTCTACCCAAACTCCGCCTACTTGGTTAGCACTCTCATTCTCAGTGCTTCCCCCATGTGAGTGTTTCATAAAAATATGGCTCAGAACACTGACTTCCGACTGTACAGCTTCCTAGATTCCTGTTGCTGGATCACGTTGCGGAAAGCCAAGTTTTCCCATCCTTGGAAACTTTGGAATTTTAAGCTCACTCTATCCAAAGTGACCCTAGGCCTAACGATTTGGGGTCATACAGATTTTCATATGATTTTAAATTTAAACTTTATGTAGTTTAATGAATCCTTTGACTAATAGTAATACTTTGGGAAGAAACTATTTGGAAAGATAAAATATTTTGCAAAATTTTCACTATTACTCTCTCTCACGTGTCCTCCAAAAGCAAAGCAAGTAGTAGTATGTCAGTATTTCCAGGTGACCTGCAAATAAAGCTCCTTTCATTGTGAAGGACAAAAAGTGTCTTGCATGAGGTGAGACTTCTGCTAGTTTCTTGCCATAAAAATCTCTTCCTAGTATTGCTTCTCTTCTCTAAATTAACTGTTGTAATTATCTTCATTTTACAGATGAGGAAATTGAGTTTCACAGAATTTTTGATGCTTTGCCCAAGGTCACATTGCCACAGAGAGGGGGCTCTAACCTCAGTTCTGACTCCCCCAAGCTCCTGCTCTTAGAAAAATACAACCAAGTATTGAGAAACATGTGGCTTGGGTCCATAATCTCTCTAGTTTCAGCCCCAGAGTTTCCACAGGAATCTTAGCAGATTATGGAGTTTCCCTAAGCACCAGTTTCATTATCAATAAAATGGGAATGAAAATGACTAAATGACTAAATGAACTCTTGAATGTCTAAATAAATCATAGTGAGAGCTAATGTTTATCTGGCGATTATCATTTCTTGGGCACTTTTGAAGCATTAGACCTGTATTAACTCATTTGATAACAACCATAAAATGTACTCGCAAATATTATGCCTATTCTGTAATTCCAGAGATAGAGGCATACACGTTTAAGAGATTTTTTTTTTCCCTTAAGGTTTTACAATGAGCAGTGGAGGAACAGAGATTTTGAACCCAGGCAAGCCATCTCCATGATCTTACTAATATTTATGCTAGATAATGTGTGCTAGTATATGGTTTGGCATATATTAGGACATAATAAACTCTCAAAAACTTGTTCGTCCCCATAATCTATTTACTGTTATAGATTTCAAGCAATAAATAAATATACCACCTTGACATCAACTTCTAGGAACTCTTACAACGCTGTCTTTAAGACTATAACCAATAGCAAGTAAAGTGAAGATACTCCATCAATACTAAGGAATGAGGAATAGTAGCATTTTGAACTCCTGGAGATACGGGCCTTCACAATGTATTTTTATTTATCTGGTGATTTTTTTTCAAAATGCTCTCTATTGTGCAAAGTAATAACAATAACGTTTTGTCTCGGCGAATGTCTTACATCAAAATGTTGATTCTGTCCTACTCCCACTGTATCCTATCTGTGTTGAGGAAATCCAGACTTTAATATCTAGGTTTTTTCTACTCCTTGGCTCATGTATTTTAAAAGCTATTGGTGAGTTCTGATTGCAAGTAAGTTATTTAGAGGGTCCTATGGAGCCATTACTTGGAACTGCCATGGCAAACAGGGATGACCTGAGGATCATTTCATGGTGAGTCTGCAAGGAGCGACAGCTGGAGATATATCATATGTGCTTGGCCAGCATTCGAGGGACAGCAGACTGCATTTTTGGTGTTATTGTTTCAGAATGCCAGGGCATTATGAGGACATGACTGTTCATAATGGAGCCCTGCCATTGTTTTGCTGTTATATTTTTCTCAAGGGTTTCTGAGTGACAGTCCCTGGGGAGAGTGAATTATCATCCTTAACTTGTAACTTAACTGCTCCTTTTGTCATTCTGCATAATTGCTGTCACCCAGGTAAAACTAAATGATTTTTCTCTCTGGTAAATTCTCCCACACTCAGCTTGAAGCCCTTCGGGCAAGATAGGCAGTGGGGAACCTAGGCAGATAACATGGTGATCTAAAAGACTCCTGGGAGAGAGAGTCTTTCAGGGCTTTGTCTGGAAAACAAATGCCAAGCAGAGTGAAAACTCTAGTTTAAATAACTACTTAGCAATTGCAAAAATAGGTGTTCGGATAGCATGCATCACATAGAGCAGTTGTGAAGACGAAATTTGTTAACACATAAGAAGTGCCTAGCCCCATGTGTGGCATAAAATAAGGGTCCAGTACGCGTTAGCTTTTATTACTTTATGAAATTATGTGTTTAATCATTATAACAATGTTTGAAGGGAGTTATTATTAGCTCCTTTTACAGATGAGAAAACTGAACTTTACTGGAGCTGCAATTTAGAGGTAAGATGTGTGTAATTTCCAAAGTGGCTCTCTGATTCACCCAGTGACTTATGTCAAGTGAAATATTGAGAGAATTGGTCACCCAGGGAAAATGAACAGTCTCTGGGGTTGATTACAGACTATCAGATTTACCACTGAGTCCCATTATTTAACTCAGCAGTGTCCAACCTTTTGGCTTCCCTGGGCCACATTGGAAGAAGAATAGTCCTGGGCCGCACATACAACACACTCACACTAACGACAACTGATGGACTAGAAAAAAAGGATGCAAAAGAATCCCATAGCATTTTAAGAATTTGTGTTGGGCCACATTCAAAGCCATCCCAGGCTGCAGGTTGGACATGCCTGATTTAACTGAATTATTTCATTTCTTCATAAAGCTGCATTTTCAAAAAACTAATATAATCAATGAAATACAATAATCTATTTTGAAAAATAACTTTTAATACTTTTTGTTTTCATGAAGGACTTGAGATTGATACTAGATATTAATAATTTCTACCACAATAATAATAGGAATATAATAACAACTATAATAACTATTATTTATTGAACACTTACTATGTGCCAAGCATTGTTCTAAGAACTTACTTTAATTATCTCATTTAATTTAGTCCTCATTAGGCAGGTGTCATTATTATCCCTGATTTATGTTTTATAAAGCTGAGACGCAGAGATGTAAAGTAACATACTAAAAGTCACAGTTCCTAAATGGATGAGACAGGGTTTGAATGCAGGCAATCACAGTTAAGAACTGTGCTCTTTCACACAGTAGTCAGTGATAAATTGAGACCAAAGCCAAACCCGCCTTCTCCCACGCTCACACTCTTTTGTCTCTTTCAAATCCACCAGGAGCGTGGATGTCTCTGGAATCCACCTTTTGCTGCACTTGGATTTGGTTTGATTTGCTATAAAACTAAGCAGCACACGCACATTAGATTTTAGAAAGCAAAATATCTTTAGACCTTAATAATGCATATTGACAATGCCCAAATGAATAAACCAAAGTGAGTATAATACAATGGACTCTCAGTTAACCGGCACCCACGGGGATTGCTAGATGCCGGATAATTGTACGCAGACTCTCCATTAACCGGAACTCAAGCAGTCGGCACTCTCAAGCAACCGACAAACTGTAGCTCGAGTGTTGCTTTAGCCCCGGTTAATGGAGAGTCCTGTGTGAGGACTGAGCTCGCGGATGGTGTTGGTGATTCTCCTGCGGGTCTGGAAGAGGAGGAAAGGTGGCACAGGGATCTGGGTAGGGATGGAGGCTGGAGCCCAGGGCGTGAAGGAAATCACTCTGGAACCACGTTAGTATGTCTGGAAAAGAGGTGTGTACGTGGCAAAGCACATTCCTATGACTGTTGTTTTCCTCTTCTGCAAACCACAGACAGTAAAGCTCGGCAAAGCTTTGCCCGTGGCTGTAGGTCATGGGTTAAAACGAGAGACTGAACAACACCGAACTGCCTGAAAGGCTGTCTTGCTCTTACTAACACGTACTTTAGTTCAGACAGACCCGTGCTGAAAGACTGATTACATTTTTGAGCAAGTTACTATAACAGAGCTTCAACTTCATCATCTGTAAAACAGAGATTCTGATATTTTCTTATAGCTTCTAGCACTTGGTAGGAACTCTGTAATTGGAACTTTTATTATGATCATGATCATCTGTGTTAAGAACAAAATTAAACTAATATGCATTCAATAGTCGAAAGATCAGTAGCTTTGATAATTTTCACATCCGCATTAACTTCATTGTCGGTGCCCGTAATCTACTTAACATCTCTTTCCCTGAGCGGTAGTGACTGCAAATGTGCTCCGGTTTACTCTCCGTGTCCCTCTCTCTCTCTCTCATATTTTCAGGATCTCTCTCTCTGATCCTCTTTTCCAAGGTTATTGATTCGATTCGTGTTTCGTCACTCTTCTTTCTAAGGTTCTCAAAACAAGAGATTCCAGTTTTCACAGCATACATAATGTATTTGGAATTAAAACACGAAACAAAGAATTCTATCTCCTGACCATGCTTCCCGAGAGAAGCAGGTATCGCAGTCTGTTCTGTTCTTGATGAAATGTCTAATAAGTGGACTTAAAATATACAAAGGCTCGGTTCCATATTGATAGGCTTTTAAAAATGATGTGAAGGCCAGCCTGTCCCCTCTGGAGACACACTGGGTTGCAAATTCCAGTTACATTCTTGGAGGGGTTAAAGTGTCCCTGAGAACAAATCACCCCACTGATCAGTTGGTGGTGCTTCTGCCACTTTCTCATGGTCTGGACCTTTGTCACAAAGGTCAGATATTTTGCAGCTGCCTTGGCAGGCATAGGGAGGAGTTGATATTTAACTTAAGACATCAGCCAAGAATTGTTTATCTGTCAAAACATTTCCCTCTAAGTCAGTGTATCTGGGCAGAGACTGTCTGTCTTTCTGTAAAGGCAGGAAAAGGCAGCCTCATAGCCAAAACGCAGAGGTGAGAAGAGAAGAAAGACGCTATTTTGAACCCCTCTTCTCTTCCAGTAAAAACAAACAAATAGCTTTTGATTTTTTGCATGCATTGTCTCCACAAGCAGCAACACTGAATTCTGTGTCGGGAAAGGCAGCTTTCTCTCTCACGGGACTTTTGAATTTCAAAGGTTGGCTTCTGAAACACCTGGTTTTCCAGGAGTTTGAAATGTGTCAAACTGACTTAACTCCAACTTGTCTGGACACTCCTTTCAAGTGTAGGAACAGTGACCCCTTCCTGGTCCCCTTCCACGGTCTTTTTCATGCTCTGATCCCCTGAGCTGCAGCCCAGACAGGCCTGCTGCTCCTCTCTCAGTCGCTGAACCCCTCAGTTAAAACAACACAATGGGGGGACGTGTGGTTTGCAGAAGGTAGCAGCACACTGCTGGCCTATCTGATTCATTTCTGTTCAAGTGTTCTTTGACAGCAAGTTTGTTTGCGGGAGGGAGGAAAAAGAAAAAAAAATAACCTGGTTGTGTGTGTGTGTGTGTGTGTGTGTGTGCACGCGCGTGCGCCCACATGTGCAGTGGAAGGTGGAGGATACCCTTGCAGACCTGCAAATACAAAGCAGCAGCTATTTGGAAGCTATTTGGTTTTCTTTTTCAACCGAACTGCAGTGCTGAGGGCTTTGACCGCTGGGAGAAAAGAGGGCGCAGCTGTCTGACTTTGCACTTCAGTGTGTGCTGTGGAGTTGGTAAATAAAATACCTGAGCAGATGTGGATTGCTCGGGTGTCCAGTGGCGTTAGGGCCAAGGGTTTCCCTTATGGTATTCCAAGTGCCCCCTCTGGCTCGTAGCGGCTTTGTATTGAGTGAAGATATTTGAGACCCATTACCCCATAGAGACACAGCTGAAAAATCAATCTGCCAACTGAAGAGGAAACACACGGGTGTGGGGAGGAAAATTCAGTCAGTGTCCCTGCATTCAGAGAAATGCAATGTTTCTGCCTACCGTGTGACTTCGGTGCGAAGTCTAGGACATATAGGTGCTTGAGAAATGACTTGTGTGAATGGTTGCATGGATTGTGCTGTGTTTACGTCACACGTCACGTAGTGGCTTACTGGTTTGCTCTTGATCTAAGTAATAGGTCAGGAATGGGTAAGTGCAATGTTAACAAAATAAAGGGAAAAAAGCTAGTTGGAAAGGACACCAACTCAGCTTTGACGTTCAATACATTTTGGTTGGAATAATTAAAACGTCACTACTGAAAAAATGTCACCAGTAGTCATTTAGTGCTACCTGTCGTTTCTCTCAGGATTCTGAGAACCCAGATATAAGCAGAACACACAAGAGACGTGTATTTACAGTAAGCTCTTGTCATTCCTCTTACAGAAAATAATTCCTGTGACAATCTAGTTCTGGATTTGTCCAGAACAGTTGTGTGAGCCATGATTAAAATATGTTTTTCTTCATTTGGAAGGGAAGAGGAATTGAGCCCTTGGCTGTCCAGCTGAGAGGAACAGCCCTTCATGGAGAAGGAGGTGACATTCTTTCCACCCATAAATCAGTGGCTTAATCCTTAGCAACAGACGTAATCACTGCTTCAGGCTTTCCAGCTAAGTTAAACCAACGGAGTGCAATGAGGACCGTGAAGGAAATACCTTACTGTCCTCACAGAGATAAAATCCTAGACATCAGCACCTAGTTTTTAAGGTGAAAGTTAATAGAAGTTAGGAAACTCTGCCAGCATCCTCGAATGGCTAAATGCTTATTTCTTTAGAGAAACAGTAGCCCGAGTCTACCACTGAGCACTCAGTCTGTGCCTGCTTAACAGTCCTTTGTCGGACCTTGGACAACAGCGTCCCTCACCACGGCTCTCTTTTCAGGAAAGGGTTCCTGGGGAATTTCTGCCACCTCTTGAACACCATCAGCTGACTTCCTTTGATCAGTCCACAGTCTCTGGGAGCTGAACAATGTTTTCCCCCGTACGTTGGCTTACAGGGCACACAGGGTCAAACTGCCTGCTTGGCTACAGACTCATAGAGACCAAGCCTTTATCCTACCATTTACTCCCCTTTGCTTACAAAAGGCTTTATGCACATAACATGAAACACTCTTTTCCCCCTTTCTATTTTAAAATTCTTATTTGTGTTTGTATATGTTTTGTAAACCACAGGACACTCCTTTTTGTATTATATGATCTACAAATAACACATTTTGCATTACAAATTTAACCACAGGCTATACTAAAATTGTTACTAGCTGGGCCATCTTTGACAAGTTTCAAAACTCTTCTATGCTTTTGTTTTTTTTATCTGTAAAATGGGGTCAGTAATAGTTACCTTATAGTGTTGTGATGAGGATCAAATAAATTAATTATGCAAAGTATGAATCGGAAAGTGCAGCCTTCACTGTTGACTCTGTGCTCCTTGAGGTCACAGGAAGTGATTTAACCAATTTTAGATTTCCAGGACCTCAGGGCACACCTGGCATTCATCTCAAAGCCTTTGGCCACGGGGTCTTCTGGGCCAGGCGTGGCCTTGTGTCTTTCTCAAACACCTATTGTCCTTGATCCTTACAATGTCTTCCTGCTTCCTGCCATCTCCCAAAGCAAAATAAAACAAAATGAATTTCTCTGTTGTTGGTGTTACTCTGCTGTTCTGGACATACCAGCATTTCTCAGTCTTGGCATTATTGACATTTGAGGCTGGATGAATCTTTGTTCTAGGTGTCTGTCCTGTTCATTGTAGGCTATTTATCAGCACCCCTAACCTCTACTTATTAGATGCCAGGGACATTCATTCTCTCAGGTATGACCACCAGAAATGTCTTCAAGTATTGCCAAATATCTGGTGGGCATAACTGCCTCGGTTTAGAACCGCTCTTGTTATACCTCCATTATACTACTTATAACATTTTATGGTTCTTATTTTAATATTTCCTAAACATTATATAGTACATATGGTATGTGGGACATTGTACTTAAAGCAGTGCGTACGTTAACGTTAATACTTAGGCTTTAGCTACTGGCATGATACCCGGGCTATAGCTGAGGAAACTGAGACACTGGGTGTGTAGAGCTGAGGAAGGGCGTCCTCGCGAAGCCCAGTGACTCGTCCAAGCTAGTAAGTGGAGAGTGGGGACTCAAGTTCAGGCAGTTTGCATCCAGAGCCTGGGTTCCTAACCACCACACGACGCTTGGTGTCCTGTGAGTGACTTTGTCTCACCCTGGACTATGGGAGCCCCGGGCATGGGGAATCTCTGATTCCAGAGCATGAAGCACGGGCTGAATGTTAAGCCACATGAGTGAGTGCGTGTCTATAATTCCACCTCTTTAGCAAGAAATGTTTTACATCATGGAAGGAAGGTGACCATTTCAAGTCTGATGTAGTAAACAGTTTCTAGGTGAGGAAACTGAGACATAGAGCAAATGACTTCCCAAGGTCACAAAGCTGAGTGGCAGGGGTGGCCCTGGGTTCAAGGTCTCCTACTTCCATGTTCTTTTATCATTTCCATGTTGTTTTCCTTTCTTTGGCTACTCCAATCTGTCAAAATCATCATCATCATCCATATGTCATCGCCGATTTATTCTTTTCTAAAAGTATTTTGGGTATTCATTAGAAACCCACAGTGTATGGCTCACTTACTGCACTCTCCCCATCCATGACAGAGAAACCCAAAGCTCGTAATGTTAACACCTCCACTAATCATTCTCTTTCCAACACCATCATTCTTCAAATCACTCTGTGTTAATTATATCTCAACGCAGCTGGAAAAACCCCCAAACATCCCTAGCTGTTCAATTCTGATCACTAGGTTTTCTTCCTTTCACAGTAAAGCTTCTGCATAACTGATGTTTGATTTACTGATGTGAGGAATTCTCAAATGATGACTTTTGGGATATCAGATACAGTGCTAGAACTGTTACAGAACTATTAGAGCTTTCCAGGCTTTCAGATTACCCTTCCTGGTCCTTTACATGATTGGGAGTTCAGAGCTTTATGTAATTGTCTTTCTTTCATGCCAATGATGATAATAACAGAAGGAGATAACACAACTGCTATTCTGACTCCTGGAGCAAGAAAAAAATCCTAAGTTATTTAGGAATTTAAATATGTGTCATATTACTAATAAGGCAGGATCATAGCTGAATGATATCATCAAAATAAATCTTGGGAGTTCCCTGGTGGTGTAGTGGCTAGGTTTTAGCGCTCTCAACGCTGTGGCCTGGGTTCGATTCCTAGCCAGGGAACTACCCCCCGCCCAAATAAATAAATTAAAAAAATAATAAATAAAAAGTCTTACATGCAAGTAGGTGTGCTTCACCTAAATTTTATATGATTTGTGGAACACTCAGAAGATCCCTTTGCTTTCTCTAAATATCTACTTACTCAAAGAGTAAAATATCTCAAATTCCAGCATTAATGAATGAGTTCTTTTACTTGCTATGTTCTTTTAAAAGCCAGGAGGCCTGGGAAGGAGGTGCTAATTAAAATTAATTTATAATATACTGAGGTATTACCAGCGGGGCATAGTTGAAAAGATTTCTAGACACAGACTTAACAGACTCACTAATTTGCATTGTTACTTTACATGTCATTTAGCCTTTCTGGGCTTGAGTTTCTTCATCTGGAAAACAGAAACAATAACATTGACCCACAGATTCCTAGTGTGAGCGTTAAATAATGTAATGGAAGCAAAAACACTTTGTAAAAGCTAATATTGATACTTATTTTCCAGCTTTTGTGACATTCTTCTTACTAAGATCCCAGGATATAGGGCTACTGAATGCCTAGGACTGAGACATTTAAAACGGATTTCGGAATTTCAGCCACGGTAGTCCCTGCCTTTTTTTTTTTTTTCTTCCTATTTCTTTAAAGTTTGCAGGATTTCTGGAGAATGTGAGAGAAAATTGAAGCCCAGCTGACTAATAATGGCACTGCAAAAAGACTTCTCAGATGACCAGCTGCCTTCCAGATAATATAATACATCCCTCCCAATTACCCATTACCCTTCCAGACTTCCGGCCGTCCCCTTTGCATTTGAGAAAATAAAGATACATTACCCAGCTCCTGCTCTGACCTTTTTAATCCAAAAATGGAGTTTTGTTACTCTATCAACTTAGGGAATGTGATTGAAAACCATCTAATACGTGAATAACAACCAATGTGTAATGTCAACCGGCCTAAGTGGAGAGAATGAAATTTATGCTTTTGGAAACCAGTAGATTAGTGTCTGGGTAGCCACCCATCTATATCTCAACAATAGATAAAATTGGCTCCTTGCATTCAGGCTGGTCACCTGAACACTGCTTGTCAAGGATCCGGGAAGTTTCTACCCAATCTTCCTCAGCAGAAGTCCGACTTGTGCAGACAGCATAGTCTCACCAGGCATTGTCAAAGTGCCAGTATTACCCTGTGAAGTAGTTAGACCAGATCAGTGGTAGCCCACCTAGCAGTGAACTCTTAAGTCACCTTCCTCTCTCTAGGTTTAGTCACCTGCCATTACTAGCCATTCTGCTTTGCTGGGCATTTTTATAAACATGGTCTCTTTTACTATTCCCAGCGAAGCAGTGAGAGAGGTAACTATTTTCTTCCTCTCTGTTACTGATGACATTACTGACACTGCAGAGTTCAGTGTGTGGGGTTGAGGTGTGGGCCTGAGTTTCAAACTTTTATGTTCTTTATTTAAGTAAGCACTTTCCTGTGCCACACGCAACAAGAGAATAAATGAACCTTAATACACCGCCTGGTCAAGTCCTAACAAAACTTTAAAACTCCTCACATATGGCAGATACTATGTCTAATCTTCAATTCAAACCTCAGTTCTCTGAATTCCTATCATTCTTTATTTAAACCTCTTACTATTTGTATTACTGTTTTAATATCAGGACCATTCATGAACATCTCACCCCTTAGAATTGATCTTGTGGTATTGCCTACAATGCCAAGCATTTCATCTTTCATATTTGTTCATTTGTTCATTCATTCACTCATTCCTTCCTCGTGTGTTTTCAGCCCCAGGAATAGAGAAATAAATATAATGGATATGTCTCAGGGATTCTCACATGAAGTTTTGTTAAATGAAAGCCTTCTTTGACTATTTTAGTTACTTCCCCAAGTCCCTGGAGATATAAATTATCCTTTCATACCTCTTTACTCACACATGTTTTTTATTTTAGGATTTTTTTTTCCCCACTAAATATGTATTTCTAGCATGTGATACTCAAGGTCTGGGAAATAAGTTCTCACGTGGTAGAACCTTTTGTCACCTATTTCAAAGACAAAATCCACGTTTCTCCTTCATCTCACTTCTGCTTTTCCAGCCATAAGCTTGTCCATATTCATTATAGTCACGGTCACTGACAGATAATCAGCCCAGTATGTTAAGGGGTTTTTCAGAATTTAACAGGCTGGAGAAGAAGAGTTCCCTGGGTGAAATTCACCCAGCTCCACATAAAATGCTTGTGCTTATGTGTGATACGTTTTCAGGCTTTAACTTTCTAAGTTATTTACTCTTATGAGCAGCACCCCCACACCCTCCCTTATTTTTCATTTTGTTTTTTAATATTTTATGCCATTACTTTTAAAAGAGATAAATTTTGATTTTATAGTACTTTCAGATTTACAGATAAGATGCAGAGATAATATGGAGTCCCCATACACACTTCACCTAGTTTCCCTGGTACGTTGGACAGAACTAAGAAATTCCAGACTTAGTTTTGATTTTGCCAGTTTTTCCATTAATATCCTTTTTCCCAGTGTCCAATCCAAGGTACCATGTTGCATTTAGCTGTCATATTTTCACAGACCATCTGTGCTATGATAGTCTTTTCCTGTGTTTAAGGACTTTGACAATCTTGATGACTATTGGCCAGATAGCAGGTAGACCGGGCACGTCCAACCTGTGGCTCAGGACGTCTTTGAATGCGGCCCAACGCAAATTCTTAAAACATTATGAGATTTTTCTGCAACCTTTTTCTTTTTTAGCTCATCAACTATCATTAGTGTTAGTGTGTTTTGTATGTGACCCAAGACAATTCTTCTTCCAATTTGGCCCAGGGAAGCCAGAAGGTTAGACACCGCTGGTAGAGAATTTCCCTCAACTGGGTTCACTGATGTTTTTCTCAAGGCTTCGAGAAGAATGCCAGAGAAGTGCAATGCCCTTCTCATCACATCATATCAGACATGCATGACATCCTCATGACATCACCGGTGATGTTAACCTTCATCAGTTGGTTCACGGAGTGTTTCTCAGTTTTCTTCATTGTACAGTTATTAGCTTTCTTTTCTCTGTGCTATTCTTGGGGGAAAAAAGAAAAAAACTCCTAAGTCTAACATACTCTCAAGGAAGGTGGAAGGAATCAAAGCCCTCTGCCTTCCTGACCATTGGAATTAGAATTTTATGTAAGAAAGTTTTATTGTTTCACCTTTATTTATTCAATAGTTCATTTCATATGGAATCACATATTTTATACATTTGGTTATAATCTAATCCTATCTATTATCATCTAATGCTATCTATATAATCTAATGCTATTTGTTATCTATTATGTCGCTCAAATTGTGCTGTGCTCATTGAGAACTATTTTAGGTTTTGCTTTTTTTTTTAGGTGCTAGTATTTTAGAAGTGTATGTGCACACTGCTGTCAATTTTGAGAATTAATATAGCCAGTATTTCATTAACCACCTGTAGAACAACATGGACAAGGAATAAAAAATAACACAGGTAAAACTGTAGAATAGCAGCCCAATGAGGGCAGAAACTGTTGGTTCACTGCTGGGTCTCTAGCACTTAGAAATGTATCTAACACCTAGTACATGGTTCTTAACTTTTTGTGAATTCATTGTTTAGAAACATCATATTCCCTTAAATTGCTTGATAAAATCTATATTCTCTTTAGCTGTTTTTCTTTGCTGAATTCTGTCGCGCACACGTACGTGCATGCTGCGCTGGCCCACACAGGCGCACACAGGCGCCGGGAGATCTACGGCCCCGTGAGGCGGGGTCTGTTTCCACCTCGTGCCACCTCTTTCCCTCCTTTCCCCGTCATTTATTTTCTCTGGCCAACCTCGGAGTCCTTCGTCAAGTCTTTTTCAGGCTTTTCCCATCCCACCTGTAATGCCTCAGTTCTGTAGCAACCGCTGTTTCATTCAGCACTCAGGAAGGAGGACACTGACAATGTAGGACAGAATCTTCTAGAAATCCATGAGTTTGGTTCTAGGACAACGAAGATACATACCCCAACGGACCAAAAAAAGGAGATTCGCTTTTTATTGAAGACTTAGAAAGGAACATGCCTGCAAACATGTAGGCACCCTCATGAAGACTTTGTCCTGTTCTTTGTTCCATTCGGCATCTATCAAACATAAAGTGGGTGCCTGCCGAGTACCACGGACCGTTGTCGTGTGCAAGGGACTCAGCCTCTCACCAGCACCCCCTGAGAAGTTTGTAGGATTGTGTCTAGACTACAGATACCATGATTATTAGTTAAATTCCTTTGAAGTTTGTCGAATGAGTTTCCAATAATGCAGCTGGAAATTTCTTTCCCAGTGGAGAGTGAGCAGTCGCGTTCCTTCTTCATCCATGCTCTTTGCCAGCCTCCAGGCAAACGCGTTCTCCTCGCCCTTGTTGTCGTTCACCAGTAAGGTGAGAAGTCTAGCCTTAAAATCTCAGACGTCCCTTCCAGCCAAACAATTCTACTTTCTGATGCGAAGAGCAATTGCTTTGAATTAATAGACTTGGACTTGAATTCTGATCTCACTATTTTAAGCGTGTCACCTCGCATCCCTGAGACGCGGTTTCCTCATACTAGACATTGAATGTAATGTCTTCTCAAATATTTTTGAAATACATAAATTTCTAATTAAAATGTGTCTTTAATAAGTGACATTTTCCCCTTGGCTGTATACTTCTCATAGTCTAAGAAAAGCTTGGAAATAATAGATATGGTCTTAAAATCAGATCCCATCTCTTGGCAAACTATTTCACTTTTCTGAGATTCAGTTGGCTCACATGTAGAGATGGGGCTGATATAATGATTCTCTTATTATTTCTTGATGACCAAATGACATTTATGTATGGGAAATACCTGATATAAATATGTCATCCATACATGCCGGTCCTTTCCTCTCGTTAGACCCCACTTTGATGTGGGTTGTGTTTGCCTAAAGGAAGAGACAGCGTTAAGAGAGACATCTGTTCTTATGGAGAGAGCATGAGCTTTGGGCTCAGGGAGACGCAGGAGTGACCCTGGTAGAACCACTCATTAATGTTGGAAGTGTACCTTCAGGCTTCTCCAGTTACCTCATTTGTAAAATGGTCAAATAGTGTTGGGAGGATTGAACCAGGTCATGCATTCAAAAATAGTGTTGTTTATTTTTTGAGTTAAGACCACTAACTATATATATTGCTTTTAATAAACACGTAGAGTGAATCAGATTTCTGCCTCATTATAGAATTATTGTGAATATGTATTTCTGAAACTACAACCTAACTAATCTTAGTCTTGAATTACATCTCTGAGCAATCATCAGGAGAAATATTCTGGGTGATAATGGCAGTTAGCCCCTGTATATCTAGTCCCTTATTCATGTGCTCAACTAAGAGTCGTTTGTCACCTCCTATGTACTTGTGTCTATTCTGGTTACTATTTGTTAATAGGCTCTTTGAAAACTTTTCTCTCATACAATTTAAGATGCCATCAACCCAAAATCATCAAATTAAGTAATTATGTGATTATTAACATTTGGTTATCAGACCATTGCCTCATGAGCTATGTTCGACAAAAAAATGATATCTAAAAAAGACGTTTCAGGACAGTAAACGTTGTATTTGATGTTAACCAGGAGATGGTTGCTGCTTTCTATTTGCAGATGGGTGATCCTTTGTAAATGAAAATAAGATTGGCCTCAGAAGAGTCAGAGAAGCGATGAAAATTTCTCTGAAAAGCATCTGAGTGGTACCTTAATTTTCTAAAAACATTATGGCTATTTTTTTCCCGAGTTTGAAAAGAAAACAGGTTCTAATTCTGGAGTAGAAAGATTCTAGCAAAAGTCTGATAAATGCCCAAACTCTACTCTAAGTCAAAATAATCTTTCTCATGGCCTCCTGGAACTCTGAACTCGTGCCATTGCTCCAAAACAGACTAATTGTACACTTATTGCCATGTTCATCTGTTAACAGTAATTCTCTTTGGAAAATTAGCCTAAAGTGGACTTGGTATTTAAGGAACATCAGCCCCTTTGAATTAGGAATGCGTGATTATTCATTTGTTACATACTGTGACAAATAGAAAAAGATAAAGATACACGTATATGTGTTTGAGACAAAGAGACATGAACTGTATAATAAGGTATTTTGATTAGTGGCATGTGACATTTTCACATAATTATTAGAAGTGCCATCTCCAGAGTCAAAAATATTTTATTTTTATCCAGGTTTCCTGGTTATTCACGGCCTGGGGAAAATTTCTGTAACTCCTCTAAAAGTAGATTTCCTCCTCTACATGATAGGACTGAGTTAATTATCTAACTCACAGGTTGCCAGAATGATTAACCGAAGCGATACATCCAAAGTGCTTAGCGCAAAGTTTTGCACACATTAAATGAAAGCATTTTAATGTTTTTGTTATTTTTAGTGTTGTTATTATAATTGATGATGGTATTATTGTTGTTGTTGTTGAAGACAGACTGAGAGCAGTAAGAAGTAAGATCTTTCAAATACCCTTCACGCTTTCTATGTTGTAACTGGTCTGTTCTCCAGCCATTTCTAGAATATGCTACCTTCCTTCCGTCTCTGCCATTCTCCCCTTCTTACTGCAGTGTGACTTACACTAAGGTTGTTCTTTGCGGAGAGTCTAGGGGGAGCCTGTGGTACAGGAATGAGGCAGTACCAGCAAGAATAACGCGGGCTCATTCGGCGGGAGCACCCTGAGTTCTGGAGTGAAACGGCTGAGTTTGGAGTGCGCTGCACCCGTTGCTGTCTGCATGACCCCAGTCCTCATCTGTACAGGAGGAAGTCACAGCCGTGTCCTCGGGTTAATATGAAAGTTCAGCAAGATAACCCACCCATAAGAATCAAGAAAATGGAAGACAAACAATTCAAATAGAAAAATGAACAAAAGACCTAAATGCACATTTCGCACACACACAAGAAAAGAAACACAAGTGATTGTTGAATCTACAGCAGGATTTTCACCCTCACTAGAAATCTGGAAGATGCAAATAAAACCATAACGAGATATTTTACCTATTGGATTGACCAAAAAAAAAATCTTTTTAAAGTGACAATATTAAATACTTAAATACTGGTGAAATATGAAGAAACAGGAAAGCTCTTCCATGGTTGTGAGACAGTAAAACAGTACAGCTATTTTAGAAAACAATTTGTCATTAACTACTAGGCCCGAAGGCTTCAATATACTGGGACCTAACAATTTTGCTACTCAGTCTTTACAGAGAGGCATTATTTTGGAAAAATAGAGAATATAAAGATGATTGACATTTTTTTTATCACTGTCTATATGCCAAGGGCTTTACAATGTCTTTTAGTCTCTCAGAGATTCTGTAAATGCGCCTCTTAACTCCAGATAAAATATTCATGTGGCACAATCCTTGCCAATTATACTCCAGAGTCCCATTTATAATTTCATGACTTAATTAAGTGCTGGCCCGTGTACAGACATATGTACCGAGTGTCAGTTATTCATCCAGGGGGTTGGTCAGACACCACTGGCAGAAGGAAGGGCAGGGAGTCAGTGAGATACTGCTTTGCATCCTGTCTCAGGTCTAACCGAAACTCGAGTTTTAGCCTCCGTGGCAGCTTAGCCAGTGGTTGGCCTTTCCAACGAGGTCCATAAATTACACTTCAAATGAACTTGGTTCATAAATCACTAGTATCTAATTGCATATTTGGGGACTTTTACTCCAGATTCCAGGCTTTTTTTCTGCCTCTCTTTGCAAGATGCCATTCTACTTAGTGACGGGAGATAAATGCACATAAAATTTATGAATAATGTGCTGCCATATATTTCCACAATAAAACAGTTTAAAACAAGCTCTCTTCCCCAGCTCCACATGGCACTCGTATATTCACCAGACAAATGGAGCTCCCCCTTCATGGGGTAAAACATACTCTCATTCACAGCACTTTCAGTTCTCAGGGTTTGAAAGTCTCCTTTCTAGTTTGTTGTCTAGTAATGTTCTCACCTGCTCCACTGTACAGTTACGCAGGGCCAGTTTTGTTTTTTATTCCTAGTGCGATTGTGTCAGTATCCCTTGTCATTATGCTTCTGTAATTTTATTATGTATTACACAAATTAGGTAAATAAAAGTGCAAAAGTATTTCTATGATTAAAAACCCAATAAAAAGAATTCCTTAAAACACTGTGGAATTAGATGAAGGTCAGACAACTGACAGGGTAGGGAAAACAGTCACAAAACTCCAGGGTGAGTACAACAGATGGCTATGTTTCATTAATGCCTCTAAATTCTTGCTTCAATGTAAAGAAATTGGAATTGGAAATGATACAAGATGCATTATGATGAAATTCATGTAAGAAAGATAAAGGAAATACATAGAGGGACATAGGCATGTCATGTTTTAAGTTAAAATGATATGTTTTAACTTAATAATAGTATTTCCCTGCTATATTTAACCTTTCCAATTAATTGATCAATTATTCATCCTGATCAGGTTTGGGTAAAGGGAGTTCACAGTAGTGATAAAGTTTCTACTACAGAAAATTAGAAAAAAAATGAGCCAACTTTTCTGCTATATTGTATGTGCAGAAAACATATGAGGATATTTTCTCAGCTGATTCTAACGTGATGGAGCCCTACAGCTTGGAGGTGTTTTTAACTAGGTAACCATCCATCCAGGTTGCTGGAGAAGTTACTCCTGCTTTTGTTTGGCAATGAAACTTCTTATATTCAAAGGGCCCTATGCATTCAATAAAAATTTGTTCACCTGAAACCTTACCTTCAAGAATTCTGCATAAAACCCCATGATGTTGTAGGCCCCACGTTAAGTATTATATCTTTCCTGGGATAGACTTTCTGTGTTAACGTGGTAGTAGGGGGCTGGGGGTGATTTCCCAGAGCCCTCCTGTGGGTTCCTCAGAGTGTCCAAAGTGGGCGGGAGGAAGGGTCTCTTTTCCCTCTGTAGTTATAAGAGGCGAACCATGCACTGACTGCCTGATTCAGGCTACAGCTGAGATAACACTGACTGTGGCCTCCAGCCTCTTTGTCAAGTTAAATATGTTGCTCCCAGAAACACTCCCACTCTTGACATTTGTTTTCCTGGTGCCATGATGGGCTGATAAGCAGCACTGTTCTTTCCAAAAGACCATAATTTTTCCTTCACCCTTTTAGGTGCTTGGCTGAGATACCCCCTATAATAAAAAACAGATAAATAGGAGAAAAACAAGTAGAAGTTTAATAACATGTACAGCCCCTGTATTCATGGTCAACACCCTGTAACTCCCTGAAATGGTCCAGCAGAAGACAAAAGAAGATGTAGGGGGTGGGGAAACCACTTATGGGAGGTTGTCAGGCAAAGCCCAGTAAACAAGGGCATGGATGTTATGCAGATCTAAGTCCTTGCCATGTCCACTGATAAGCGTTTCTGGAAGTCTAGTCATCCTTCTCTTCCTGCTATAGAGAGGGAGACACCCTTACCATGTCCCTTTAAATGTAAGTGTCTGTTACTAAAGGGTAACTTCAATTTGTTTTTCAGAACTTTTCCTATTCCTGCTGTTTCTTAAAAATAATCAGCTGGGGGGTGGGGGGGAGTTCCCTGGTGGTATAGTGGCTAAGGCTTTGGCATGCTCAATGCCACGGCCGGGGTTCGATTCCCAGCCAGGGAACTACCTGCCCCTCCCCCCGCCCCAAATCAGCCTAAAATAATCCTCATGCCAAAGAGACATATTTTGGGGTGGCAATTTCTGCTCCCCTTCACTGTTTTTTATTTCAGCAAAAGAAGCAGAGAGGCTATAAAGACTAGAGATGAAGTCCTGGGAGCATCTCTGGTGGTGGACAAGGATGTAGTTTCAGACTCAGGTTGCCAGGGTTTGTGAATAGAAGCTGAGCTACTGGCAACATCCCAGAATCTCAGCGGGACAGGAGATTCTGAATGGACAATATCACTTTGTTGAATTCTTCAAACCGAAGTTAATCATGGCTGGACATTGTTTAGAAATCGCCTGGGTGTGTATGTTCCAGTAATTGATTTGTTTCCACACGGACACCTGTTGTCACTGCAAATGGTTTTCCTTGATGAGTTGATTTTATTCCTTTTCGTGTGTGTCAGGGGACAGTGTTGGTTTACTTCTAGTGAGCATGTGTTTCTTGAGGCCATGTCACTTTATTCTTTCTCTTGAAAATCTGTGCTTGTAACCTATAGAAAGATTAGGTGTGGGACATCCTGTGACCCTTAGTTAAGCCTAGCTTCTAAAACCAGTTCATCTTGTGCCTGTTTTGCTTTTCAAATATTATATTTCTCCAAACCCAGGGATGCTAAGTCTGACTTTTGGAGGATAGCTTTATCAATAAGAAGGTAACCCAATGGTATAGAGATTGTATAAAGTTAGGGTTGGGTGTCTATTTAAACATTAGAATGAAATAAAGGCAAAGCAAAATGGGATCCAGTGTTAATATAAATGTGATTCATTAGCAGGGTGCCGAGCCAGGAAATGTTGGAGTGGGACAACAAGGGAACGTGTGACGTTTTGGGACTTTGAGACAGCAGGTCTTGCCTGTTTTAGGTACTCTTGGCACTCAACCCTTAAAATGCAGAAGAAATACATTTGTCTTAAGGATTGAGAGCTCTATATCTGGCTGATGTGTTTGCTCGTGTTTGTACCCATCTTTCTGTGAGCCCTCATTGGTAGATACACGAGCAACTCTATTTGTTTTATTAATATTTGGCCTTTGGGGACCACCCTGGCCCATGAGTTGAAATTCAGGCATGATATTCAGGAACATACTGTGGTTGTGAATGTACAGACCCCTGAAGTCAGAATGCCTGGGTTTGAGCATCATCTCTGCATTTCACTGGCCGCAGTCTTGAGTAAGTGAGTTAACATCTCTGCCCTGGGTTTTCTCATCCACTCATAGATGGTGAGACCCATAGGGTCAATAAAGGGACTAAATGGGTTCATGTAAAATATTTGGGAAGTATTGGTACTGAGTAAATGCCACATCAAATATCAGTGTTCATTATTGTAATTGGTGGCCACAAAGTCGAGAATAAGACCAGGTTGATGAGCCACTGTGGCCTCTCTTTCTAGTTCTCTACTCTTACTTTCCCAGTTCTCTACTCTTACTTTCCCAGTTCTCTACTCTTACTTTTCCAGCAGACTTCTCATTCTGAGAGGGAGGGACTATAAATAAAGGGTCCTCTGAAAAGACAGCCTCTCCTCTATGCATTCTATTCTAGGTCTCCTTTGCTCCAGGCTTCACACTTGTTTCTGCTTGGAAAGGGGTCCCTGTGAAGGGGAATCAGCTCTGGGACTGTTTTGCTGCAGCAGCTCTGAAAGAGAAGCATTGCAAAGAGGCAAGAGTTCAGAAGAAACTGTTCAATGGAAGGAGGGTTTCATTTCAAAACTTTATTTCTCTTTCTAAAGGTTTTTCTCCCTAGTGTCTTAGCCCATATTTTTCCTTTTAGGAATAAGTTTGTCTGTAATACATACCTCTTCTTCATCTCCTCTTGGTTGGTGACAGAGATTCAGAAGCACCATTTGAAGTCCCCTTCATGTCAACGTACAGCCCCTAAAGGGCACGGCCTAGAGTGTCGTGTGCATTCCACTCAAGGCCATGTTGCTGTGGCAGTGTCACTGTCAGCTCTTGGTTACCTAATGTGGATTTTTTTTTGTTTTGTTTTGCTTTAATGACAAAAGTTTTAATTTTAAAAATTTTATCACATCACCTATGTTTAAGACATTTTTTCCTTTTACTTTATTATATATTATCCACCCCCCAAAATATTAAGTGCTAAATCTTTAATCATCAGAGTTGCCATTTTGTTATCTTTTATTTTTTTTCCAGCTTTATGGAGATCTAATTGGCATGAAATATGGTGTAAGTTTAAGATATGTGAGCATGGTGTTGATTTGGTACAATTATATATTGCAAAGTGATTACCACCATAGTGTTAGCTGACACCTTCATCACTTTACATAATTAGCATTTCCTTTTTGTGATGACAACATGTAAGATTTACTCTTAGTAACTTTCAAGTATGTAATACAGTATTGTTAACTATAATCACCAGGCTGTACATTAGATCCCCAGAGTTTATTCATCTTGTAACTGGAACCTTTATAACCTTTGACAAACATCTTCCTACCTCCCCCACCACACACCTCCATAACCACCTTTCTACTCTCTGGTTCTGTGAGTTTGACTTTTTTAAAATTAAATTCTACACAAGTGATATGATATGGTATGCGTCTTCTCTGTTTGACTTATTTCACTTAGCATAATGCCCTCAAGACTCATCTGTGTTTTCACAAACAGCAGGATTTTCTTTTATCTCATGGCCGAATAATATTCCATTGTATATATATCTTTATTCAGTCTCCTGTTGACAGACACTTAGGTTGTTTCCATATCTTGGCCTCTGTGAATAATGCTGCAATAAACATGAGTGCACAGGTATCTTTTTGAGATCCTGTTTTCATTACCTTTGGATATATACCATGAAATGGGATTAATGGATCTTATGATAGCTCTATTGTAATTTTGTGAAGTACTTCCATACCGTTTTCCATTGTGGCTGTACCAATTTGCATTCCCATCAGTAGCACACAAGGGTCTTCTCTTCTCCACATTGTCTCCAATGCTCGTTATCTCTTGTATTTTGATCTTGGTCATTCTAACGGGGATGAAGTCATATCTCCTTGTGGTTTGATTTGCATTTCCCTGATGATTAGTGATGTTGAACACCATTTTATGTACCTGTTGGCCATTTTTATGTCTTCTTTAAAAAATGTCTATTTAGTTTCTCCACTCATTTTTTAAAATGGATTGTTTTTGCTATTGAGTTGCAGGAGTTTTTTTATATATTTAATCCCTTATCAGATATATATATATATGGTTTGCAAATATTTTCTCCCATAAGTTGATTTTTCATTTTGTTGATTGTTCCTTTGGCTCAGCAAAAGCTTTTCTTTGGCGGGGGGTAGTTCCCTGGCTGGGAATCGAACCCAGGCCGCAGCATTGAGAGCACCAAAGCCTAGCCACTACACCACCAGGGAACTCCCTAGCAAAAGCTTTTTTGTTTGCTGTAATTCTACTTTTTAATTGTTGCTATTGTTGCTTATGCTTTGGTGTCATAGCCAACAAATTGTTGCCAGGACAATGTCAGGAAGATTTTTTTCCTATGTTTTCCCCCCTAGTTTTATTTTTTTCAATTTTTATGTTTACATCTTAAATCTATTTCGAGTTAATTTTTGTGAATGTGACAATAGGGGTCCACTTTCATTCTTCTGAGTGTGTTATCCAGTTTTCCCAACACTATTTATTGAAAAGACTATCTTTTCCCCATTGAATATTCTTGGCTCCTTAGTCAGATGCTATAATAGTTGACCTTATATGTGAGGGTTGACCTCTAGGCTCCTAATTTTTTTCCACTGGTATATGTGTTTATTTTATGCCAGTATCATACTGTTTGGATTACTATGTCTTTATAGTAAGTATAGTTTGAAATCAGAAAATGTGATGCCTCCAGCTTAGTTATTCTTTCTCAAGATTGCTTTGGATATTTGGTTTTTCTTATAGTTTTATATATTTTTCAGGATTCTTTTTATTCTGTGCAAAATGCCCTTGGAATTTTAACATAGAATTATATTGAATCTATAGATGACTTCAGACGATATAAACATTTTAACAATATTAATTTTTATGATCCATGAACACAAGATATGTTTCCATATATTTGTGTCTTCTTTTATTTCATTAAATTCTTATAGTTTTCAGTGTACAGTTTTTTTTACTTATTTAAATTTATTCCTATATTTGGTTGTTTTTTATGCTATTATGAGTAATATTGCTTTATTTATTTTTAGATGTTCTGTTGTTAATGTATAGAAACATAACTGATTTCTGTATGTTGATAGTTTATCCTAAAATTTTATTGAATTTTTTAATTAGCTCTAACAGTTTTCTGGTGAATTCTTTAGGGTTTGCTACGTATAAGATCATATCATCTGTTAACAAAGACAATTATACTTCTATTTCCCAATTTGGATGCCCTTTATATCTTGATCTTGAATGGCTGCTCTAGCTAGGACTTCTAGTTCTATGTTAAATGGGAGTGGTGAGAGTGGGCACTCTTACTGTTCCTAATGTTAAAGAAAAAGTTTGGCAAACTTCCACTGTTGAGTATGATGGTAGCTGTAAGCTTATTATATAAGGCCTTTATTATGTTGAGCTAAGTTACTCTATACCTAGTTTGTTGAGTGTTTTTATTGTGAAAAGATAATTGTATTTTGTCAGATCCTTTTTCTGTACCTATTGAGATGATCACATGAATTGCATCTTTCATTCAATTAATGTGGTGTATCACATTTATTGATTTCTGTATATTGAACCATTTTTGCATCCCAGGGATAAATCCCACTTGGTCGTTATGTATGATTCTTTTAGTGTGCTGTTGAATTTGTTTTGCATCTACAGTAGACTCTCCATTAACTGGAACTCAAGCAACTCGCAAAAAAAATTTTGAGTTCCAGTTAACAGGGAGTCTGCTTACATTCATCTGGCATCTACAAATCCCCATGGGTGCTGCTGGTTCACTGAGAGTCGACTGTATTTTGTTGAGAATTTTTGCATTGTTATTTATTAGGGATATTAGTCTATAGTTTTCTTTTCTTGTAGTGTCCTTATTAGACTTATGTATCAGGGTAATGCTGGGCTTGTAAAATGAGTTTGGAAGTATTTCCTCCTCTTCTATTTTTTGGAAGAGTTTGAAAAGTGTTGTCATTAATTAGTCTTTAAATGTTTGGTAGAATTTACCAGTGAAAGCTTCTGGTCTTGGATTTTTAGTGGTGGTGGTGGTAGCTGGTTACTGTACTTGGAATTAGGCAGGGTCCTAGCCCTTTACCGGCCACATTTAGGTTTCAGGAATCTGTTTTTTGTTGTTGTTGTTGTTTCAATCTTCAGAGCCTATTCTCACTGGGCTAAATTCAAGGTATCAGTAGGCTGACCAACCATACATACTATTTGAAACAGGGCAGTACTGTTGTTTTGTGTTCTGTTTAAAAGAGTACATTTGATCAACCTAAGAATGGTGAAGGGGAGATACCATGTGACTACACAGAACCAGTTATATCCAGATACGTCTAATGTAACAACAACAACAACAAAATAACAGTGGAGGCAAAATTTATCAGCCTGCCCTCACGTAAAGAAGAAATTGTGGAATGCAAGGGTAGCATTGGGAAAGCAGTTGATTGACAGCCACTATACGCAATACGCAGGGTTTGAACTTTGCCTGTTCTCTGGAGTACATCTTAAATACTACCAAATCAAGAATGGGGTGCCTTGGTTTCAGGACTATGGTAAAGGGCATCGCACTTATAAATAAATGATAAGTGCTACTACAGGTGGTCATACTACTCCCATTGTATTCATGCAGTTCAATCTAATTTAATGTATAGGATCCCTTTCCAGTGACCAAACTTCCATTGCAACCATCAAGGGCACCCCCTTTAAGTCAGGCAGAATACCTTTTTCCATGTGATCAAAGAATCTACAAATAGGTAAGGTTGAAAGCATTTTGAACAGGTCAAGAATCTTTTTCAATTGCAATTTATTGGTTAAATATTTTCTGATCAATCAGAAGTCATGTATAATCATGGCATCCCTATTCTCCCCTGTTGGATATTGAGGGAGAGAATAATTTTATAACCAGAAAAATCATTGCATTGTCTATAGAACGTATTAATGCTATTCTTCTTGTTTAAGTTGTTCATTGAAGTGTGTGTGTGTGTGTGTGTGTGTGTGTGTGTCTGCATGGAGTCAGAGCAAGGAAGCAGGGTGACCTGGCTTTTTATTTAACAAACATTCTGAGCAAGGTCAAAGCAATATTTCCACCCAACAAGGGACAGGGGTTGTATTAGGACTGGACTATGTTTTGCTTGCCATAGACTTTAAGTATTGATAAATAAAAAAAAATAGATACTGTGGAATAAAGATTCAAAGATGTTTGAAAGTAATATTTCAAAGGCACTATTATAAGTATACAATGTTTTCCTATGCATTGTTCCTCTAATTCATAAATCAGTAAAGTTCGTACAAATATTCAGAAATGACTTCTCTAAATACCATAGTTTTGTTGACAGTGCCTGAGTCAGTGTCCAAGTGAGCACATTATCTCCCATGACACAGAAAATAATGTATTAATATATTTTCTGCCAAACAGGTTTCCCATCTGTAGCCAATGTCTTTTCCAATGAAATGAAAACCCTGAAACATCATTATGAATACATTACTAATAATGACCTTTTCACTTATCTTTAATGCTTTGCCAAACACCAACATGAGTGAAAAGCTGATATTTAGTAGAAAGAAGAAAGGGGGTATCTTGAGGACGAATCAGACGAACAAGAGTGGTAGGGTAGAGCATTTCTGTGTCGAATTCCATCTGAACAATCCTGTTTTTTTAGAGGTCGGAAGCCCATACATACTTGGAATTTTTGCTCTCTGCCTTTGATTTAAAGCGCAAAATCAAAAGCCTGTTCTATGAAAAGAAGTGCACTCGAGCAACCCAGGAATGTGCTGAAGTCTTTCTACAAATTAATCTCTTCTTTAGTGAAGTGAAACATCGGGACCATTCAGGGACAGTGGGAGGAGCTCGGAGGCTTGAATTTGAGCCAAACTTAATGAGAAGGACTTGGAGGCAAAATGGAATTGAACTGTACCTTGTTAACTGGTAAAAGCTGGGAGTGAACTGGGCTTACTGGCCAAGAATTCTTTCCCTTTGTCACAATGAACTTCAGGAGATAATTTGAGGTAGTTTTTATCTTTAATGATCATTTTTATATTTTTTAAATTGTATGTTTTTAGATTTTGAGATAGTTCTCCATTTCTGATTGCCCCTGCCTTAAAGACAAAAAGTTTATGCTTCAATAAACTTTTTTTTAAAATTTGGGACTCTATATTGGTAGTTACTTTGTCAGGTGCCGGGGAAAAGCGATGCCACTTGAAGACCATGGCCAGCGTGACTCACAGTCCAGGGAGCACTGCTGGACTCTCACTCGGCGCACGTCATTACGTGTAGGGTCCATGCCGTATCTTTCCAGAGAGACACTTCTGTGGTGAAATGCTGGTTAATTCTATAAATTTCTTCTGTAAAAGATTTGCTAAGTGGGAAGTCTGTTATCTTGAGAGTGAATGTTCAACTAGAACTCAGGAAACCTGGATTTTATGACAGAGAAAAATCATCCTGACCCAGTTACTAAAATGTTCCGTGCTTGAGTTTCCTATTTATTTACATGGAGATGAGACTCATTCCAGAGGGCTATTGTGGAGCAAGTGCTGACTACGCTTAGCAACAGCTTAATGTGTTTCACCATGGAAGTTATTCATCTAGCATCTTTGGATCATTCAGAAGATCCTAATTTGGGTATGCTTGCTAAGAGTCTGACAGCTGAAATGTTCATAGGGTAGAATAATCCTATGTCTATAATGGCCGTTGGACTGAGTGTGCAATCGTAGTTGTCTCTGAGGTAATCTGACCAGACGTACCATTTGAAACAGGACAGAAAACAACGGTGCTATCGTGTTTCAAACGGCACGTCTGGTCAGCCTGCTGACACCCTGAATTTAGCCCAGTGAGACTAGGCTGACCACACGTACCGTTTGAAATGGGGTGGGACTGTTGTTTTCTGTGCCATTTAAAATGGGACATCTGGTCAGCCTACTCTGAGGAGGCTCTGCACACTGCATGGATCCCCAAAGCCTTGAGGACAGTGGGTGAGATGTGCACGGTGGTGGGAGAAAATAGTTGGTTATGTTGGTTTTGCCTCATTCTGGTATTACTTTCCAGTTTTACATGTTTCATAACTCATAGAATAGTTGAGGTATATATACTGTTTATTAGTAAGTATACATGTATTAGGAGTGCACGTTCTTGTGTGTGTGTGTGTGTGTGTGTGTGTGGTGTGTGTGTGTGG
>PVJL010001668.1:0-155733 GCA_004026885.1 Lyroderma lyra
AAAAAAAAAAAAAAAAAAAAAAAAAAAAAAAAAAAACTCGAAAATATAGAGTCTGAACAAAATGTTTTTAAAAAGTCATTGGAGACTGACTATACTTAATCTAATATTATTGTTAGTGCTACCAATTTAAACAGAGCTGGAAACAGAAACAAATATTCTAATAGAAACCAGTTATTCTAATAGAACAATGATTCAAAACAATTTACCCCCATCAGTTTCCATCTCTTTTACTGGGAAAGGCAAAAGTGTCATTAATGTCCAGTAGGACCAACTTTCTTTTCTCAACAATTAAATTATTTCAAGCACAAAAGAGAAAGAAACCCCTCAGAACCTCTTTTGTCATTGTCTGTAAAATGACAATGAAGGCACTAGGATCTAGAAGGTCACTGAAACACTGATAAGGAGCAGTAAGGAGCAATCTCCAGAGGTGTTTACTCCAATACAATGTACAAGCCTTATTATTTCTCAGTCATCTACCACAGCACTGAATGCTAACGTGCCGGCCTGCCCTCTACAACGCATTCAACACACAGCAACCAGAACCATCTTCTTAAAATGTGATTTAGACGACCATGCCTCTCCCCTCCTTAAACCTTCCATGGCTTCCCGCGGTACTGCTGGCCCAGCATAACCAGCTCCTCAACACCAATCTATCTTCACATGCCTTCACTGTTCCACTTGCTCACTCAATAATGCGAAGCTCTCTACTGCCTCAGAACCTTTATACTTGCTTTTCTTTTAGTTTCAAATGCTCCTTCCCAGACTTTTCTCTGGTTGACTCTTTCTCATCCTTCAGACCTTAACTTCCTTGATATTCCCATTTATTGTAGCCTTCTTACTCATCAACACTGTGAAGGAGAGACCGTTCCACTATCTGTCCCGCAAGCTGACCGGGCCCAAACAGAGGTTGCTTTCTGCAAATCCCACTTAGAAACTGTCAGATTGTAGCTGATGTTTATTCTGACATAAATCAGCATCCCTTCCCTGCCTCCTACTATGTGCTGGTTCCTTGAATAGGTTGTGCCTTGACCTAGTCAAGCATTTAAGTAATTTCTGTACATGACAGCATTCACATGCTAATACCAGTGATTGTTCCCCGCTTTTACCCTCTATAATTCTTTGGCGCCTGCCAAGCAGCTCGGGGATCCATTTTGTCTTGCAGCTGCCCAAGACATGCCTCATATGTAAGTTTCCCTAAATAACTCTATTAATTACCAGACTGGTGGTCTTTCTCTGACCTCCACTTACAGAGATAGATGCTCAGTCTCGGGTCTTTTCCCTGGGTCTGGTGGACTAAGAGTTTCTGGCACCGACCTATTGATTTCCTTCATTCTATCTTTTCATTTACTTATCACCTACCTTTCCCATCAAAACCTAATCCTTAAGGGCTGGAACCTTCTCTGCTTAGATCATCACTGCATCACCAGTACCCAAGCACAGTGTCTGGCACACTGTAAGTGTATATAAATAGCTGGTAAATTAATGGGTTATATCACCAATCACTTCCTCATTCTATAAATTCTCAGTCTTTCCCCTGAATTTCCATACAATCATACTTTCTGGTATTTCACCTATTTTCTTGACATTCTCCCCCTGTGCTTTGCTGGCTCCCAGTCTTCCTCCTACCTCACCTGGTAATGAATCCATTCACTTAAATGGCTTCGACCCCTAAATGGCACTACCCACTGCACAGAATGAGCTATCTCAAGTTGTGCTTTCTGCGACTCTCCAATAACTTTCAGTTCTGCCCATGAGACTACATTCTTCCCATCTTACTAACTAGAAACAATACGATATACAGGAAAGAGTATAGACCCAAGGGCGAGCCAGCCCTGGATCAAATACCAGCTTTGAAAGCTATCAGGTGGTCAATTAACCATTCTGAGATGCAGTTTCTTCATCAGTAAAAAAGGTAATAGCACTTATGTTCAGGATTGTTATAAAACTTAAGAGATAGTAAATAAACAAATATCCTTCACAGCATCTGATATAGAGTAGGCTATTACCATATGCTGCCATGTATAATGTGCCCCCATGTTTAATGAGCACCCAGATTTTTGGTCCAAACTTTCAGAGACAAAAGTTCTTTTAACTTTTTTAATTACTGATTTCTAATTACACTTTTAACTCAAAAGCATAAATAAAATAATTTAAAACATTTATATAGATACAGAATTAGTACTGCCCATGTATAATGTGCATCCTTATTTTCTCTCACAAATTTGGGCAAAAAAAGTATGCATTATACACAGCAAAATACAGTGTATTTATTATATATAAGTTGTATGACCTAGCTCTTGACTTTATTATTGGCTGATATTTTAGCTCCATCTTGTTATTATGTTCTCAGTATTAACCCTTATTATTAGAAATAGAACCTCTGCTTGTTTAAATTCTCCCATATATTTATCAATTTTATTGCTCAGAATTCCACTCCTCTTTGCATTTCTTTCCATCCCTCTAGTTGTTTCCTTTTCCCTGACACAGTTCCTTCAGTAAGCCTATTGGTGGTAAACTCTTTTCATGTGAAAACACTTTATTTATCCCTAAATCTTGAATAATGACCTAGCTAGCTGGATGTGCAATTCTAGGTTAACAATTCTTTTCCACCAACACTAAAGAATCCTCTGGATTCCATCATTGCTGTTGCCAAGTGTGATATCAATTTAATACTGTAGCTTGTGGATAATCTGACTTTTCATTCTGGTTGTATTTAGGATCTTTTCATCTTTGGAGTTCCACGTGTGCGTACATGTGAATTTGGGGGTGAGGAGGAGGGGATGCTCAGCACTCACTGAACTTTCTGAGCCTTAAGATTCATGTCTTTCACTAATCTAGCAAATTCTCAGCCATTATCCTTTTGCACGTTGAATCTTTTCTTCTGAAAGTCAAACAATTTGTTCCTTGAGTATCTGTATTTCTCTTTTCATGTACTACCAGTTCATGTGTTTTGTTAATTTTTCTTTTTTCTTTTTTTTCTTTTTTTTTTTTTTTGGTGGTTCCCTGGCTGGGGATCAAACCCAGGTTGCGGCATTGAGAGTGCCAAAGTCTAGCCACTACACCACCAGGCAACTCCTTGTTAATTTTTCTATTTTTAAAACTGCTTTTCTACCACATTAGTTCCTGTTTATATCACTCTTCTGCCTTACTTTCAAGATCCTTTATCATCAAGGTGTATTCTACCCATCCACTCTCCTTAAACTACGCCACATACATTCAAGTCATGACACTTTCAAGCACTACCCCACTGCACAAGTTGTGCTTTCTGCAACTCTCCCCACCTCACTTCCACAGCAGACTCACTGACATATACTTGGAATGGCATTCTTCCTCTTTTCCCATCCATCCAGCTATTCTCTGGGCCATTTAAAGTCTTATATCTTTCATAAAGTTTCCTCCAACTACACTGGATTTTTCAACTGTTTAAACTCCCAATTCAGAGCTTAACTGTTCCTTAGTTTCATTTAAGTAATTTACTTCTCTGCAGCTGGATTAAAAACTCCTTGCAGAAAGATACTATTTTTCTTACCGCCTGAAACCCCTCTACAGAATACCAGAGTTCTGCATACCAGGTAAATGCCCAATAAATAATGATAGTTGAAAGTCTTAGTTTATATTTTCATTCTCAGTCAAGTTCAAGATTTAGAGCCTATACTCTGGTTCAAGGAAAATAAATATTGTAAAATAAAAAGAGAATTACACATCTACAAGGATGCTTAAAGGCCAACAGACTTGCAGGTAGACTATATGGATTCAGCACAGCTTCAAGAATATAGATATGTTACATAATTTCTTCCCCAGAGCACTGTTGAAAATCCCTACCTACCACCAGGATTATTGTGGAGATTAGTATTATAGATTTAAAAATATGTAAGACACAGCTTATGCAGTGAGAAAAACTACGTATGAAATGCTTAAATGAGAAAAGATGGAAAGTCTCAAAGCAATAACCCTAACTCTAGGGTTAGTGTAGTAGACATTCTACTTCATTTCTACTATAAGAAACCTACTCTAGGATTACTAAGTATGTATTTCCTACTTCAAGAACCTAGAAAAAGAACAAAGTAATCAGAGGAAAGAAACAATAAAGAGCAGAAATCAATGAAATAAAACAACACAAAAACCAAAGACAAAAATCAGTAAAACCAAACTGCACATCCAGCAAAAGAAAAAAAAAGGAAATAGATACAAATTACCACAAATAAGGGATAATTACTACATTCACTGAAGGTGTAGGAGTTCAGAAGTCACCCCAAGATGTGCTTCTGCAGTATGCAGAGTGCTTTGAGCTAAGGGCAATTTTAGCTTCAGGCTCAAGAGACGCTTCTGCCCCTCCCTTAACTACCAGGAGAACTTGAATTAGGAGCCTTGCCATAATAAGAGATCATCAGAGATAACCTCTTTTGACCTACCTATAGGGCAGGACAAATTTCTATTTGCTAAGCATCTGTCCTTATCATCCTGCACTGACCCTTTGAAGGCCCCTAGGCACCCTACCTCACCCCTAGCTCAGGATGTCTTAAATACCCATATGCCCTTTGTATCTTTGAAGCTCTCCTGTATGTGGGGTCTCTGACTCTCACGTATGCAGGGTTCCCCTATATATGTATGTATTAAATTTGGTTACTTTCTCCTGCTAATCTGTCTTTGTCTATTTGACTCTTAGACCAGCCAAAAGTATCTTGATAGTCAAGTTTGTTCTTCCCCAACAGACATCATGAAGATAATGAGGAAATACTTTGAACAACTCCAAATATAAATTTAACAACTTAGATGAAATGGACCAAGTCCTTAAAAAAAAAAAAAAAAAAAAAATTCATCCAATATGAAATAGAAAATTAGGTCCATAACTATTAAATAAATTGACTTTGTAATTTTAAAACTCCCACAAAAGGACTTTCTGGCCCTAGATGCTTTCATTGGGGAATTCTTCCAAATGTTTAAAAAATAAACATCTAGGGAGCTCCCTGGTGGTGTAGTGGTTACGCTTTGGTGCTCTCAATGCCATGGCCTGGGTTTGATTCCCAGCCAGGGAACTAACCAAAAAAAAACAAAAAAAACAAAACAAAACAACACAGAAAAAAAACACTACACATCTATTTTACACTATTTCTTCCAGAGGAAGGAACACTTCCAAGTTCTTTTATGAACCTAGCATTCTCCTATCAAAGTGTTTCATTATTCTAACCACCTCCATATTGCATATTAATTTAATTTGTTATTAATTTTTTTTGCTTGTCCATTCTCCTGGTTCTCCACCCCTTTCACCACTCCTTAAATACAGTTGCTCCTCATGGGTTTGTTCTTTGTCCTCTTCTCTTTCTCTGTGTTTACTTACTAGAGTGTGCCAATTAGCTTCAGTTAGCCCCTCTACTTAGATGACTTTCTAACCCTGACCTCCCTCCTGATAGACATTTTCCAATGGTGAGCAACACAGACAGCCACACCTCAATGTTCCAATGACAACAAAGGTCCATTTCCTATCAGTATAAAGTGAAAGTAAGTAGTGTCTTCTCCCAGCAAAAGGGAAAAGAGTTTTCAGAACACTTGTACACAATGAGAGATTTTTCATTTAGATCATGGTCGATGCCCTACCCTTTACTCTCCCTAATCAAAAATGTTTGCTCATAAATGAAAAGTAGAATTCTTGATCTTCTAACCACGCAAGGACTTGGAAAAAAAAACAAAAAACTATTTTCCTAGAAAGCTACAACGGTAAATAATCAAAAGTCTAAGTAGTGAGCAGAGAAGTCAGATGGGGTAGAGTTCCAATTCAGAATTCTACATAAACTCTCCCTTCATCATCGCACTCCCACACCTCAACACACCAATGCCTCTCTTATCTCCTCCTCTTTGCAGGCCTTCTCTTCCAACATTCCTTACCACAATGGCAAGCTCTTTATCACAGGAACATTATCTGTGGTTAGGATTTTGTTTTCAGGGATATAGCAACCATCCTACTGACTTTTCTTCTCTTAAAAACTAAAGCACTCTGATATTGAAACTTCTATTATGGACTTGGGATACCTTTGTTTATTTAGGTCTTCTTTAATACCTTTGAATAAAGTTGTACTGTTTTCTTAATACAAAAACAGAACTCAACTAAACTGAACTCAAGTGCAACACTCCATGGAAGAGAGAAAGAAAACAGCAGGGAAAAAATAGGAGAATTGCTGTTTCCATCTAGGCTGCTGTTATGTATTACATCTGAAGGGAAAATGGGGCAAGAAAGAGAGAAGCTAGACACTTTCCAGATGTTCCCAAATGAAACAACTGACTTTAATATTTTAAATTATAATATCTAACATTTATTGAATTTTTACTGTGTGCCAGGTTAAAACTATTACATACCTTAACATAGTTTATTAATCTTCACAACAATCCTATGAAATAGGTACTACTATTATTCCCATTTCATACATGAGAAATGAAAGCACAGAGTTTAGGTAATTTTCCCAGTCACCCATATTGAGTAAAACTTGGATTCGAATGAAAGCAGTACAATCTATAAGACACGTACTCTCAATGTCTTAATCATTATGGTAAACTGCCTATGATATTAACTCAAGAAACACAGTGTACACACATATCATGCATAAATTACTTTTATTATTCATATTATTATTGCTCCACTCTAACCATGGATAATGATTAATTATAATTAAAACAGCTAATAATACTACTCCAGAATGTAAAGTCAGCTCTATATTCATAATTAAAATACTTCTATGGACAAAAAAGGGGCCACATACTAAACCTGACAAGCTCAAGGGAGTCCTGCCTGGTGAGCCCGACAAACACATAGGACAGTCTAAACAAAGAAGCTACTAATTAAAAAGGGGTCACGGTGGGTAGTCACATCCTAGGCCTGCAGCTTCCTTGACAAAGGTCAATCTTTACCTTCAGTGAACCTGTCTGTCTTTTTGCATCTAGGACAACATACCTTTGAAAGGTCTAACTAAATCTCCTTTTCCAGACCCCAAAGGGCACAACCACAGCACTATATTACAAAACCCCTCATTGTTACCTTGTTCCACAAATACTATCTCTATGTGCTGTGAATGTTAACTATTAACAATCCTGTACCCACCAATGTAAAACAAGTATGTGTCTATTTTACTTTTTATCCAATCCCAGAGATTTTCCCACATTGCTTTCTCCCACCCCCTTAATCTACCACCAATGGATTTCATGTGACCCTCCTTACGGTTCCTCCTTTGATTCTAATGTATAAAATAAGCTCCGATTGAGATTTTTGCTTCCTGGCAACTGACATCAATGTGGCTCAAATAAACTCATAAAAATTCTTAACAGGCTTGGACAATTTCTTACATCAACATCTGCTAAACAAGAAAACAATATACACAGAGCAAAATATCTTTGCCAGTGTACCTATGACCAACCTGTGTATCTATGCATGTAGTACTATTTTTTCATTTTCATTTAAGTCAAAATTGGCCCATTGAACAGGCACAATTCCAGTATGACCCGGGTGCATGTTCTACAGAACTATATGCACATTGTTGATGTTACTGCCATTGCCACAAGCCCTTCAAATCAGGGAAAGATAGTTCTGTACAGATCATTTCCATAAAGTTGTTGAAAGCAATATTTCACAAGTTTTGTTTTGTTTTGAAATACAAACATCCCAAAAGAACATCATTTCCTGATTTCCTACTAAGCATAATCATGACAAATAGCCTGTTATGACAAGTTAGTACCTAATTCAAAAATCAGGAAGCACTAAAACAAATTTCCCAGTACTATCACTATTGTTAAGACTCTGACTTCCCTGTTCTATTGTTCAAAATAACAAAAGACACTTTCCAGAAAAGCTAACTGTACATAAAAAATGACTTATAAGAACTGCATTTAACCAACTCATGAGTTAGAGGAGATCAAAGCCATTTGCTTTTAACAATTTATTTACTGGATAAACTTAACCTAGGTGTGAAATAAGGGAAATACAGGCATACCTCAAAGATTCTGCAGGCTCAGTTCCACAGCTAGAGAGTCACAATCTTTTTGCTGGTGGAGGGCCTTGCCTTCAATTTGTAACAAAACACATCAATGAAATGCAATAAAGTGAAGCACAATAAAACAAGGTATGTCTGTAGAAAATTGTCAGCAACAATCAAGTAAGAAAAACTGGTTGTACACTGACATATTAAGTTAAGAGTAAAGATTATGATACAATCACAAAGAACCACAAAGTTAAGCCACCCTTACTACAGGACTTTTAAAAAAGGAAAAACAAGAATTCTTTGGGCTCAAGAGCAGATTTCTAAGTCCAAAGATGTTCCACAAATGCCAGTAGCAGACACAAAAGAAACTCATCAGTAAGTTATAAGCTTTCCCTCCACTGCTCAGTTGTATATAGGTATTAACAAGTAAGCTAAGACAATTGATTAACCCAGGTCACCTGTTCAGTCAGCAATAAACCTAAACCTGGAAGTCTCACTTCAATTTGAAAATTATGCCACTTCCTATATCTATTTCTCTTCCTACCAATTTGATAACATCCAACAAACCAAAATCATATTGTCTTGCCAGTTTTTAACTATGGTTACAACTAGATTCAAAATTCACCTAAGAATTATTTCAAATGATAAACCCAAACCCACCCAACTGAACCAGAATTCCCATGTGTGGGGCCCAGAAATCTGTAATTTGACATAGTTCCAAAGTGATTTTAATGCAGAGCACACAACTCTAATACAACCCATTGGTCTAACAAAGAACTGATGACAATTTCCATTCAGACTGATGACATCTAAGTCAATATAATTACAGACAACTAAGGAAGACCAAAAGCAATATGCCTTATTCATATAGGAAGTCTACGGACTACATCATACACCTTTGTAAGACATGGTGGGGACGAGGTAGAGGGTACTTTCCACTTGTTATAATTGTATTTATTTATATTTACAATGTACTCTAGATAACACACTTTACATATATATCCCATTTCATTCTGGGGGTAGGTATTACTGCACCTACAGATAATTAAGTGTGAAACACTGAGGCTAAGTAAAACTTGTTCAAGGCCACACAGCAAGCAAACTGAGGTGCCCAGATATAAATCCAAGTCTGTCTGACCTGTACTCTGCTACTCACATGTTTACTACTTGTTTACTTAAAAGACTCACTTTATCTTCATTTTACAATGAGCATACATTTACTTTTGTAATTAAGAAAAATATCATCTTGCTGCAGTCATTTTAACTTATGGTACATTATACTCCAGTGAACACATAAATAAGAAAGGAAAACACCCTTATTGCTGATATGGAGAAAGTTTTAGTGGTCCTGATAGAAGATCAAACCAGTTTTCTCTCATTGCTAAAATAATGTCTTACAAATATAGAAATGGGCAAAGACTGAAATAGCACCTGTGTGGTGTTCCATTGGAACTGGAGCTATCAGTGTGAATACATGACCTCAGAAGGCTTCTTCAATGAGCATCTAATTTCAAGACAAGAGAAGTAAAATAAAAATGAGCCTGGAAAATTTTCTTTTGCCAGAAAGTAAAGATGTACTCAAAAAAATTAGGCATATAATAAAAGGACACTGGATCAGGGTCCTCTGAAGGGATCCAGTTCCTAGGGATAAATCTGGAACACTCTGACTATCTAAATAAATAGTCAAAGTGTTCCAGATTTATCCAGCAGGAACTGTCAACAAATTATCTCCCAGTAAACAAGAAACCATATATTTATAAATAAATAAATGATTATATAAATACAGAGAAGGAAAAATTACTCATTTGGAGTAGAATTCCACCTAACAAATACACAGGAATGGCAGAATGATGGAGTTTGTTTGTTTGTTTGTTTACTGTCATTTAGTGACTATCATATTAATAATTGTTTCAGGAAAGATTCAGCAATGGATGCTAAGATTCACTGATAAAAGGATGATGAGAAACAAGATATAAAAATTATATACTGTAAAAGAGAAGGGCTCCTGGAAGCTAAATGGGCTCAATTTGAAAGCAGAGCCTAGCAGCCATTTCCAACCAGGGGTCTCCTATGCAAACAGCACTGCAGGGAGAAGCCTGCACTGAACTGCCCGCCTGCACTGTGTTCCTGCCACCTAAGCCAGCCCTTATAAAGGAGTTCCCGGAATTGCATTTCAGCTAATAGGACTGAGGATTTCCTCATCTGATGGGGGCTGTGCAGCTATATCTATCACAGAGTGGCTTCATTCTGACATCAGCACAGTGCCTTTTAGACCAACCGAACTGTGAGGATTTGGAGCCCTCATCAGCATACAGACAGAACAATTAGGGACCAGGGGTGGGGCCTTGTGGCTACAAAAGTTAGCCCTCTGGTTTAGAGAGGGGACTTTCCATTTCTACTGAAGACTTAAAACACTGAAGACTGAAACACCACAGACTTCTCACTGGGCCAGAGCAGAGAAGAGCAGGTGGAGCTGTCCAGCCAGAGAGGGCCCTGGCCTCAGAGCCTTCTGACCTCAGGGTCACCTCGCAGCTGTGCGGCTTCATAATTCAGCTGTAACACTACTGAGCTTTTCCATAACCGTGCTGTTCCTGTGCTGCATCACAGCGGAGCTGTTTGTACCGAACAAAGTTTCCTCTTTCTCCACACCCAAAACTGGGGATTCCTGTTGGCGATGAATTAGTGCCAAAAACAATCAGGAGAGAGCGAGCGAGAGCGAGCGAGAGCGAGCGAGAGTGCGCGTGCAAATATGACAAAATGTTAAAATTGGGAAATGTGGGTAAAGATTATGTGGAAATTCCTTATACTATGCTTACAACTTTACTATGTGATGAAAAAAGTTACAAAAATGGGGTGCAGAAGAGAAAGTACAGCACACTAGATATTTCAATCAATAAGGTGACAATTAGCTCTTAGGAAAAAAATAAAGCCAGATTCCTGCATGACAAACCAACTCCAAAACTAAGTCCCAGGTGGATTCAAGAAGTAACTGTAATAAATTAAATCATTAAAAAAAAGGAAAACATACAAGTAATTTCATCTCAAGATAAGTACAGCCACTTTTCTAGGAAAAAGCAGAATCCATAAAAGAAAATATGACTACATAAGAATCAGGGGTTCCCTGGTGGTGTAGTGGCTAGGCTTTGGCACACTCAACACTGCAGCCTGGGTTTGAGTCCCAGCCAGGGAACAACAACAAAAAAAAAAAAAAAGAAAAAGGAAAAAAAAAAGGGAGAATCAAAAGCTTCTATACATTTACATAGAAAAAAAAAGTTTAGATTCAATAAAAAGACCAGGGGAAGCATTTACAACTTGACATTACTTTGATAGAAGTAAAGGCAAATACAACAGTGGTCACAGGAAGTAAAGAGAAGAGGCCCAAATGATAAACATTTTTTAAATGTTTAATCATCCTAGCAATCAAAGAAATGCACATTTAAAACAAGATACAGTGACATTTTCCACCTACAAATCAGCAAAGAATTGTAAAATTGTAATATCTGGTGCTAACCAGGATCAAGGTTTAGCGCTTCCACATTCAGCGGCTGGGAGTGAAAACTGACACACTTTTTTGGAGCACAATTTGGAAGTAATAAAAGCCCTGAACCTGTGCCTACCCTTTGATCCCACAATTCTATTTCCAGAAACTACTCTTAAGAATCATGAACCAGAAAAAAGATTTGGATTCAACAATATTCATACTAAAACATTACAAAGTGCACCACTTAATGCGTCACACTCCATCTCTGTACTGTGCTGGCAGCTGCAGTATGACAGGCATCAGTATGAGTAGGAAGATAAACTGAAAAGTAACTGCCACTTGTAACAAAAGTCTTTACAATGTGCATACCTTAACTGAGCAATCTAAATTTCTAGGAATGTATTCTATGTGAACAAAGATGGGTATTATAAAAATTTAATCACCACAGCATTCTTTAAAATAGCCAAACAAAATTATAAATTAAATGTCCAAGATTAGAAGCAACGTTAAATATAAAGTATGGCAAGTCACTAATATGACTATCATGCTGTCAACAGCTTTTTAACCATTTTAAATCAAGTGTGAAAATGTTCACAATATAATGTTAAGTAGAAAAATACAGATTCAACTGTACGAGAGGGGGATAAAACAGTTTTTTAAAAAATAGGTCTTCAGATGGATTGTGCTGAAGTATCCTCCTGGAACAGTCAATTTGATGTGCCAGTGCCTAGAGTATAAACTAATTTCACTGAGATTCCCATTTCTCAAGAAAACACGGTTTTTAATTTATGCTATGGAGACATACAATTGATATCATCAGTGCCCTAGGCTACCCTAAGCGAAACAGAAAAGTGAAGTAAGAGTTTGCTAAGCCATACATAAATCAGCTTTATGACTCAGGCACCCTACCTCAACCCTCATGGATGAATTCAACTTGAGACCCCAGTTTTGCCATCCCTTTATCATAAACATCTTTCTGATTCATCAGATCCCCTAACTTCACAATTACTTATCCTTCTTTACTGACATGTTCCTCATCCTTCTTTAACTCATAAATTAAAGGGTTGGACGAGACCTCAGAGATCCTTTTAGATTGTAGGACCCCACTGACTTACACTGCCTTGCACACAAAAAGAACAGATTTGTTGTTTTGGGGGGGGGGGGTTGGGGGGCGGGGGAATGTGGGGGGTGTTACCAACACATCAACACAAGGCAGTGAGGCTATTCCCAAAACCTCCTTTTGTTTCACCTTCAAGATTTTAAGAAGAGTGCACTCCTTGAAAGTCGCTACCTCTTAATTTTCCATTGAATCCACTAATAATGGTTTGGGTTCTTATCAACTGTTTTCTCTATTCTAAGCCATAGTGTTTTTACATTTTACAGCTCTACTTCAGAAGTAAATAAAAGAAGTCATGCTAGGACAAGTAAGTCAAGGCTGGAAAAAAAAAAAACCAGGATACAAAAAAGGAATCTGGAATATCTAAACAGATGCAATTTCATAGAGAGAAAGGCAAAGGTCAGCACGTAAATTCCAAAACCACATCCATGGAAATGATTTAGTTTAACAGTAGCACATACACACACAGGTTTTGATTTCAGGTGACTATAATTTCAGTAAATCAAGAATATATGAATGCTTAGAAAAAAAATTAGCACCTTAATTTTGTTTTTGTTTCATTCTTTTTAAACAGTGTCAAAAACAAAGGAGTAAAGGTTACTGTCTACTCTGTACTTTTCGACAACATTGTATATTGAACAGGCAACACTGTAAATTGTGCTGAAGACCACACTTGTAAGAGGGGCGTTAACAAACCAAATGAAGGGCAAAGGACTAAGAATTGGTGAGGGGTTTTACTGTCAAATTAGGAATGGCAAATGGGATATTTTCCTGAAGGAAATGGGAATATTTAGCCTGTGGAATAAAAGACCTAGGAAAAGGATGGTAATCTCAATGACTACAAAGGTGCTGAGAGTAAAGTAAATGATAAAAGCCAGTAGGCAGAGACTTTAGCAAAATAGAAAGTATTTATATACATGAGGGCTGTCTGGAAAAAACCCAGTCATAAATGCCTCTATTCTTCATAATGCATGGCTGGATACTTTCCAGACAGCCCTCCGATTTAGGTAGATTACTGTCATCAGAAATGTGAGCTCTGTATCACCAAAGTCTCTCATTTTTCCTCAAGAAAAGCCAGAAGTAGATTTTTATGTGAAATTGCCCCATTTCTAAAAGTTGCCTTCCAATTTCAGTTATTGTGTAAGTTGAGCAGCCAAATGAAATCTATTACATGAGGCCTCATTTGTTCCATGCACATCAGTCTACAACTCATGTCTTAAGGAAACATGATGGCTACCTTCCAATACCTGAAGAACTATCCGAGAGAACAGGAATAGACTTGTTCTATGTGACCCTAAAAGGTGGCAATCAGAGGCAAATTACAAGTCAATAAGGAAAGTCCTCCTAAAAACTAGTCCACGGATTACAATGGGCTGTCCAGGGAGGTCCGTGTCATTGTATGAGGCCTGTCCAGAAAAAAAATGCAGCCATAAATACCTCTATTTTTCATATTACATGGCTGGACACTTTCCGGACAGCCCTCTTAAATATTCAAAGGGAGTCAGGCAGTCAATCTCATTGGCCAGTTCAAGAATTCTGCCACTTACTACATCTGGCCTTGGTCAAATAACCAAGCTCCTCAACTATCTTCATTCCCCCTCAAAAAAAAGACAATACTGTCACATTTACCCTGTCTCTCAAAGTTAGGGTAAAGATCAAAATCTGTGAGACAAAAAAATGAAAGTACCATATGAGGAAAAACTACAGTAATTTAAGACATTATTGTAATCTACATTCATAATGTATTTATGTATGTCTTATGTCTCTCATTATACAGGCTAATATTATACATATTCCCACCTTCGGTCATTTTTTCACTTCTCCCTCAAAGTAGCAAATATTTGTTGGAAAAAAGTATTTACTGAGTGGTGAACATATAATGCAACACAGACGATGCACTGTAGAAATGTACCTGGAGCCTATGTCATTGTTGTTAACCAATGTCACCCCAATGAAATCTAACAATATAAAAGAAAGAAAGAAATGTTTAAAGGAAGTTGGTGAAGTAGGTTAAAATGACAATATAAGAAGACAGGATAACAGGGAAAAGTCACCAAAGCAAACATCTAGAATGTTCATCATTAATGTTGCTGACCAGTTTAAAAGGTACTGGGCACAGTCAAATGGAGGAATAAACAAAAGTAACGATGTGTGCGAGGAGGTGATAGCCTAGGGCAGGCACCGGCGAACTACAGCCAGCTGCCTGTTTTGTAAATAAGGTTATCCTGGAACACAGCCTGGCACCTTCAGTTACGGACTGGGTGTATGGATGGACTGTATAATATTATATAGGTATATGATGCCTTCGCTGTACAACAGCAGAGCTGAAAGCTGCAAAACCTAAAATCGTTACTATATGCCCTTTACAGAAAAAGTTCACCTACTTTTCTGTAAAATACTCTCAGGTTATAAACCACAGAGAAGCTGAACGCTGGAGACACAGTTCATCTTCCTATGGCTCCATTCCCTGAAATTTTAATGGCTCATGTCGGTGTATGTGAGCAAAAGTCTTACACTAAACATCATTCCCTGAGCGTAGGGGAAGTAAACATGTCACTAAATGCAGTCTCCATATTCCTCTTACACAAGAGCTGTCCAGAAAGTACCCAGCCATGTAATATGAAAAACAGAGGCATTTATGGCTGTATTTTTTCCAGACAGCTCTCATATACTCAGATTACAAAAATTTTAATCCTGTTTCTCATCTACCTAGTAGTATCACCAAAGAGATCTGAAAAATACCAAGTGTCCAAGGAGTGCAGGACTGGTTCAGGCAGGAAAAGATCACACTTACAGGCTCTGTCCCTCTTGAGTTTCTCAAACTCACTCTTGCCTGAGCTTCCACTAATTTCACGGAGCCTACAAATACATGGGAAGTCCTTTCTTCCCTCTTACTCTATCATTTTTCAAAAGAAATAGTTACAAAAATTAAGAGGAAACAAAAATAAAATGGAAATATATGCTAACAGAAGTTTTCTGAGCTAACCTTCATATCCAGCAGAAATTACTGCACAGTGTTAGGACTTCATGAAAGATTCATATTCTTTACCTTACTCTGAAATAATTACACGTGGAGACACTCAAACTTCTGCTATCAGGAGATATGGACGGATCTTCATTTTGCTCCTAATATCTGACTCCACTTCTACCTTAGGCAGTATTCCCAACCCTCCACCAGAGGACTGACCTACCAATCTCACCTCGGCCAGGGACCCGTACACACACACCACTGCCACCACCTCACTCCCGCTCCCCTCTTCAATGACTCTTCATTCAACAGCTTGCCTAGGGTCCTGAGGGAAAGGCCCGTCCTCATCTAATCCTCATATATTTTCCCGGTGGCTTCAAACCATCCTTTGAACCTTCCCCACTCTCTTAAACTCCGTTTCTCAGGTAAAACCTAATCCGACTCATTTCTCTCTAGCCTGTTAATCTTCACGCATAGGTTAACACATGGAGGCCTAATCATGAAGAGACTCCAACTACACACCAAACATTTAATGTCAGTCTCTGCCCCTCCTGAACGTGAGGAGTGGGGGAATGAACACACATGCTTGTCAATCTTTTTGCTTGGTAGGTATACCCCCCAAGACCATCAACCCTATCTTTGGGTATTAAATAAATGTTTCAAAGTATTCTGAAGATCTATGATTCTGATTCTCTTCCAGAAAGCATTTAAGCTAGTTTCCCACATACTTATGATTCCTCAGGCTCCCCACAGAATAAGGTAATTTTAATACACCAAGTAAGAATTTAAGGAGATGGGGTTTTTTTCCATCATAAAATATTTAAAAGTTCCCCTACTAAATAAGTTGTTGAGAATGCTTATTTAGCTTCACTCAAGACTCAAGGCCCCGCTATCCCAGGTTACTATCCCGGCACTCTGGTATAGTTAAGTAACTGTACCAGAGCGCAGGACTAACTGTTGAGCACACAGGGGAAAATGAAGACCGTCTGCGTGACTGCAACAAAGACTCTTTAAAAACAAAAGAACACATGGAGAGCCCAGGCTCCAAAGTGAAAGCTACCGAAACTGGAGGAAGGATAACAGAAAAGTGAGAAGAAATGCTAAAGATGCCTCTTAAGTAAATCACATGTGGACTAAAAATGAGTATGTGCTGTTCTGTGTTTTCCCCTCCTCCTCAGGAGTTCAACCAAGAGGACTTGATTAAGCCCTTAGAATTCTTTAAAGAAGAGTCCAGGAGAAATTCACCAAATTCAACTCCTTTAAGAGCCACAGATAAAAGGAACTGAACGAGCCTTTGGCTCAGTGTGGAGAAGGGATTAACACCCTAGCTGCAGTGTGGCAGCCTTGCCAGATCTCCAAAGGAGTCCGGATTCATACCTTTTACCCCCTGTAGCGGAGGTCCGGTCCTCGGCTTAGATTTCAGTAGTACAGGCAAGCACCAAGCACTCGGCAGCCCCTCTCCTGCCCAAGCAGTGCTAGGCCCATCGCTATAGAGCCTGGGCCTGAGCACCAGATCCTCAGATATACAGAACAGCAGCACCTGGACCCTTGGACAGGAAGTGGCTATTTTGACTGTGGGCTCATCATGAAAGGCGTTGAATTTGGCGAAATAAGCCAGAGGAAGAGCAGCTGCAGGCGACTGTGTGAATGCAGTGCTAAGCAGATGTGGGGGGGTGGGGGGTGCACCGGGAAAATGGGAGGGGGGCAGCCGTGGAAGCCCCTTCGTGGACAGTGGATGCTCTACACAAGCAGTTGGACAAACACAGGGGGCAAACGAAGGATGGAGGGCTTTATGGCGCAGCTGAAGCCAAGCTTTCGGAAAGAGGTGGAAGTGGGCAGGAGGCAACCCAAAGCGGGGCTGTAGGGGACCTGTGGGGTTGTTGTGTTTAAAGCCCCCAGCTGACCCGTGGACCCTCCTCGCTGGTGGCTGAGGCCCTAGAGGACCCCTCCCCAGGCCCCTGAGACGTCTTTGGAAGGCCTACACCGAGGCTGCATGCCCCCGCTGCGCTGGGCAGCAGGCACCCGGCTTGCTCCGGTGGCCCCAGCACTGCCGGACTCAATCTCGCCCGCCCTGCGCCCAGTGCTCGGTGCGGTCCCGAGATCCCTACCACAAGCCCCTTCCGGGCCACCACTGCCGGCTGCTCAGGGCGCCCGCCGCTGCTGCCAGGAGTCCTACCGGGTTCCAGGTCAGGGACGAGCCGCCACCGCCGCCTGTGCGAAACTGAGGTTCCCACAAGCCGCTCTCGCCGCCTGCCGCCCGCCGTGCAGGCCGCGCGGGATCCTCCGCTCCCCCTGCCGGCAGGCAGCCATTTCCGACCAGCGCTGCGGAACTTGCCGAAGTGCGCCGGGCCGGAAATGGCCGAACGCGGGCGCTCCCGAGCGGCGGGGCGGGCGCGTGGGGGGGGGGGGGGGGGGGGGGGGGGGGGGGGGGGGGCGGCGGAGCCCTTCGGACAGCGCGGAAGGTCGGCGGAGGCCTCGGCTCCCCCACGGGCTGGCCAAGGTCCCGGAGCGCGGCGCCGCGGGGGGTTGTGGGAAGTGCGCCGGGCGGGGCGGGCGAGGGGGCTGCGGGGCGGGGCGGGGCGGGCGAGGGGGCTGCGGGCAGGGCAGCGGGACCAGGGCCTGGCCGGCCCCTCGGAGACCTCAGACCGGCGTGTCCTCAATGCCTCTCATCCCTGCTGCCAACCCCATGAGGGAGTGCGGAGAAAACGCTCCCCGGCTGTTCTGGAATGGGTTCTGACTCCAGAGCCTCGGCCGCTGGGAGCGGCCAGGGAAATGCAAGTCTAAAAATAAACCCATCCCCATCGAAAAGGCCTTCCTAAAGGACCTGACCGGTCTCCAAACAAAGGTCTGGAGTTTTGAAACACTGAATATTTAACCACAAAGAAAAGGCCGCTCGGCATGAAAGCTTCTGTAAAAATCCCGGGGCTTTGCAAAATCAAAAGCTTAATCCAGTCGTGTGGCAATGATCAACCAAACTGGGAGCAAAAAGCAAAACCATTTGAAATACTTAGATCCAATCCCTGTGAACGGAAGAGTACATTTTCTACCGTCCTAAGAGACATGTGACTGTCTACGTCCCCACTTGCAAGGCCAGGACAAGACTTTTTAGGTAACTAAAATGATGGTGGTGGGCAAAGGAACCCACCAAACCTAAAAGACAGACCTGATCGTCATTGTTAACTCAAGAAATCAGTGAAAAGGATTCTTTGAAACCTGTCATTGCAATATAATGTAAGATCAAATTTGCTTCAACATATTTTTTTACATGTTTGAAGTCCCCAAAGAGCAAAGCTTCTACTCCAGGGCTTCCTTAACCAGGGAACCCCAATCACACCCCATTCTGGAGACGCTGGGGAGGGCCATGGCCAGGGGCTGGCCCCTATCCAGGTGCTTTGGGTGGTCTGGTGCTTTAGATGAATAGCACCCCTGAGACGCTCCACAGCAGCCGTATCCCATCCACACACCCTTCTTGGGGGACCCCGGGCCAGTGCTTTCAGCTAGGACTACAAAACATTGAAGATTAATTTCCCATAATGGAAAGTTTGGACTAGGGATTCCATTTGCAAAACAAAACTAAAAAACCTAGCAACCTGTTTTCCAGAGCACAACCTTCCTCTCACTCATACCCATCACACCCTCCTCCTTCTGGTCCTCCTTTTTCTTCTCTCTTTCCTGACATCTCCTTACTCTCCCCTCTCCCATTTTCCTTTCCCCTCACACTTCTTTTCTCTTCTCTCCTCTTTATTTCTATGAACTAACATTCAAAAGCCCACCTCCATTACACATGTACATAACCCCATTCCAACTTTTCCCAATTTTGTTGCAGAAAGTCAGAGAGAGGCAAGCAAATTAAAAAAAAAAAAAAAAAAAAAAAAAAATCAAAAGTATGGGAGTTCCCTGATGTTGTAGTGGCTTAGGGCTTCAGCGCTGGCACTGTCAGCACTGTGGCCTGGGTTCGATTCCCAGTCGGGGAGCTGCCCACATACCAAAAAGAAAAAGAAAAAAAAAATCAAAAGTATGCCAAGAAATGAAAATGGGGAAGACTGTGGACCATATATTCAAAATAGCCTAAGTTGTTCTATTTGTTTCTCTCCCTATCCCTCACTCCTTTTCGTGTTTTTTGTTTGTTTGTTTGTTTGTTTACAGTTCATCTCCTTGGCTTTCCTACAAAGGTGTGTGCAGCCAGCATAACTCTGGCCGTGTGGGAGGAGACACAACAGAAGCCACCGAAAGAATTAGCAGGTGTTAGTTCATCTCCACACTGACAAGAAACGACCTGCAGAGAGCTGCTACCTGCAGGACCCGGCCTGAATGTCTTCTTAGACATCTGAGTGACTTAACACACTGCTGCCTATGTCTATTTACTCATGTTTGATTCTAACGATAGTCAAGCTTTAGGAAGAAAAAGGATACCCAACCAAAATATGGGGTATCTTTAACTTCACTGGAGCCCTAGTTGCTGCGGACCACCCCTCCCCTCCTTGGACCTTATGAGCCTGCCCTCTCTGCTTCTCCTTCCTCTTCTCCAACAGTTGTAGCTCAAACAGTTCATATTTCTAACTAGACACAACTTGGGCCACCTTTTCTGCTCCACACACTCTCCCCTTCCAATTTCAATCAGCATCCTTGCATCACCTCCACTTCCAGGCAGACCCCTCACAGCAGCGCTCCAGTCCCTGTTTTCCAACTGCACTCTGGTCATCATCACATCAATATCATCATCCTATTAATACATATTCTATGAATACTTAATTCCCAGACAATAAATAAAACCTTTCATAGGCACTGTCTCATTTCAATCATTACTGCAAAGTATCAGCTTATAGATAGGGAACTGAGACTTAAAGAGGCTAAATAAAAAAAGGTGCCCAAAATCAAAGAGGTGCTAAGTACAGGTGGAACTCCGAGTCTTCCTAACTCCAAAACCAATATTCTGCACCAGAACAATCTGGTTGTCTCACCAGAACCTTAAACTTAATATATCCCATACTGAATTCATCTTGATTCCTTCCCCCTTTGCTCTCTTCAAATGCCCATAGTGTTACTATTATCTTTCCTAACATAGAAACTCAAAACCAAGCATCATCTTTTAACTTCTCCCTTTACCCCACATTAAATCAATTTTTAAAATTTAAAGCCTTTATCTGTCAGATCTCTACCATCCTGCCTCTGCAGTCCCACACCTGCTTCTGCAGTTCATGTCCTCATTACTCCTCTCCTAAACTGTTGCCTTAATATTGCAATTTCTGGCTCAGAAAATACAATCACATTTATAGTAGCTCTCTTCAAGAAAGCAAGTCAAGGCAACAGGATCCACAATGAAGCTAGACTTCACTGATCTCTCCATATTGTGTGACCTCTTAGAACACTGATTGTCTCTACTTTGCATTTTGGAACTTAATCAAATTGTCTTGCATTGTCATTTAACAGGCATGTATGTAGATCTTTATCTGCTTCACGGAAGCAGAGAAGAGCAGAAACCAGTGAGCCTTTGATACTAAACATTAGGAGTCAATGGGGTCTTCTCTCTAGAGCACAGCCATGGGGACTCAGAATGCCTAGCCTCTTTCTTTTAGTTACAGATTATAAACTCCCAGAAAAGAGACATGATTGGCCTGGCTTGGGTTCCGTGTCCATCCCTTGATCAATGAGCTTGCTAAGCAGCAGGTCAAACTTCTTTAAACATGGTGGTTGGAACCTCTCCTGTGTATAGGGCTTGTTCCCAGAAATCGAGGAGGTGCATGCCACACCTTTCATCCATTCATTTGTTCATTCATTCCATCAACAGATAGCTGAGCACCTATCAAAATATATCAAGGTTCTTTCATGTATTCAAAATGTTTAAAATAATACCCTGCCCTCATGCCAGGTAAGTCACAACCTAAAATAAGAAATCACCAGACAAAAAGCGTATCAATATTCATCCATAAGAGATCATCAATTCAACTATACATGATGGAAGATAATTCACCACACTCTGTATAAGCCTCTGGTGGTTGAACATATACATGTTCAACAAAACAAGTTCAGGGCCACACCACCAGGAATAGACAAAAACAGAAAACTACCCAAATATCCAGTGGTAGATAAGTCTAATATGTTCACACAAGAGAATACTTCACAGCGATGAGAAGGAATGCTTCACAAATACATATAGTAGTAGTGATGAATCTTACAAATGATATTAAGCAAAAGAAGCCAGACAGGAAAAAGTACATAGGGTATGATTCCATTTATATAAAGTATAAAAACAGGCAAAACTATCCTTAAGGAGTAGTGAGTGACTAGAGAAAAGCAAAAGAAGCCACATGGGTGCTAGGGATATTATCTCTTGAGCTGGGTGCTGGTTACACAGGTGTGTTCAGTTTGTCAAAATTCAACAAGCTGTACACTTACCATATGTGCCCTTTTCTATAGGTATATTATTCTTCAATAAAAGTTTTTTTAAATAATAGTCAAAGCAAGAAGCTTTCAATCAGCCTTAAACATTGCCACTAGGATTATCCTAGAGTTGCCAATTATCGCTGTCCCCAACCTCACCATTACAACACCTTCTTGGAGATGCTAAGCCCCCATCAGCCTTTGGAAAGCGCCACCATTCTTATCGCATGGCCTCATCCCTCCAGCCCCAGCTGACTGAACTTCCTTGCACCTGCAAACTTGGGAGCAGGACACTATGAAGCTGAGTCAGATGATGGAGAGAGTAGTTTGTCGAATAAGTTGTATAGATGTAGGGAAAAGCATTTCTTTACATAAGCACAGAGACAAGCCAAGAATGTCAGTCTGCTGGAAACAGAGCCAACACACAAGGAAGCAAACAAACCCCTGGGAGATGGAGGGAGACGTCTCAGAGGCTGCTCACTTTTTAGTTTGGCGAGTTCCAGCTGTTAGCAAGATTGTTTTAAGAACCTTACTTATTTAAGCTAGTGTGAACAGGCTTCGGTGTGTGGCACGTATTATCACACTTAGTCCTTACAACAACCCTGTATAGTAACAATTCCCATTTCACCAATGAGAAAACCAAAGTCCAGAGAGGTTAATAAGTTGCCCACGTCGCACACCTGGGAAGCGATGGTGCCCAAGCAGTCTGACTCCGGAGCCTGAAATCTTAACTACACTACGCTGCAACGCAAGAGAAATGCTGACAACGGCAACGTGAGGCAACGTGAATTGTACGATGCATGAACGGATTTAACGAAGGCGTCTAATTCTATTCAATGAGTTCAAACGGAGAAATGATACAAGAGATTAAGAGAGTGGCTCTCTAAAGCAGTGGTAAGCATTTCTTTCACAAGGAAATGACAGTTTGAGTTGTAGATATTAGAGAACTATAAAATGCATATTCTATAGATGTGACAAATTGTAGTAAACAAGGCTGTGTTCTGAAGCAAGGAAATGGTTTGTTCTGTAGATTTCAGTAAATGCTCTGTTAAAGGGGTCCCCACTGATTACCCATTCTTTCCAAAATGTTCCTATCCATGAGAAGGGGGGTTTCGTGCTATGGAAGGAAAAACTGATGATAAAAGTTACTTCAGGTCTTAGCGAGGATGGCGCCAGCAGTCATTTTCATGATGATGGCTGCCAGACCCTCAATCCACTCAGCAAGTCTTTTAGATCAATCACAGCCAACCCATTGGTGACCCCTGGCAACCTTCAAAAGGTATGATTCAGGAATCATCAGTTAGTTAAAGTCAGATAAGAACCTGTTCTGTCTGTCATGCTTCGATTTTAAAAGAAAGTGCTGACAACCACTATGCGAGATCTTTTCTATATATAAATGATGGAGCAATTTTGTGGCTTATAATTAGAACAATGCATGACACAATTTCTAGATTAGAGTTTCAAGATTACTCTTCTCTTTGGTCCATCAATACCAAAAAGACACAAGGTCATCTTCCAAGGCTGCGCAGATAGCCCTCATTAGCCTGCAAAATGGTTCACTCTGAAAGTCCTGGGTTTGATGGTATCCTTTAAAAGAGACTGTTTTTATCTGGCAAAAAGAGGGGCAGTTTGGGTGGTTTACGAACTATTTGTAGTAAGAACACTGAGATAACATCAGCTCAGAAACCAAGCACATATTATTGTCAAAAAAGGATTTGTTAATTCATTACCTCATGTCACAGTGCTTACTGCCTTGCATGTGGCTGTGAAAAATAAATTTTGTACTAGTTTTCCATCAAGAAGCTTAACCTGATTCAAACCTGTTATCTACATAAGACATCTAATCTGTAATGACCAATTAAGATTCCAAAAATTCGTATTGTCCCTAAAATACAATGTATCTGTCTCTAAGGTCCCTTCTTCCTTCAAGAGCCCTTTCCCAAGAGTTCTTATTTTCTGTCCACCAAATCAGTGCAGCTTGACAGAAACAGCCATATTTGACGGTCGGTAGATATCAAAATGACATCAAAATTTCCTAAGCTTGCTCCTGAAGTTCCTAATAGAAACACAAATGTTCCCAAAGGCAAACATACAGGCACGTAACATTTACTCTAAATTATGCCAGTGAGTAGCTAAAATGTATTCCGTTAGACACAACGTGCCACGACATGGCATATCTGACTGCTTGAAGAACTTAGTGTAATGAGAGCTATAATCAGAGAAAAAAAAGAAAATTTATGCAGAGCGTTGATGGCTGAGTTCCAATGCCGTATTTGTATGCAGCTCTGACTCTAGGACTGTATTTACATCAAAAAAGTTACCCATAGATTCAAAAAATCAACTGCTCACTACATTAACTTAAAAATGTCTCATGTAAACAAGGCATTCCAATTGAAAAGTGGTAAAATGTCATAGAAGTACTTAAAGAACATCAATTAACCAATTTGGCTGTAAAACCAAAACTGAAAAGTAATCACGATTCCAAAGGTAATCATACTAAACTTTTAAAATATATATAACTTGTTAATAACATATGGACTTCATTATGTACGTTAAAAATTAAACAGTAGTTTCTAGTGACCAGATTTTCAAAAGAAAAATATGTAGCTTTTAAACCAATTCGTGAAGGTTTGCAACATGATTTCATCAAAGTGTTTCTCTATTTTCGTAAATATTGCTCAAGATTATGTATTTCTCAACCTCCATGATGAGAACATGATTCTACTGGGACCCAGTCAATTCCAGAAAAAAATAAATATTAATCCCTTCCTCAACCCAAGCCTTCATTCAGCCTTGCAAATGTTATGCCACAGGTCAAAAATGGAACCAAATGAAAATGGGACATTTTCACAAATCCATCAATGCTGGGGGCCAGAACTAACAAACCTAAGCTCGTCTCTCATTGATAGTGTCAGATATTTCAGCCGCTTATAAAAAGGGACATGAGTAATTACATTGTGTAGGTTATGAAGAAAAGCATGTCTATAAAGAGGTGATTATTTGGAAAAAGGATGGTTGACATAAGTAATACAAAATAACAAAAATATGTTAACTGTGAAATATACTAAATATGAAAAACTTTAAAGGTTCAAATACCACTATGCATTTGCATTGCTTCATGTACATTTAACTACACTGCAATGATGCTCAACATTTTCCTCTTATATTTCATGTTTAATTAAGCACTAAACATCTTAGTATTAGTAGAAACACCAATTAATTGCAAAAAAAAAATCATAAAAATGGATAAACATTTGACAACTTTGTGACTTCCTTCCAGGTCATGAGCATAATTTTATAAAATTGCTGCCTCTACATAAAAACCAACCACTACAATTTTATCTTTTTTTTCCACCTACTTTGAATGGACTATTACGTGTTTTTACATGATTCTCACAGTCATCTCTAAAGGTACTAGAGCATTCCAGGTCTGTCTTAGGGTCCCTGTATGACAGTCTGTGGACAAACATAAGATGAAGTTTTCATCAGTCCACAGTTAAATGAGAAAAGCAAAGTCCAGGTAGTGAGTTTTTAATAAAACTCAATTAAAAGGGTTGTCCTCCATTTTCACATTATGTCTTCACCCTTTCTTGTGTTAACATGTTTTTATGAAAGGATGGTGATAGTAAGTGATGGCTTTTTATCTTCCCTACGTGAAAAAACACTGACACATGCCCATTTTGCCCCTCCCATACCAATTATTTTTTTTACTCGTCTATTAAATCCAAAAGTCAGCTAACAACCAGTCTGTCTAACTAGACTCCTTCATGGCATTTTAAATTGAGTCTGCACTGACATACACACTCGAAAATGTTTTTGGACAGACTTCAGTAGTAACTAGTTTCCAAAATGTCCCCAAGGGTCCCTGCCCCCTAGTATTCACACTCTTGTGTAGTCCCCTTCCACAGTATACCAGGGATGATCTATGTGACCAATAAAAATACAACAAAAGTCACAGTATGTGTCACTCCTGACATTAAGTTATACAAGGCATTGCAGCTTTCACCATGGTTGCTCTCTTTCTTCACTCACTCACTCTAAAAGAAGCTGCCATGTCACGGGCAGCACGACGGAAACCCATGTGGTGCAGCCACAGGAGGGAGACTGAGAGCAGATCCTCCAACCCCAGTCAGGCCTTCAGATAACTGCAGCCCCACAAAAGACCCGGAGCCAGAAGCACCCAGCTAAGCCACTCCTGAATTCCTAACCTACAGAATAAATAGTTGTGTTTTAAATTACTAAGTTTGAGGTAATTTGCTATGGAACAATAAATAATTAATGTAACTCCTCTATCCTTTTTCAGCAGCGAGATAGCATTAGTGCAATGCTGAAACTAGTTAACATGTATTCCTGACTATTTGGCAGAGAGAAAGGATTAGCAAGGACTGTGACTTCAATTATCCTGGCTTTGGTTATTTATGATGCTTTGTCTTTCTCCATTGTTTTTTCTCATATTGACTAAATTACTCAGTTAACTGAAAAATCCATCTCTAGCAAGAGAATCAATTCTACAAGTTTGTAGGCTTAGTTAAAGGAATTATTCTATGTAAATATGGCATTTCATGGTATTTTAGAAATCTGATAAATTCCTATTGACTGACTCCCTCACATTAGCTGTCAAATCTTTACTAGACCCATCCCTGCCTCAACAGAGGAGCATATGTCACATTCACTGAGGAAAGAGAAGCAATAGACATGATTGCTTAAATTATCTCTTCTCATCTTTAAACCTATCCAGAAGTACTGCGGTGAAAAAATTACTATTTTAGCAGCTGCTACCAGGGTTCCTCTTAGGGATAGAAAATGCATTATTAAGAAAACTACCTTGATATGTCACTTTAAGCATAAAAGAAAAAAGACTGACTTAACAATAAAACTGTGAAAAAGCAAAACAGATTATATTAAAAATAAGACGACCACCAAGAATATAAGGACTGAAAGAGAACAAAGAGGAGAACAAAGAGGAGGGCAAATGGAAGAGGGGGTCATGAGAGATGTAGCTCAAATAACAACATGGGAGATTAGAGCTTGGGGAAGAGTTCCAGTGATGTGGGAGCTGAAAGCATGTTTAAAATAGAAATATCTATTACTAGATTTTACATTGTTTGTGTTGCTAAGGATATAAAATCCCCTAAGCCTTCAGTAATATCTGACACATGCATTAATGCCTTAGGTGAGTGATTTGGGGGGAAATCAAGAAAAAAGATGGGAGAGGAGAAGGAAGTTCTACAGCTGGGTCAGCATGGAACCAAGGAATAAGAACACAGATTTGAGTTATTAATACAAATGAAGAATTTAATGGAAGCAGAAACTCAAAAAGTCAAAGAAACCATGATGAATTCCCAGGAATTAACAGAAATTTTGGCAGTGAAATTTCCAGTTGACGGAGTTCCCTGGTGGTGTACTAGCTAGGCTGCAGCACTCTCAATGCCACAGCCTGGGTTAAATTCCCAGCCAGGGAACCACCAAAAAAAAAAAAAAAAAAAAAAAAAAAAAAAAAAAAAAAAAAAAAAAAAAAAAAAAAAAAAAAAAAAAAAAAAAAAAAAAAAAAAAAAAAAAAAAAAAAAAAAAAAGCATAATTCCTTGAAATTTCCAATTGATGTGAAATGGGGACTTAAGCTAATTTTACTTAAAACTTAAAAAAAAAAAAGAAAAAAGAAAAACACTACCTTAGTTGACATCTGAGTTCATATTCACAGATTCTTTACTCATCTGTTCTGACCGCTAACAAAGAAATATTCAAAACTAGGCACAATTTTTTAAATGTCTAATATCTTTCCTTTAGACTCTGCTCCATCAATTATTCTCTCTTTGATAAATATAGTCAATATCCTCCTCACTACAGAGATTTCCCTGCCACTGTTTAAAAAGATTCATGCCCAAACTACCACCATCTTAACAGCCCTGGCTTTGAACTCAGTAGAACCAGTATCCAAAATCTTAAGTTTTCTATTTATTAGTGGTACAACCTTGGGTGGAACACTACTTAACCTCTCTACATTCTCTCAGCTACAATTTCCTCATCAGAAAATGGGGATACGAAGGGGTTCCCTGATTGTGGAGTGGCTAGGCTTCAGCTCTCTCAATGCCGCAGCCTGGGTTCAATTCCCAACCAGGGAACTACCAAAAAAAAAAAAGAAAATATTACCTACACCATAGGAGTACAGGTATGACAATTAAGTTCACGAACTCATTCTAGAAAAAGTGCTACATACCTTATTGCTCCATATCACTACACTGACCTTTGAAGTACTACCCTTGGGAAGCTATGCACTAACACAAGCACCCAGTCCACCCTTCAAAGCAATTTTGGAACTCCTTTCTTGAATGGCCAAAAAAAGCTGTCATTGTATTACCCATGATGTCCTGAATGTCATTAAAATGTCTTTCTTTCAACATTTCCTTTATCTTCCAGTAAAGAAAAAAGTCACTGGGAGCCAGATCAGGTGAGTAGGGAGGGTGTTCCAATACAGTTATTTGTTCACTGGCTGAAGTCTCCCTCAGAGACAGTGCCCTGTGAGCTGGTACCTTGTCATGATACAAGAGCCATGAGTTGTTTGAGCAAAGTTCAAGATGTTTTCATCTGACTTTTTCATACAGCCTTTTCAGCACTTCCAAATAGTAAACTTGGTTGACTGTCCAACTGGTACAAATTCAGAACAAACAATCCCTCTGATACCAAAAAAGGTTAGCAACATCTTTTGAACTTTTGATTTGGACTGACAGAACCTTTTTGGTCATGGAGAATTGGCTGACTTCCTCTGTGCAATTTGATGCTTTGTTTCAGGGTCCTATTGGTACGCCCATGTTTCTTTCATCACCAGTGAAAACATGGGCCAAAACATCATCTCGCCTCTCCAAAAGGTCTTGGCAAACTTTGACTCTCATTTGCTTTTATTCATCGGTGAACTATTTTGGGACGATTTTTGCATACACCTCTCTCATGCCAACATTTTCAGTTAAGATTCTCTAACTATCATTACCTGTTCTGCTATGCTTCTCACAGCTAGCTAACTATTTTGATGCACAATTCAACGTATTTTTGCAATGTTTTAGTCAGTTCTGCTCTAGTTACTTGCCACTCTGACCTCTCTCCATCAGTGACACTTTCACTCCCCTCAGAAAAACATCTAATCCATTTGTACACTGCCATTTTCTTCATAGCATTATCCCCACAAACTTGGACTAACATGTTCCTGATTTCACTTCCACTTTTGCCAAGTTTAACAAGAAATGTTAATGTTTGTTTGTTGCTCTAATTAGAGCTCTGACATTCTTGCAACAGTATACAAAAACACAACAGTAATGAACGCCACTCAGCAAGACACCACCACACGTCGACTCTAACACAGCGGTGACACACAGATATACCAAGGTTATGACACCTTACCAAGTTGTTTGTGCAGTGCTGCCTGCCAACGTAAGTGTGTAGTGGCAAGTTCATGAACTTAATTGTCAGGCCTTGTATTGTCGCGATCATCCTGGATGAGTGTGAACTGTTAGTTCAGTGCCTGGCAAATAATAAGTTGTCATAAAGTTAAATGCTATCATCATGAACTTCCACCAGAATTCTTAGAAGAGTAAAATCTCCACTCTATGTCTATGAGGGAGGAAGGGAGGAATGGAGGGAGACATGACAACTCAATGTAATGTATAATCCTGGGTTGGATGTTAGATTGGGAAAAAAATTGCTATAAAATAAATTATTGGAACAAGTGGTAAAATTTGAAAATGGACTTTGTTATATTATAGTATTATAGCAATATTAAATTTCTTAAATTTAAAAATTGTACTGGGATTATGTAGGAGAATGTCCTTATTCTTACAACATACATCCCAAGTTATGAAAGGGCAAAGGATGATGTCTGCAACTTTTAAATGTTTCAGCAAAATTAATAATAGCAATAATAAAGTAAGTGTGTGTGTATCTAGAGGGAAAGAACATATATAGCAAAATGTTAACAACTGGTGAATCTGAATTAATGTTTACCATTCTTGTAACTTTTCTGTAAGGTTGAAATTTTTTCAAAACAAGTTTTCAAAAAAGCTATCACTCATCTGAAACCTTTTAACTCTCTCAGAATTAATGCTGCCTCCCCTAAGCGGTTGTAAATGTTTTTTTTACCCTCAAATGCTCAGACTGGGTTGTAATTATTTAAACATTTGTCTTACTCTATTAGACTGTGAGCTTTCTGAGGCAGGAACATAAATTGCCTTTTGGAATTGAAGAATGGAAGGCATATTCTAATATAGGACAACTATGTTGCTAGCATGGTATTAGGTTGGTGCCAACATAATTGCAATTTTTGCATCGTTGATATGTGCCATTTGATATTGGAATACATTCTTAAATAAATGTAGTTATGTTATACATCATTTTAATGCACATTTCTCAGTTTATGTTTTTATGTTTGACTTACTTGCTGTTTATTTTGTATTTATTTTATAACAAAATAATTTTAGATTTTAGAGAAAAAGCAAATTTAAGCAATATTCTATTCGAGTTCAAAATGGGTCCTAAAGTAGCAAAGAAAACTCACAACATTAACAACACATTTGGCCCAGGAACTGCTAATGAATGCACTGGGCAGTGGTGGTTCAAGAAGTTTTGCAAAGGAGACGAGAGCCTTGAAGATGAGGAGCACAGTGGTCAGCCATCGGAAGTTGACAACAACCAATCGAGAGCAATCATCGAAACTGGTTCTCTCAGAACCACATGAGAAGTTGTTAAACAACTCAGCGTCGACCATTCTATAGCATTTTGGCATTGAAGCAAACTGGAAAGGTGAAAAACCTCAATAAGTGGGTGCCTGATAAGCTGACAGGAAATCAAAAAAATCCCCATTTTTAAGTGTTGTCTTTTCTTATTCTACACAACAACAATTTCTTGATCAGATTGTGGCATGCGATGAAATGTGGATTTTATACGACAATGGGGGATGATCAGCTCAGTGGCTGGACCGAGAAGCTCCAAAAGCACTTTCCAAAGCCAAACTTACATCAGAAGAAGGTCATGGTCACTGTTTGATGGTCTGCTGCTGGTCTGATCCACTACAGCTTTCTGAATCCCGGCAAAACCATTACATCTGAGAAGTATGCTCAGCAAACCAATGAGATGTACCAAAAACTGCAGCACCTGGCATAGGTCATCAGAAAGGACCCAATTCTTCTCCACTACAACGCCTGACTGCACATTACACAATCAATGCTTCAAAAGTTGAACAAACTGGGCTATGAAGTTTTACCTCATCTGCCATGTTCACCTGACCTTTGCCAACCTACTAGCACTTCTTCAAGCATCTCAACTACTTTTTGCAGGGAAAACACTTCCGCAACCAGCAGGACACAGAAAATGCTTTCAAAGAGTTTGTCGAATACTAAAGCACGGATTTTTACACTACAGGAATAAACGAACTTATTTCTTGTTGGCAAAAATGTTTTCATTGTAATGGTTCCTATTTTGATTAATAAAGATGTATCTGAGGCTAGTTATGATGATTCAAAATTCAAGGTCTGAAACCACAATTATTTTTGCACCAATCTAATATTATTGTAGCACTCTGATGCTACAATTTGGCTTCACAGCAAAACATGGCTGGACATTTTTGAGATGAGAACTAGAATAAAAAATGAACCTTTTGTTCGGAGCAGAGTATAATGCTGGAGTTAATTTAATCAATGTGCCATTCTTTCCCTGTATGGAACCTTCTGCAGGCAAAGCTGGAAAGCCCACCGCTGGTCCCAATAGGCTCACAAAGTTGCTATGTTTATGATGCAGAGGTTTCATGAAAGTTGGAGCTTGATGCCTGAAATACAACCCCTGGATATTATCACTTCCAACATGCTGATCACAGGAGGGCAGCCCCATCCTTGGTTGGCCAGAGGTTGTAAAACCTCTGAGTTAAGAGCACAAACGTTTGGAGAATGTAGGAGAAACCATGCTCTTTCCAACTCCCACGCTTGCCTTGATCAAGAATATAGGAAACAATGTCTCTCCAGAGTGTTGAAGAGACAGCTTCTACCTCCTCTCTGCCCACTGCCCTTACTCTCTCCTCCTCAAGGAAGAAACACTTACATGAGTCATGAGAATAGTTACAGGATCATTGCACACTCACTGCTGTTCAATTGCTCTTTCAGAGATGTCGGCCCCACCGGCCATGCATATTCTTCTCTGCTTCATGCAATAATGTATAGAACCATTTCCAGTGACTGCCCACGTCTAGGGGGAAAGTTCAACTCGTGGAGTAAGAAACGGGGAGCCTATTTTGGCTGCAGGTCCAAGCTACATTCCAGACCGGCTTTAAGCAGCAAGCAAGATGCTATTTTAATCCCCGTCTGTTTCCTGTAACTATCATCTGGTTCAAGATTTGGAAAAGAAAGGGACATGAAGGACCCCCTCAGAATCCCAACAGTATTTTACTAATCTTTTGATCTCAGTGCCTCTCGGGGTGCTTGTTCTATGAAAAGCCCTCAATAAATTCTTGTCTTGGACTCAGACAGCATGACAGACAGACAGACACACACACACACACACACACAGTCTCAGGATGGTAATTGCTTTTTTTAATCAAAGTGATTTTTGAAGCTTCTCTAGTCTGTCTGAGGGCTCTGAGGTACAAGGAAGCAGACTTTAGTGAGCAGACAAGAGAGAGAGCTGTGTCTTTGTGCCCTGCAATGACTGCAATGCCAGGGAGTGATGTCCCAGGGGAGCTGTCAAACCGCCTGACAGCAATTCCAGCCAGAGGTGGTAGAAACACTATTTTAGCAGTAATGATCAAACACTTTTTTGACATTTTCCTTTATCCTTGAAATGCCTTGTGTTGCTGAAAGCCTATTCATCACTGATCATTCATCTGGAGCAAGTCATCTCTCTATGCGTCTGCAAACGGAAGTGACAGCACTGGAGGATCTTGGCAGAGAGACAAAGGCTCTTAGGCACAGTGGGGGAGTCGAAAGGTAAAGCAAACAGCAGCTGGAGGAGGTAGAAAATAGAAACGCAAAACAGAAGAAGCTACAAGAAAATCCTCCTCCTCAAAGGGGCTTTGGTTTTTATGTGGACACAACAGCCCTTTAACATTTTTACTGGGACCATCTCTGGTACCTCTATCTTCCTTTTGTACTGTGCCTCTTATCTTGTCTGTGAATTCCCTTCATTAATCATCGTTTCTCTCCAGGATGTCCAATGCCTCCCTGTCTCTGGGAATATCTCCTTCACCTCGACCTATAAACATGCCCAAGGTCCTTACACGTGAGCAGCAAGAGCTGATTCCACTGCCACCCAGAGTGTGCCCGTGGACCAGCAGCACCCAGCACTGCATGGGAGTGCATTTGAAATGCAATCCTCAGCTCACCCCACACCTAGTGGATCAGTCTCTGTGGGTGGGGACCCAAGATCTGTGTTTTAGCATGTTCTCCTGGTGACTCTGAGGCTCACACGTTTGGGAAGCACAGTCTGTACTCCCTGTCCCTGCTTCCTACCACTCTGGCCCGCTTTCCTCAGTCCCTTCACACTCTATTCCACACGGTTCTGTCCAGGCCTTTTCTTTTCTCGAGCCCTATTCCTTCTTTAAGTGATCTCAGCCATCTGAAGGTAGGTTTGGTTGTTTGTTTAAACGGAGGTATGCAGAAATTTGAGATTACTCCATCCGGGCCTCTTCTCTGAGCCTCAGAATGTCCAGCTGCTTTCTGGACCTTTCTGCCAAAATGTTGCACAGTATTCTACACTCTGTATCTAAAATGAACCCAATTATCTCCTCCTGCACCCCCTCTGTATCTACTTCAACAATCTGGGCTGTAGGGCAGCACTGCCACCCACGTAAGTCACCGTCAGCTCCTCAGCATCCTGCTTTCTCAGTCTCCAAGTACGATTCTGCGTCCACCACTGCCCCAGTGTGAGTCCTGTCTACTCTCGTCTTCCCTAATCGATTCATCCTTCTTGCTGCCACCTCATCACCTCCTTGGTTAAATTCCTTTCCTAAGGCGCTGTTATTCATATGATAACCTCTGAGCCCCTCAACGTGGCCTCACGTCCCAACGTATTTCCCAGCTCCTCTTCCCTCCATAGCCCACTGCTGATGTTTCAGTTAAATCAAGTTATCTCTGGTTTGTGGAATGGCACAGGCTGTTTCACAACTTTGTGCCCTGGCACACAGGTGCCTGATTCTGATACACCTTTCCTTCCACATCCCTTCCCACCTCAGCTTGTCTCCCTGGCAAACTTACTCCTCCCCCAAAATCTCGCTCAAATGTCAATTCCTCTGAGAAGTTGTCCTCACGCTATAGAGTACTTACTACGTTTCTCCCTTCTATGAGACTATAATATATTGCTGTGCCCAGAACTCTATCTGATTCGCCTTTGTATAGCCAGGACCTAACATAGGCCCTGACACCTGGGTAGACGGCAGGGTTGTGGGGGAGGTTCAGAAAATTCAGTGAAAATTTACTGAATACGTATTAGTATTACATGAGGAGCATTGTGGATATGATGAGCAGGCCAAAAAATACAATCTCTGCCCTCCAGAAGTTTATCATCTATTAAGGAAACCAACAAGCAGACAGGTAATTTTAACAGTGTACTCAATTCTGTGATAGGGATAAGCTTAGGAAGTTACATGGAGGGACACCTAACTCAGGATGGGGCAGCCTTATTGCTAGTAGATTCTTTGGATCTGCAAGGAAAAAATGTCACATGCATTTTCAAAGACTATTCACAGTATCAAATTTTTGTTAGTGCCAATAACAGGCATATCTGATCTTCCTGCACCAATCTCCCTCCCTCCCTCCCTCTACTTAATTCCGAGAAGGAGATAACTTTCACCATGTGAGTTCCTCAAAGGTGGCCACTATGCAGGTAAGCAGGAACCCCTTGAAGACTTTTTTTTTTTTTTAAACAGAGCTGAGGAAGCAACAAGTCCTTTGGTTGCTAACAATAATAATAACATGTGTGTTCACACTTCATGAGCTTCTTTAACCTAATCTTCAGAAGCTCTGTCCACTGACAGAGACATAAGAAAATGCTCAAAGGCACAACCACAATAGCAAATCTACCTGCATAACCCTTGTCTCCCTCCTCCGTGTCACAGCAGTTGGACCACAGAAGTATAACCTGTGCTTCAACCATTTGGCAATCTAAGTTTGTCCTATACTTTTCAAAGAAGAACATTTGTTCTGATCTTCTTTAGTACACTGCTAAAGACACTGGCCTATTACAAATTCCATTTGTGCATAATCAAACAAACTGATGACCAATAAAAACACACAAAAGGACATGCAACTAAATAGAGCAAGGCTTCTATGCACAATACAGTGATGAAAATACCTGCTGAAAAGAAGAATGCTATCCAGTTTCAAAGTTCTCTGAAATTACACTTTGCTGCTTTTCTAGCTTTTTGCTCAATTTCAAAATATATGCATCACCACCAAGCATCTTAATAGCAAATAGACAAGATCAGCACTTCTCAAGTGTGAGTACTCATCAGAATCACCCAGAAGGCTTGCTATAATGCAGGTTTCTGGGTCCCACCCCTAGAGTTTCTGATTCAGTAGGTTTGGGGTGGAACCTGAGATTTTCCTAGTTCTGAAAGATTCCCAGGTGATGCTGAGGCTGCTGGACCAGGCACTACACTTTGAGAACCAATAACATCAAGAGGATAATGGCTACACCTGACCATCTTTACCACCAAGAGGGACTAATCTGATCTGCCTTAAGAAAACCGTATCCCAAGGAAACCAAATCGTTACAATGACACGCTTCAACAGCTGCTGCCTCCTCCCAGCAAGTTAAGGGAGGAAAATAGCAGCTGGGCATGTAAAGGTAAGTGTGGGGAAAGCAGGAGGAACACAGGTTATAACACTCTAAATTCCATTCTGTGAAAAATAACTACAGCAAAGGAAGAATACGCGTTGTGTGCAATTAAAAAAAAAAAATCACCCCGTAACTCCCCTTCTCCTGAGGTCCCTTTCTCCTCAGAATGGTGCCAGTAGAAAGAAGAATTTTAGTAACTACTACGCTTACCCCAGTTCAGTGACTGACATGTTAACATCAGGTGAGTTTGAATAAAGAATCAAACAAATATTTGAAACAGGTGACATCGTGCTGACAGCAAAAGAAGGAATTGTTCTCATACTATTCTCTCCCCCTTTATGTTTCTGTAAGTTAGAGACTATCTAAATACCAAAATAATAGAGGAGGAAGTACTTGTGATAGTTAATTGTATGTGTCAACTTGACTGAGCAGGGGGTGGGGTGGCGACAGGGCCCAGACATTTGGTTAAACAGGATTCTGGGTGTGTTCGTAAGAGTCTTTCTGGATGAGACTGACATCTCAATCAGCAGACTGAGTGAAGCAGACTGTTCTCTCAACACGGGTGAGCCTCATCCCATGAGTTGAAGGCCTGAATTGAACAGAAATACTCAAGCCTGCCTTGGGCTGGCATATCACTTTTTCCTGCCTCCATCCTCAGACTGACACATTGGCTAGTTGGGGATCTCAAGCCTGCCAGCTTTTGGACTAGAACTTGTATCATCAGCCCTCCTGGGTCTCCATCTTGCTGACTGCAGATCTTGGGACTGCTTAGTCTCCCTAACTGCATAAGCCAATGCCTCATAATACATCTCTTCATATACACATGCTCCTGATAAACCCACTGTAAGTTGAAAATACCTTAAGTCAAAAATGCATTTAATACACCTAACCTGCCAAACATCACAGCATAGCGTAGCTTACCTTAAATGTGTTCAGAATATTTACAGTTGAGCAAAATCATCCCACTGCCACTTCCTAGCATCACAAAAGTATTATACAGCCTATCACTAGCCCAGGAAAAGATCAAAATTCAAACAAAATATAGTTTTGATTGAAAGTATGTTACTTTTGTATCATCATAAAGTCAAAGAATCCTAAGTCAAATGACCATAAGGTGGGGACCAGCTGTGTACGAGGGCTGTCCAGAAAGTACCCAGTCGTGCAATCTGAAAAAGAGGCATTTATGGCTGGGTGTTTTCTGGACAGCCCTCCTATATGTACATGTGTGTAACTTCCCAGCACCCTCTAAAGAATACTCACATACACATATATGTATATGTAGAAATCTCCTGTTGGTTCTGTTTCTCTGGAGAATTTTAACTAATAAAGCACTGGAAAAAATTTCTTTCTAAATCACTCATTTCCTGCTTTTATTTCTACTTCACTAAAAGCCAGCACTATTCCTAGCAACCTTTACCAAAGTCCCTTTAAAGCAGCGGTGTCCAATCTTTCGGTTCCCCTTGGACACGTTGGAAGAATTGTCTTGGACCACACATAGAATACACCAACGGTAACGATAGTTGATGACCCAAAAAAAAGTTTTAAAAAAATCCCATAATGTTTTAAGAGTCTGGGTTGGGCTGCATTCAGAGCCATCCTGGGCTGCAGGACAGACATGCCTGCTATAAAGGAGGTCTGTAACCTGACATTTCAGTAAAGGTGATTCAGATTCAGTGACTCACTGATGACTTCAGCCCTGTTTGTTGTGCTGTCAGCCCTAGCCATGAAGTCAGGGGTGGGACTTGCTGTAAGGGGAAAATGATCATTTAGACAATGGTACTACCCTAGGGAATGCTGATCTCGTTACTATCTGAGAGTACAGAAGTTAGAGGTGGTATCAAAAGCAGAAACAGTTGCATCTCCATAACTTGCAAGGATCCTGTTCAATTTCTGTCCTTTGTCTTGAACCATCTGCATTCTATTACAAAAATGTATTTTTTGAAAAATGTATTTTTTGTGAGAGAGAGGGTATTTTCCCCTCTCTTTCCCTCTAATTTTGTACAACTCACATACACCCCTACCTTCTCAAATTTTTTTTTTAATTTCTAAAAACTTTTAAACATACTTTTGAAAGCAAAGAGGCTATGGAGGACATATTAATTAATCTAACAAAAGTAATAGTATTTTGCAGGAGATGGTAACCTGAAGAGAAGCATTTTGATAGGCACAAAAGAACAGACAAGCTGTAAGCATTAACACTGCATTAACACTCTGCTCCACTTTTAAGTACTAATGTAGGTAACTACTTTAATAATTATGCCATTAAAAAAAATGTTCCAATGGCCTTGATGTGCAATGCTACTGGAATAAAGTCAGGATGCTTTCCTTATAGTGAGTACAGTGCAAGTTGAAGGACTACAGAGTAACAGAGCTACCATTGAGGGCTTTGGGGAGCCTGCTTCTCCAGGAGCGAATAGGGCTACTCTATACATGACAGGTACCTAGCAGATATTTGCCAATCTACCAGACTCAGGTAAATTCATGTATTAGTCATGATACAGGGTATCTTAGTGGGGCTGACTTGAGAAGATCCAGATGAGGTGAGGCTGGGTCAAAATAATACTAGTAAGAATGGTAGCTTCCATTTAAAGAGCAATCATAATTACATTAATAATTAACAACTCCAGGAAGATGATTTTTTAAGTGACCTGCCCAAAGTCATACAGCTAATAAGCAGCAGAGTGGGATCTGACCCCAAGTGCTTCTGATTCCAAAGCATGTGCTCTTGGCCACATTTCACGTCTGGCTTCCAACATGGTAGGAATGGCTAATCTATAACAAAATATCACAAATCAAGACTAGGTGAAATAAAGTAATACCATATTAGGCCTGAGCTGTCAGTCCAATTAGGATGGTAGCCACCTGGCCAGGAGGCCAAGAATCCCAGTATGAGCAGCAGTATCCACAGTACCTTCTTTGCAGAACGAGGGAGGGGCTGACAAGAACCCCTTCTATGACTCATCTTTGGTCCAGCTCCTCTGAGCCCTCTTCTTAACTAGGCCGTGTCCTGGACCTACCTTCCTTCGTCTGCTTAAGTCCAGTTCAACAAGAACCCTGCCAAGCGAGTTTAGCAACCCTTGGTATCTAACCAACACCCTCATCATCATTTTTCCATCCACTGATGTTCCTCATCATGCCCACTGGCTACAAACTCCCAGCTACCCCTGTTGGATTCAGAGTTGAGTTCAATCTCTCATCCCTATTCCAACAGTCTTGACCTCATTGTGTTAGTCTTAAATAAAGTCTTCCTTGCCTATTTAACTTGCTCAGTGCAATTTTTCTTTCACGGGGCATAAACACAGGAAGAGCTCTGTTAGTATCCTCTCATCCTCGTAGTCACAGAGTACCTGGTGATGAGTCCACAAGCCTACCATTACCGGGAGCTCCCAGGTCTTCAAGTCCAGCCTGCCAGGAGAATTGTCCTGATGGAAGGAAGTTTTCTGCAAGCTAAGAAGATAAGCCAGAGAGTGGAGAGAGGAGGGAGAGGACTAGGCTACAATTATAAAAAATAAAAGAACCTTCCAGTTTAAACTGGTGAACTGAATACAAGATCTTTCTCCTCTCCCATCCAAGGGTCCAATGAAATACTGAAAAAAAAAAAAAAAAAATAAGAAAGGCAACAAAAAGTAGACCAGAAATCTTGACAACTCTTAGAGCACGAAAAGCATGCAAATGGGATTGACAAAGAAAAAGCTAAGGAAACCACAGCTCAAACACTCCAGGGAAAAAAAGAGGTCTTTAAAAAAAAAAAAAAAAAAAAAGTTCCATGGAAGCTTCAAATTGCGTGGCAACAGACAACGTGCTGCAGTGAAGGGCTCCACAGACAACCACTAAGGTATTTTGCTAACGAACAGCATTCTCAGCAGCCAGGAAAGTTAGGACTGGTCTTCTCCTCAAGAAATTCAGCTTTTGCCCTCCAGTTAAACAAGAAAAACTCATCTAGTAGAGAAAAGAAAAGAGTGTGTGGTGATTAAGGTATGACTACATGGGGGTGGAAATCCAATAGAAGGCCTGAATTTATTAGAATGTACACAGGCAAAGACTAAATTTGTGACCTAGAAGTAAAGAACTTTCAGGATAAAGAGCAAATAGACATTGTATTAGTTTTAGGTGTATATTATAATTTTAAGTCAAACTCACCCTTCTGAAAATATCCATGGCTTAAACAAGTGTGTGTATATATATATTTGTATGTATATATATACACACACACACACACACACACTGATGTAATTTTACTTTTCACTGAGTATCAGCTTTGAGAATCCATTTAAATGGACAAGCAAGCATACTCACTTTGATGATAGAACCAAGATACAAGACTGAGCTAACCATGTCAGGACCCACTTGTATTTTAAAAGAGTAAGGAGAGAGCAATATTTTCTCATGTCTTTTCTTCCTCTTTCCCCAGGAGTCCAGTCTCTTCGTAACTCCTATGCACTAAGCAGCCACATTCTCAAGTCTACATTTTTAGGTTAAGGGAGAATCTAGCTCTCAAGGGTCTGTGCTTTTGCACATCAGGGGGTTTCCAATTCTTGGTGTTCAATAAAAATGAAGGAGATCTAGCAGAGCTGCAAAATGATAGAGCCTTAAAAATAATTTTTTATGATAGATCAATATAGGATTTGGGGCTCAGAATGAATTCAAAGAATTAACTGAGGGTGCTGTTAACAGAATTATTTTCATTCTTATCTACTTATATATGAAACAGATTCCTCTGCACTTTACTGAGAAACAGAATTGATACTGAACCCTGACCTGTTCTAGCAGTGAGTAATAACCAAATCCAGACACATACACTAATTGTGGTAAAACACCCACCTCTCTCACTAAGGGATGTATTTCCACTAAAATGTAACTTTATATTTAGTAATAAGTTACTAATTTGAAATAATATTGTTTTGACTGAGTATATTACTGATAATTATAATAACTCCATCAGAAGAAATTATTCAATGATCATAGGACTTAAGGTCACAGGAAATAAAAATGTTAATATCAATTTATATATATTTTTGTTGCAGTATAGTAAAATACCAATAAAAAAATTTAAGCACAAAAATACACATGAGAAAAGTCTGTATGGGAAATGGAAATTCAAATTGAAGTTCAAATTCAGGGAAAAAAATGATCAAAATAAAGTTTCTGATGGTTAAAGGACAGTTTGTTCATGTATTATTTTAATGGATGATAGTGGGTATCAAACACTATTAGATTCCTCTGTACACATTCAAAAGAATAATGTAACAGTTTTGAGTGTGTGTATCATACACATACATATTTTTACACACATCTGAATCTACATATATATTCATGTTAAGGCTCTACAGTTTGGCATCTATAGTTTATATAAACATGTTTATATTTTATATTGTATTATGTACATTATTTAATCTATGTACACAAAATATACATGTATATTATTTATATAATATACAGCCTTAATAAGAAGGTATGATACATATATTCATGCTAAGGCTTTATATTTAGGTGTGTATATTTTAATATATACATATACATTCATACATACATATATATACATTTATATTTATGCTAAGGCTTTATACCATATATAAATCCATACACATATTATGCATATATATGAGGGCCGTCTGCAAAGTATCCAACCATATGATATAGAAAATAGAACCATTTATGACTGGATTTTTCCAGACAACCCTGTATACATATATGCATATATATATATGTGTTTGTGTGTATATATATACACACACACACACACACACACACACACACACACACACCTTATAATGAAGCCCCAATGTGAATATACTTTGTGGTAAAGTTATGCAATTATATACAATTACCAAAATTCATCAAACTATACACTATAAGTTGATACATTTTATTAGCTGTAAACAAAACAAAGAGAATAACTCCCCCCATTAAAATAGGAATAGAAATAGAAAAAAATAGGAATAGAGGAACACTTCTTTAGTACAGTTGGTAAATAAAATCTGTGGGTTATATATAAGGGCATAACATATGCACACAGATATATACACATATGTGTACATGTATATTCAACAATTATTTTTAAGGTCAATATTGACGATATACTGTAAAATATTTCCTTTACAACTATGTAAACATAAAATTTTAGATACAGATTGTAAATGTGTGAGGAGGCATGTAATTTTACAAAATTCCCCTGGAGGAAGCCAAAAAGCCAAAAGACCACTCCCTGGATACCAATACAGGATAATGCACATGGGTGAAGCCAATGTAGTAGGAACTGAGAGAACAAAGAAACGATTAGTACATTTTTGTTACTAGGATATAGGCAAACTAAGTTACAGTGACTTAATGTTTACACGAGTGGTAGACAGAAAAGCGTGAAAAGCAGTCCTTTGTTCTCCTCTCCCTATGAGGCAGGTGCTGGCACAGGCTGAGGAAAAACAGTGACCGGGAAGCCATGCAATTAGACTTGCCAATGACAAATCACCAGACTCAATCTGATAAAACGACCGTGGGATCCCGGACCGAAGCCCACACTTCGGCAGGCGGGACTGTGTAAGCCCAGGTCACAATGCCTCACCTCAGCATTCAGTCCATAACTGCTTGAAACAAAGCCTCATGATAACTTTACTGTGGGTGAGAAATCAGTTCAGTTGACCTCCAACTAAGTATAGGAATCTTTAGGTATAATTGGCTTATTCTCCCAAATTATACAAAAAGAAATTTACTATGCTCCTAGGGTGCCATATTATTTATAAATGCAGGTAATTCAAAAGCAGTAAAATGGTTGGCTTTTGCTCTTAATAAACTTGCCTTCTAATTGGGAGAACAAGTTCGAATTAAAACAATTTTAGAACAATTCAAAGCAACACATGAGAGGTATGTAATAATCCCCCAAGAGAAACATACTCTGATACTGTCTCTGTGAAAGTATAAATTCGTACAACTTCCTGTGGAAGGAATTTGGGCACAGAGATCAAAATTAGAATATCTCTTTTGACCTAGTGATTTAACATCTGGGAATTGATCCTTCAGATATACTTAAGAAGTAACATAGATAGATACACAGTTACTCATTGCAGCATTAGTCAAAATAACAAAATACTGGAAAGAACTGAAATACCCTTGAATAGTAGTGGTTAAATAAATCATGCTACCTATACACTATGAAATATTTTGTAAACTTTCAAATTTGAAAGCTTTCAACGCACAGATATGCTTAAAAGTCTCCAAGATATATTAAGGGGGTCGGGGGGAAGATGGCCAGCAGGATACCTCCTTTTGTTTACAAGGACAAAAAAAAACAAAACACACAGATTTTATGTATACTTACTTCAATATTCATAAGTAAACGGATGAATACACCCAAAAACTAAAAGCTGATTACTCACAGTGAGTTGTGGCAGGGTGAAAACAGGGTGGATGGGGACAGGGCAGGAGGGAGACTTTTGCTGTATAAAATACATACATATATTTTTAACCATGTGAATGTCTTCCTATTCAAAACAATTAAGAGCATAGATGGAATAATAATTAATAATAATAAAAACACGCCCCCAGGAGGCCTGACAGAATGAGGCGGCTGGTTTCTGTGGGACTCCTCCTCGCTGTAAGGAGCATGGACTTCCGCTTTGGCAGCTCTGTGAACAGCAGGGAAAATGAAAGAGACCAGAGAGCAGTTTCTGCACGGGCAGTACTGGGCTGTTCCTACTGGTGCCATCATGTCCCAGGGCTTCTGAGCCTCTGCCCAACTGGAATGCTCCCTGCCAGGTGCCTCCCCTTTTCCCAGAGCCATTCCTCCCCACCTCCCCACCTCCCCTGTCGTCAGGATACTCATGACCAGCCATCTGCACCAGTTACCATAACCCTCAAGCAGCTGGCTTTAATTTTTACTATGGGAGGGTAGAAAGGGGAGGCAAGGGTCGATTAAGTAAACTTCTATTAAGGGAGGAGTGAAACACAGGAGGTCACAGAGTCTGGGACAGATGCCTGGTCGGCAGCCAAGTTAAGCTTGGAAAATACTCCCCGAAGATATCACAGAGAAATCTGCCCGAATGTGAATGCTTCTGGCTTCAAGTTGTATAATCATGGGTGATTTTTTTCCTGGCCTTTATGCATTGATGTGCTTTCTAATGTATTTTTTTAATGAGTATAGATAATTCTTAAAAACCAGAAAAAAATGCATACAATACGCAGGATGTATGTGTTAAAAACAAAACCACAATTCTTCCGTAATCCAGAAACTTTGAGAGATAAAGAAAGGAAGCTCAGGTGGGCAGCATAAGAACTGTATAGCCATAAACAATAATACTATACTTTTTAAATTTTTTCCTATAATGCTGGAGATGTTACCTAGCTGTAGGTCAGTGTGACCTGCCTACCCAGTCCAGGCAGGGTGGAACTGTCCACGGTTCCAGGGCAGGAAAGGGCAATCTAAAGAGATACCTGCGTAGGCCAATAGCCAGCACCTCCCCACTGGGTTTGAAACTTGATATCCAGCACTTCAAACCACTCACATCCCTCTACTCTCAAAACCCAAAAGAGGATGATGGTCCTATACATCTCAGAAACTTGGCCAATTTTTTTTCTCAGCTCCTTAGTAATCATGGGAAAAGTAAAACAGTATTCAAATAACTTGAGTAGGTTTGGGCATAGCTGAGGCTAACCAAGTTTTTACCTTTTAACACACATTTTATTTAAACAAGAGTCAGTAAAGAGAGATGCAAAATCTAGCCCCTCAATGTTTGAAAAAATATACTGTATTTTGCCATGTATAATCTGCACTTTTTTGCTCAAATTTTTGAGGGAAAAAAATAAGGATGTACATTATATGTAGATAGTACTAATTCTCTATCTATATGAATGTTTTTAATTTTTATTTATGCTTATGAGTTAAAAGTACACCTCTAGAAATCAATAATTTAAAGTTAAAACTTTTTTCCCTGAAAGTTTGGGCCCCAAATGTGGGTGCACATTATACATGGGAACACATCATAAATGGTAACATATGGTAGTGGACCTTGATATTTATATGGGATCTATCTTAAAACCTTCCTGAATCACAGAATAGTACTATCACACAGAACTTTCCCTGGTATTAGCTGGGACTCTTGATTGTAAATGATAGAAACAAACCATAGGAAGGGGAGTGTATTAGAGGACACTTCAGAAATGGCTGGACAACCAATCTAGGAAAAGATGAGTGCAGAAAGCTTGAGGATTCAGGGACACACATACCACCAGAACTCTGTCCATCTCCCACTTAATGCTTTACACAGCCGGTCATTTTCATTGCCTTCTCCACATGGCAGGAAATATGGCCATGGAGAGGTCAAGAATCATTACTGGCCAGGATTCCCTCAAGCTTTTTCTGGTTTTAAGCTCAAAAATCCTGAGAAGAGTTTTTGATTGGTCAGTGAAGGTCAGGTGTCCACCCTGGACCAATTCAGCTATAAAAACATGGCAACTCCTGCTAGAATCATATGGTTGAAGTGACTGAGCAGCAGTTCTCAGAACAAGGTGGATACTGGATAGACCCAAACAAACCGAGAGCTACTATACGCCAATAAAATGGAATCATGTAAAACTGAAGCATGGCAACGGCATTCCAGGCCTCAGTGGGACTCGTTCTTTACATTTCATGCAGCACTGCATCAGTGAGATGAAGAGGCTGGACCTTTGCCTGGGCACTCTCAGAAGCCAGGCTCTTTCCCTGTAGACACCCCGCCTCACAGCACACACATTTAAGATCATTCCACCTGAACAAACTCCCAACTGTTACGTGCTGGCCTTCTGAGGGCTCACACGTGGTAAGTTATAAATGACCAGGGCAGAAAATGCCTCAGAGAAAAGCATTTTTAATGGCAGGTGCTTCTCTAAAATGAAAAGATTTACTACATAAAGTGGCAGATTGGTTCTCAATGAGCCTGCTTCCTGACTCATCTTGACACCACCTGCTCTTCCCACCCACTCAATCACCAACTAACTCCTATTATTTCTACATCAATAGCAACTCCTCATTTAGTCCTTTCCCCTCTATCCACCACTGCCCTGGCTCAGGCCCCCATCATGACCAGTTTGAGTTGTTCCGTAAGTATTAGGAAAAGAAATATGATGCCTAGGCCCTTCTTTTGCCTTTTAAGGAATGAATTATTTTTAGTCTCAAAGTATAAGATTGATGAAGCCTAGGAAAATGACAAGAGCATGGGTTTTGGAACCAGAGAGCTCTGGTTGAAATCCAACCCTGTCACTTAACTCTCTGCAAGGTAGGTTACTCAACCTTCTGAGGTTGGTTTTCTTATAAAATAGACATAATATCTGTCTTACAGACTTACTATGAAGATTAAATCAGGTGACAGATTTCAAAGTACCCAGAATATTAAGGAAATAGTCAGTATATGCTGTTAATATTAGAGGACGTGTGCTAACCTTACAAAGGTCAATAGGCAACAGCAAGTGGAGTGCAGAGAGCCAGAAGACTAAATCTGCCCACTCCTTCCCATCTTGCTTTGGCTTACAAAGATCTGCCATTTTTTCCCAGTAACCCTGAACGGTTTGACTAAAGAATAGTTCTTGGTTTTCCTTGTTAAGCACTGTTTTGATGCAGAACCATTATCTGAAGGGAAAGTTTTGAAGTTATTCTTTTTTGGGACTGGGTGCAGCCAGACTGTATTTAAGGAGACACAAAAGGTTTAGAATGACAATTCTCTAAATATTTCAGTAAAATTTGAGTAATTGAAGTCATTTTCATAGTAGATCATTGAATTTGATGATGGGGGAATGTTGGGGGCATGTGCCAATAAATTTGAATATTTAAAGGATGACTAAATTGGGTATGAGAAAGAAGGTAGGACTTCAGCACGTCAAACATCTGCATTATTTTGCCCTGTATTATTACATGATATTGATTGTAATGTGAATATGATCATAGAAGATGGAATCAGATAAGATACTGCAATTTTGAATATACATATGTTCAATAATAAAATCCTGCTGAAAAAGAATTTGAGTCTAATTCAATATAAGGTCAACTACTAAGCATTTTGAGATCAACAAAACCTCCTGAGAATCTGTAAGCCAGACCAATTTTTATTTGTTATTGTTTTTTTCTATTCAAGGATCCTAAAAGATCATGACTAGGGAAACCAATTCTAGTACTAAAAGTAAATACTATGCTGCTTTCTCCGGCTACAATAATCAAATGTGGTACTGATATAAGAATGGACATACAGACCAGTAGAATAAAATTTAAAGCCCAGAAATAAACTTCCACATCTGTGGCCAATTGATTTGACAAGGGTGCCAAGATCACTCACTAGGAGAAAAAAAGAGCCTCCCCAATAAAGGGTCCTGGGAAAACCGGATACCCACATGCAAAAAAATGAGGTTAACCCTTAACCTTATACCATAAATAGAAATTAACTCAAGATGAATCAAAGACCTAAATTTAAGATATAATAGTAATAAAACTTTTACAAGAAAACATAAGGGAAATTTTGCATGACCTTGAATTTGGCAACGGTTTCTTAAATATGGCACAAAAGCACAGGGAAAATAGGAAACTATAGATAAACTGGATTTCCTGTAAATTAAAAACTTGTGTGCATCAAAGGACATTATCAAGAGAGTAAAAAGACAACCCACAGAATGGGAGAAAATATTTGCACATCATGTATGCAATAAGGGTTTCATATCCAGAGAACATAAAGAACTCCTACAACTCAACACAAAAACAAACGATCCAATTTTAAAATGAGCCAAGGGTGGAGTTGGAGGCGAGGGATAAATAGCTGAAGCACAGAGGACTTTCAGAATAGTGACATTATTCCATATGCTACTATAATGGTGGACATGCCATTATACATTTCTCAAAATCCATAGAATGTACACCACAAATGAACCCCAATGTAAACTACGGACTATGAGTGGTTATGATGTGTCAGTGTAGGTTGGTCAAGTGTAACGCACGTACCTCTAGCGTGCATTGTTGGTTGTGGAAGAGGCTGCTCCTGTGGGGGAAGTACCCTGGAATTCTCTGTACTTTCCACTCAATTTTGCTGTGAATTTAAAACTGCTCTAAAAACATAATAAAGTTAGAGGGGTGAGGAAGGCAAAGGACTTGAATAGACATTTCTCTAAAGAAAATAAACAAATGGCTAATAAGTGCATGAAAAGATGCTCAACATCAGGAGTTATTAGGAAAATATGAATCAGAACCACAATGAGATGCCACTTCATACTAGGATGGCTATAATTAAAAAGTGTTGGAGAGGATAGAGAGAAATTGGAACCCTCAGATGTTGCGGGGAGAATGCAAAGTGGTGCACCCACTATGGACAACAGTTTGGCAATTCCTCAGGAAGTTAAACCTAAGAATTACCATATGACCCAGCAATTCTCTACCTCGGTAAACATCGAAGAAAATGGAAAACAGGGATTAAACAGATTCTTGTACACCCACATTCATGGCAGCATTTACAATAGCCAAAAGGGGGAAAGAGCCCACATGTCCAACATGGGATGAATGGATAAGCAAAATGTGAGAGATAGACAGATAAGGAATTTACTCATCCTTAAAAAGGAATGAAGTCCTGACACATGCTATGATGTGCATGAACCTTGAAGACGTCATGCTACCTGAAAAAAGCCTGACACAAAAGGACAATATTGTATGATTCTACTTACATGAAATAATCTAACAGAAACAAATACATAGAGACAGAGTTGGTCAGGGGCAGAAGGGAAGGATTGGGGCGTTACTGCTTAATACTTCCAGCATTCTGCTCAAATAGTGATGCTTACACAACATTATAGATGTATTTAATGCTGCTGAATTACACACTTAAAAAGAGTTTAAACTGGAAATTTTTAATGCTACATACGAGGGCTGTCCAAAAGAAATCCAGCCATAGGTGCCTCTATTTTTCATACTACATAGATGAATACCTTCCATACAGCCCTTGTATATTTATCACAATCACTTTTAAAAAGAAAATTAGTAATCTGGGCTGATCTGTGAACACAGAAATTAGAAACTTGTGGAAGTTTATCAGGAAGGGTCATGTTATAATGTCTAGCATAAACAGAAGCATGGTGATCTAAATGAAGTCAAGGTCAAGTAGTGACCTAGTAGTGTTTTTCAAGGTACTAAATAAGCTGATTCTAAAATCTGTATGGAAGGACAAAGAACTAAGAATAACAAAATGTAATTTTGAAAAAAGAAAAACAAGGTAGGCCACCCCTCCCAATGAGATGTCTAGACATACAAGAGCTGTCTGGAAAGCATCCAGCCATGTAATATGAAAAATAGAGGCATTTGTGGCTGGATATTTTCCAGACAGCCTTTATATAAAAAGTTACAGTATTTGGACTGTGTGATAGTAGCCAAAGAATAGGTAAGTAGATCAACCAACTAAAGAGACCCTAAAAGGAACCCCTGACCATATGGAAACATGGCATCAGACATAACCAATCAGTGGAGAAAGAACACGCTATACAATAATGGTGCTGAACCAACTGATTATCTACAAGATGGAAGAAAAAAATGGATCTCTACTTTCTACCAATCACAGAATAAATCCTAGATGAGTTAAGAGCTTAATGTGAAAAATCAAAACTTTAAAAACTTTAAGGAAATATAGAAAAATATATATGATTTTGGAGTGCAAGAAAATTTCTTAAATAAAGATTGTGGAATAGTTGACTATATTAAAGTTGTCTGTACATTAAAATATACCATAAACAAAGACAAGCAAGAAACTTGGAGACCTCTGCATGGCATACAACTAGTAAAAGAGTAGTAACCAAAATACACAATTATTTTAACCATTAAGAAAAATGAAAACACAATAAACAAAAAAGCAAAGCGTATGAACATATAATTCAGCAAAAAGAAGACACAAATGGCCAATAAACACATGAAAAGATGCTCAACTTCATTAGTAATCAGGCAAACAACTATGAGACACCATTTCACAAGGATCAAATTGGCAAAAAATGTTGTAAGTCAAACCACCGTGAGCGTGACAGACTGTGGAGAAGAAGATACCTCACACACCATCACTGGTACAACCACTGTGGAGAGAAATGCAGTCACACCCACATACATTCACTATGACCCCACAATTGCAGCTCTACATAAACGTCCTGGAAAAACTCCTGCACATGTGCACAAGGACACAGGTACAAGAACACGCCTCAGAGCATCGTGTGTAAGGGTATTTATCCATGCATTTACATACAGCAAGCGGCAGGATGAAGCATGCACGCTGGACAATGGTGGCCTCTGGGAGGGAGGGAGGGAGGAGCGTGGAATTGGGGAGAGAGATGGAGGAGGTTCCAGTTACATCTGCATTTTTTAATTTTTTAAAAAATACAGTTGACACACTATATTAGTTTCAGGTATACGACATAGTGATTCAAAGTGATCAGCACAATAAGCCTAACAACCATCTGTCACCGAAGTTGTTAGGATTTTCTTACTGACTACGTAAGGTTGTACCTTATATCCCTGTCACTTATTTTATAACTGAAAGTTTGTACTTCATAATTCCCTTCCACTTTTCCCCTCCCCACCTCTGCAACCATCAGTTTGTTCTCTGTATCTATGGGTTCATTTGTTCCAGTTTGTTTGTTCCTCTGTTTTTCAGATTCCACATATAAGTGCAATCATATGATACTTGTCTTTCCGTGTGTGACATTTTTAATTTTAAAAAAGGAACAGGAGCAAGGAGTTCAGATCCAACAAAACTAACTTGGGAATATGTAATATTCTTTATACTTTTCTGAATACTTGAAAGATTTCTTAGTAATAATTTTTAAAATTCTAGCAGTATTTATCCAGCATTACTTTGAGTACATGAACATTCCAGATAATTGGGCAACTGTAGAACAGCAGCAGAAGAGGGGTATTTAGAGTGGGAGGTGTGTATTTTTCCTGAAGACTAAGCCAGGAAATGAAGATGCAACCCAGTGAGATGTGGACAAGAGGCATCAACGCTTTGTTTCCTTCACCTTAGCCAGGCAGGATGACCAGTGCAAGGAAATCCCATTAGGACACCCCCGTCCCGTCTATGCACCTCTCTCATGGCTGCATCCTGACCTCCCCCTCTAATTGTGACCTCTTTTCTGCACAGGGAAGAGCGTCAGCTGCCATTCCTAATGGATTCAAGGAAACTCTTCAGCAGGACTATCATTTACTCCTTCTCTAATCATTTCCTGCAGAGCTAATTAAGTATTTTAATACAAAATGAGGACAACTCCAATTTCTTTCCCTCACAGCACCTACTGCAGAGCAAAATGTGTTAGCAAGAATGGCAAGAAAGCATCATTGGCAAAAAACAAACAAACCAACCCACTCCCCACCAATGAATGACTCACCAAGTGAAGGTAGGAAGGGGCGGTGGTGAAGTGAGCTTTAGAGTCAACCTGGGTCTGCATGCCCAGCTTCTCCACTTATTTGTCAACTTACTTTACATAATCTCTCTGATGCTCAGTTTCCATACCATTGAGTAACAACAATAATCCCTACCTCACAGGGTTAATGAAAAAAAGATTATATAAGAAAATCATTTACATATTGGCTGGTAGATAATATACTAATAGTAATAATAGGATTTCTTATTATCCATAACCATGGATTGGGCTACACTGTATTTAAAATTTGTATCTGCTAGAATGTAAGCTCCATGGTTAACAGGGAAGTCTGTTTTGTTCACTAATGTAACCCAGGCACAGAGAACACTGTCTGGCCCATAGTAAGCACTTGATAAATGTATGGTGAATGAGTAAGTGTGAATCTCAATATTGGGCATATGTTAGAAACTTAATAGTTACTATTTATTGAGAGCTGACTTTGTGCTGGGCATTATACATTTTGTATCTCATTCAATCTTTACAACAAAAATGTATTACAGTATTCATTTTGTAAGTGAGGAAACTGAGGCCCAGAGAAATTAACTTACTTCCTCAAGCTCAGAGTTAAATGGGAGAGCCAGGATTTGAACCCAAGTTGTCAGTTTTCCAATATTTATTGAATCAATTAATTAGAGAATGTTCACAGTAGTTAGGGTAGCAGTGATGAGTTAGTCACACTGGGTGGCCTGGTGAATTATTACTAATTACGCAATAAATGAATTATAGTTAATTTAGTACTTACTGTGTGTATCTGTGGCTTTGTAGCAGAAATTGACCCTGGTCCAGTCCCAGAGCGGGGCCCACTGATATTTCAGTAAGCCCACAGGGGTAGTAATGAGGAGGCATTTTATAGAGAGATTTACAGGGCAAAAAGCTGAAAAGTAAGTGTTCCAAGGTTATAAAGATACTTAGTAAGTAAACTAGATATAAAGTCCAAGTCACCTGCTCTCTTCTCATAAAACTCCAGCTCAACATAGTTATCGATTTGGAATCCACCATGAGGAAAAAGTGGTACCAAGGCAAGGAAGTAAAAGAAATGTCTTCCTTTTCATAAGACCTCAACTATTAATATATTTATTTATAATCAAATACTTGTCAAGATAAAAGAAACCATTTTGTTTGGAGTATTTAATTTAAAAATCACTATTGAAGTTTATTGCAGAAAGTTTAAAACATAAATGAGAAAAAAATTTCACGACCTCCACATAATCTATATGCATATCCTCCTACTCATTTTTGTAAAGTTTTCTTTTACAAAAGTGGGATGAAACCGTACACATTTTATAGTTTAGGTAATAAAGTGTAACTATATGTAAGTAAATACCTCATTTTTAACTGAGGAAATCCACTGTATTTATACATTAGGTCCCCATGGCCGAAAATTCAAGTTGTTTCCAATCCTTCCTCATTATAAACAAGGCTGAGATGAACATGCTAGAGCTCAAGCTTTTTGCCTGCATTTAATTATTTCCATAAGGTAGATTTCCAGAAGTAGACTTGCTAGGTCAAAGGGCTATGCTTGGAATGTTTTAATTTAAGCACAAACATCTGTTTTAAATATATTTTTAACTTGTCTTTCACTTCAATTTTAGTTTCTTATTCAGTATCAAGAACTATGACAAATGCATGGCAAGCCCCCAAAACAGATTGGTTGAGCATCTCCTTATATATTCCGTTTCTCTCTCTCCTTTCAGAAGAAACAATGTCTGTAAGTTAGGAGAAGCAAGGAATAAACATGAAAACACAATAATAATGTGGACCCAGAGTGAGAAAGACTGGGTGGCCCCCCTGACAGCTAGGGAAATAAAATTCCATCATCAGAGGCAAAAGCAGAGCATTGCATTAGGCACCATGGTAAGATGTAGAAAAAATGAAATGAACGGTCTAGTCCTAACCCTTGAGCTTAAAATTCAATTCAAAAGCAAACGTAACTACATGAAAAGATTCAAAAGCATAAAACAAGTCCAATGCAAAAGGCAGAAGGGTAGATAACTCAGCTAACTGAAGTAACAAGTTCAAGCAAGGAATCAATGAAAAGATACGTGAACTGTTTTATTTTAAATTAAGGGTTGACAAATATTTATGTACAATCTCTGAATTTTCAGGGAATTTTCTTTTGGAATACGCTTGTTATTTGGAGTTTTGCAATACTTTGGTCAATAGGTTCCATTTTTGGTTTCCTTAAACTTTTTCAATTTTTAATAAAAATTTTTTATTCAAAAATAAACATTTTTTTAATAAACTAAAAATTTTCTCCAATATTTGTTTTCTCACCCATACCCAATTCTGTTCTAATTAGTTTTAGAATGTCACTCTCCCCCAGTCTTTCCCAAACCTCAATGTGGCCTCTGTGGAAGTGGGTTTCTTTTCAAGCTCCTAGTTCATAATGGCCAGCCGTAAGCTGCACTGAAGGAATGGAGCAGAGTGGTTCACACACAGAGTTAAACGGAGAAGCCCGTTACTTCTCTTACACAACACGAGTGTTCCTCAGATCAAATCCAGCTGGCAGCTCCTCCATAATTACCCTTCTGAGGCGAAATGGGGTAACAACTAAGTCAAATGTGTAACCTCCCCGTTCTTCGTGGTGCTGGTGTTAGAGAGCCAAGGGCACACCACAACAACTCTACCTGTGAGGACAGAACTCTAGACAATATTTAGGCATCTGCAGACCAGTCAGGAACTCCCACCCTGAAAAACTGTTAGGATCTGTTGACATGTTCAGGACCCATAAGTACATTTTAAAAAGTAAAACATGTGCGACTACAGGCACTATGATTCCTCTGAATTAATATAAAAATCATACTACATTAGTCTGTTAAAAGTGCTGATTTCCTAATAAAGAAGCCGCCACTCTGGACGGAAAGTCATGAGCTCCACGGTCTAGTCCAATTATGTAACCACAAATAGCTCTGTGGCTTGTACAAGTTAGCGAGCCCCTCTGGGCTCCCACTGCCTAATCTTACAACTGAAGTGAGTTAGTGATAGATGATAACTAAGACCTTCTTCACTTCTAAAACTCTACTGTGTTCTTTAAGGAGGACTAATAAGCATGTACAGAAGAAAAGCAGTGATTATATTTTTCTTTTCCGGTAGCTTATCGACTTGATCTAGATTCTAAAATCCAGAAGCCAACTGGAAAATCCCCTAGGACAATCACATCTCATTTCATTTTACAATTCCACAAATAGTTATTGTCTACTCTGTGATGCTGGGGATATTTCACAAAACAAGAGAAGTATCTGCCTTTGTGGGCCTTACAGTCTACCAAGAGATACGGACAACTGAACAAACAATTACAAACAAAATTTAACAAGTGCTAAGATGGAAAAGTAGAATGTTCTAACAGGAAGAGTATGCACATAATGTAGTATGGAAGTCTTTTCTCAATACAGTTATGTCTAACGTGAGACCTGAAAGAACAGAGGTTCGTTAGGAGGGAGTTCGGGAGGGAAGTGGTCCAGGTGAAGGAAGCACTATGTAAAAAGGTGCAAAGGTGGGAGCGAGCTGGCTAATCTGCATCTGTCGCTGAACTGCCCAGAACAAGGGGTGAAGGGAGAATTACATAGTAGGGTATCATACAAGGCTTTACATAAGAACATAACAAAGAATTTTGCCTTTAGCTTCCCACCAATGGGGAGGAGGGGAAGAAAGGTTTGTGTAGGCAAGTGATGGGATCAGATTAACATTTTCAAAAGGTTACCCTGGCCGTGATGTGAAGAATAGATTGTAGGGCAGCAAGGCCCAAGGCAGAAAATCACTGGGAGGCTTTGTAGGAATGAACACAAAAGATGGTGACCTGAACTTAAATATTAACCGCAGGGATGAAGAGATATTTAGAAACTGGGACAGGACTTGGTGATTATACAGATGTAGGGAGAAGTCCAAAATGATACCTAGACTTCTAGATCAAGAAACTGGGGAGAAATTTTTCCATTGTGTTTGCTAAAAGGACTGGAGATAAGCCTGGAGTTGTTGGCAGGCGTTTTGCCATAGTTTGGAAAGAGGCTGCCTGAGCATGGAGCCTACACAGAGGAAAACAAGGTGAAGACACAGAGAGAGTGAGGCATCCTCACTTCATGTCTCTGAACCAAGTACCCCAGAAATGCCCCTGGACTTTTCAGGCACATGAATCATTGCATTTCCTTTGTTGCCGTTATTTGGTGGTGGTGGTGGTGGTGGTTTGGTTTGTTGGTGGTTTAATTCCATTTGAGTTGGGGTTTTGTCACTTGGAACCAAAAGAATCCTGGGAAGAGTGGGGTCAGTGACAGCAGAGAGCCCCGAGAACTACCACTGAAGAAGTGACATTGAGAAAGATGAGTCCAAGGCGAAAGCAAGAGGACAGGAGGAACATGGGAAAGTACATTGCCAGCAGAAGAGAATCTTGAAAGAGAAGCATGTGGTCAGTGAAGTCAAAACAAGACTCAGTGTGACAATCACTGAGACATATGAGGGCTGTCCAGAAAAAAATCCAGCCATAAATGCCTCTATTTTTCCTATTATGTGGCTGGTTATGGACAGCCCTTGTATGCACTGGCTTCAGCGACAAGGCAGTTGTTGGCGGCCTTTGTGAGGAAAGTCTCAGTGGAGTGATGGAAGAAGTTATATTGAAGGTGGGGAAGTAGAGTCAGTGAATAGAAACAATTCTAAATCACAGAGTTGAGTTGCGAAGGGGAGAACTGCCAGAGGGAGATGTTTTCAGATTGATGAGACAGGACAATGTGTAAAGGCTAATGAGAAGGATGCAGGAAGCATAATGAATTGACAGAGGTCCCTGAGAAGCAAGGGAGAAGGCTCAAGGGCATAGGTCACAGCATGGATTTAAAGATGGCTAAAAGTCAGGGGAAGGATACCTCGTCACCTGGACCAATACAGCAAGAAGAGAAGGATGCATGTGGAAGTAACTAGATTTGTTAGTGTGGCAGCAGGGACTTGAATTTTGCTGTAAAATGTGTCAGACATTACTGTCTGACAGTCTGTCTTCTCCATAAAATAGCAGGCAGGGACCCTGGCGAGGTGTGAGGAAAATATGGGGCTGGGAGTTATAAGGAGGATGGAATGGAGCCATGTGGGGAAATGTTGCTGTGGAGAATAGGAGAGACTAGGAAAATACCCAAGAGTTGGCTGGAAGCTACGAGGGCCCACTGAATGCCAGAAACCATTCCTAGTTTTATCAAAAATCCAGTAAGTCAAAGAAAGGATGGAATCTGAAAGTAAATGTTTGATTATAGTGCGACAACTGATTTATAAAAGGTCTCTTTTATAAATAAAAAATGTTAGTACTGGTATATTTTTCATTACTGATCTAAAACAGGAACTTATACGTTTCCTGATGGAGGTAAACCATACGGAGATCTCACGAAATGATGTGACAGAGCCCAGAGGCCAGTAAGATTCAGCAGGCTAGAAGATGAGATAATCTAGATTTAAAAAGCAAAACAAGACTCAAACTGTGCTTGTGAAATAAAGCTCCTGAGATCTCTGTGACGACCCAATTAAGAGATCACAGTTACTGGCAATAATTCTCTTACAAGCAGATACAACCCCTGGGTTGAGCAAATACCAAGAGGCTACTAGAGAAGGTCCATTCCAGTGTCAACATTAAATTTCAGTTTAGAGTGATAAGAATTCATGTGAGACATCTGTACTTGAAAGATCTTATCTATTGGCCACATTAACTATCTATATTTTCAAGTTTTATCCTTACAGTATTCAGTTTCATCATCCACAAAGATTTTGAACCATATTGTCTTAGCCCTTCTTGGAACGTGCTCTCTGAATTACAATGTAGCCTTGTGGTATCTATCTTCAGAGAGGTATTATATGAATATTCTGCATAGTGTTTTTTGTCTTTTAGAATTGAGGGTTTCTCCTATTGAAATAGTATTTATACAGGAAAAACACACCAAAAGAAAAAATCCCAGGTAGAACTTCTGCCATCCTAGGGCTTCCTTGCCTTGGTTTTCATTTATCTGCCCCATTTCTTACCTACCATTTCCAGGTTCATGAGCTAGAAAGTTCCTTCTCCCTGTCTCTTCAGGGCACTCTGATTCTCCTCCTTGGCCTTCACATGTTTAGGTTACCATGTCCCAGAAGCAAAGGGATGTGCCAAGATGACATCGTCTCTAACCTTGAACGATTTCATAGACCTAGCAAACAATGCCGATACAGAGTGACAGGACATAAAGGGGCAAAAAGGCAAGGCAGAAACATTCACGTCTTCCAGGACAGTCAAAGTCAGGAAAGCCTCACTGAGGAGGTAGCATTTCAGCAGTCTTGAGGAGCGAGGGTTTCTCCAAGCAGGGAGGATGTGGAAAGCTAGGAAGCAGAGGAAGCAGCTCAGTGTAAAAAAGTATGAGCTGTAGAACAGGCTTACTTCCAGGGGCTGTAAGTTGCACAGCAGGAGGGGAGCACTGGGTATAGGGAAAGGTCAGAAGATGAGTCTAGATGAGAGAGAAAGGACCAGACCAGATACCACATGCTTTAAAAACAGTTAAGAAATTTGGACTTTGGGGAGTTCCCTGGTGGTGTAGTGGCTTAAGGCTTCGGCGCTGGCACTGTCAGCGCTGCGGCCTGGGTTCAATTCCCAGTCAGGGAGCTACCCACATACCAAAAAGAAAAAAGAAAAAAAAAAAAAAGAAATTTGGACTTTGTCCTGGGCCAGGTGTGAATCAAACCTTTTTTCCCTTGGTTTAGCTTTGATAAGATTAGACTTTTTGAAAGAATTTTTGCTAAAACACCATGGGAAAAGCAAACAAATACAAAACAGAAAGCAAACATACAAAGGTATAAAAATGAACAGCTCACAGATCCCACATTTCCTAGCCTGCTTCACAGAGTTCAGTCCCAGGTTGGCTTAGCTCACAGAGCTCATAGACAGACGGTCCAGCCCAAGCCCTCTCTCTCCTCAACCCATCCATGTTGGCACTTGAAACAGCCTACCACACCCTTTGTCTACCGGCCCAAACCAAAGGCTGACACAAATTTTGCTCCTTCTAGATCCTATTTCCTTATGTTCACCCCTGGGCAGTCTTGCTTACACTGACTTTGGCTGGCTTTCTGCTCTGCAGCTACCCTGACCCCTGGAGGTGTTATTTTAGATCAGGGGTCAGCAAACACTTTCTGTAAAGGGTTAGTAGTTAACATTTTAGGCTTTGCAGGCCATACCTATTTATGTCACAACTACTCAACTCTGCTCTTGTATCATGAAAGCAGCCATAGACAATATATGAACAAAAGTGAAAGGCTGTGTTCCAATAAAACTTTATGGACACTGAAATTTGAATTTTATACCATTTTCATATGTCATGAAATATTCTTTTGGTTCTTCAGCCATTTTAATAGGCAAAAAATATTCTTAGCTCACCAACTGTACAAAAACAGACAAGGGGCAGATGTCACCTATGGACCAGCGTTTGCTGACTCCTGGTACATGCACTAATTCCCAAGGTAAAGATGGCCTCGCTCACTTTTACCTAATCAATTTATTATTATAACTGATACTAGTAATACTAGTATATATCATTTGTTGAGCACCTACTAGAAGCTAGGTAGTATGTACCAGAAAGTTGCTTTGAAGAATAAATGAAATAATGCATGTAAAGCATGCAACATGCTTTCTCCAAGGAAAGCATCAATAATTGTTAGCTACTATTATGTATTATTGTTTATATAGCTGACGAGTAAAATGACTCATACAAGGTAGATATTACTATCCTATAGAGGATCAGAAAAATCAAGCCATTTGTGAAATCACATAGCTGGTAAGTAGCAGAGCTAGGATCTGAACCTGATTTCTGTGTGGCCCTCCCACTATATCACAACCTCCTGTTTAGTTTGCCTGAACTATATTCACGGGCTGGTGGTCCATTGCTGGTCTACCCATCGGAGCCTGCCATCTTGTGTCAAGACTAGCCCAGGACTTATTTTATCCTTGTTTCAAAGCTTAAACACCTGTTGAACCACGTGGCTCTTGTTTCCTGCCAAGAGATCCTCTAACCTATGAGAGCCGTTAAGGTGACAGAGCTCTAGAGACCATTAGACCTTTTCCTGCTCAGACATGCAATTCTGCCCACTTCTCCAGGTTCTTTTGATGACTCCTCAAGTAACTTCCTGATAGTAACACTTGCAGAATCCTAGCATTAGAGTATTCTAAGAGACAAATACCCCAGATAGTTTCCACCAATGTAAGAGTATTTTTGCATAAAACCCATTCACCTGCATGACATTTTCAGAGTTCTCCATAAAATGTTATTGAAGATATTACCCATAGCTTCAAAATTATATTCAAGGGAGACCAAGGAAGGATAAATCCTTCCTTGAATTGAGTTCCAAAAAATTCTTCTCTATAATTGAATCTGTATATTTTATCTTGCCAGAATAAGAAAATGATGTAATTCAACCTGTTTCCTTTTATATCATGGCTTCCAAGAAACTTAAAGCCAAATTCCATGCCAAAATGTCTCATCTCAGGTGCCTAGTAGGATCTATTTCTGCTTCACTGTTAGAACGACTTTTATGTTTTATAATTTTAAAAATAGCGAGAATATACTCTGTGTCTCCTCTATAGGCCCTGTGCCTTTCCTGATGCACCCCTCCTTAAGTGGTTTCAAATCTAGTGCTTGTTTTACTAAACTACTCTAGTGCCTTATTTTTTAAGTTATGTTTTATCCCGCATCCCACACCTCATGTCTCCTGGAAGCAGGCAGTTCCAGATATTGCATTTAAACGGGGATAAGGTCTCTACTCACATTTATGCACATAGTTATGAAGAGCCAATATGGCTTTATCCTCATAGGCCAAAAGATAGGGATGTTATTCTGTAAGCATCAGCGTTTTTACAGATTGCACTAACTTCTACAATTCTCTCTCTTTGTACCTCCTCTTGTCTCCATACATTACTGTGATCCTCCAGGCAGGCATTCAGAACTTCAGGCAGTGCCCACACTTGCTCTGTACCAGGGCAAATTACATGACAGGACTCCAAGCCTTCTGCATCTGTTGCCCTAGACATCTGTAAGAATCCTTTCACTCTGGGCAGCCTCCTCATTGCAATCACAACTCTCTGGCATTTGGCACCCTGCCACTTCATCTCATATCACCTCCCCTTCAACTCTAGCTGTACCTTCATATACCTTTCCAGGAGTCAATGAAGGTTTATATAACTGAGTTTATGTTCAAGGGTGACTGGCAGAGCAACTAAAGCAAAGCTGGCAAACAGTTGTTACTACATAGAAAATTTGAAAACTGGAGAGAATATTTGGTACAACAGAGGCCAATATTGATAATGAATGAATGAACGAACTCTCACTTATCACCACCTTTCCACCTTGACACCTAGACAAAGCCAGCAATCAAATACCAAATTCTAAGCACCCAAATTTCTTCTGTTGACTGTAATCCTATGAATTTGCTGGTTAAAACGAAAGCCAGAGCCCACTTCAGCCCAAAGGGGCTCCTTGTCCATACTACACAAGACTGTCTGGAAGAGGCCAGGTTTTTGCTTCTCATTCCTTCTTTGCCTGACTTTGCTCTGCAACTCTGGAAAGGTCACTTGATAACCCTGGGCTCAGTTTTCATCTGTAAAACATGGAGTTGCACTAAACCAGTGGTGTCCAACCTTTTGACTTCCCTGGGCCACAGTGGTAGAATTGTCTTGGGCCACACATAAAATACACTAACACTAGTGATAGTTGATGACTATAAATAAATAAATAAAAGGTCACAAAAAAAACTCATGATGTTTTAAGAATTTGTTTTGGGCCACATTCAAAGACATCCTGGGCTGCAGGTTGGACATGCCTGCCCTGAACGGTATCTCTGAGACCTTCTAGCCTTACACTTGTATGATCTGTCCTCTAGGAATCCTGCCAGCATTCTTTTCATGGGCTGGGTTTGATGAGATGTGTGTTTTAATTTTGGAATTGCATTTCCTAGTCTTCCATGTCACTAATTTATCACAAGCACCTGGACTTCGGTCAACTATTTATAATGTGATACTCAACAGGACTTTTTTCTGGTGATTAAATACACATATTGAAGTTCACCATTTTAACATGTACAATTTAGAGATATTATGTACTTAAACACTGTGGTACAACACTCACCATCATCCAGCTCCATGAGTCTTTTCATCTTTCCAAACTGAAACTCTATCCATTAGACAGCAACTGCCCATACCCTGCTCCTCCTGGCCCCTGGCAACCACCACTCTACTTTTCATCTCTATGAATTTGACCACTATGACTGGAATTACAGTTTGTCCTTTTGTGATTGGTTTATTTCACTTAGCATATTCTCAAAGTTCATCCATGTTGTAGCATGTATCAATTTCCTTCCTTTTTAAGGCTGAATAATATGTCATTGTACATATAGACCCCATTTTGTTTATCCATTCCTACAGTGATGGACACCTGGGTTGTTTCTACCTTTTGGCTGTAGTGAATAATGCTGGCATGAACATGGGTGTACAGATGTCTGAGACCCTGCTTTCACTTCTTTGGGATATATACCCAGAAGTGCAATTCCTGGATCACATGTTAAATCTATGTTTATTATTTCAAGAAACCACACTGTTCTGCTCCATGAGACTCTTACATGCAGAGACAGAAGTGCTTAAGAAGCTGGGCACCACAGTCTTATTGGCATGCTGACTCCTGAGGGGTATTTCCGGGGTGTAGGTTTGCCTAAAAGGGTTGTCTTGCTTCATTCTCTAGAGGAGCAGGACCCAAATGCTATTCAAAATGAGTCTTGAACTACACACTGGACCTGGGGCTGATCCTAACCCTGCCCTCATATCAACTTCTGTAAAGTGAGCTAATAATACCTAACTTACAGGTTTTTATAAAGATCATGAAAGATGGACACAAAGCACTGAGTTGGAGTTCCCTGATGGTGTAGTGGCTTAAGGCTTTGGCGTTGGCGCTGTCAGCACTGCGGCCTGGGTTCAATTCCCAGTCAGGGAGCTACCCACGTACCAAAAAGCAAAAAAAAAACAAACAAACAAACCAAAAAAAACCAAAGCACTGAGTTAAGCATTTACAAAATGAAGAAAGGAATCTTACCCTACTAACTGTAAAGGACGGTTATGAAAACCAAGTGAAATAATATGAGAAATCTGAAACTGGTCCTGCATTCTCCAAGTACCAGCCCTCACCATTTCTTTCCTAATCACTGCTAGAGCCTCCTAACAGTTCTTCCTGGCTTTTTAAGTTCATCCTTCACTTGGGCTTCAGAGTGAGCTGTATAAAGCAGCTATGATCCTACCATTTCTCTCACTGAAGTTTTCAGTGGCTCCCCTCACCTTTACAAGGCTTTTTTTTTTTTTTGGTAGTATGTGGGTAGTTCCCTGGCCAGGAATCGAACCCATGCCACAGCGCCGACAGCGCCAGTGCCAAAGCCTTGAGCCACTACACCACCAGGGAACTCCACAAGGCATTTTGTGATCTGACCCCTACCTCTTTGTTCAGTCTCATTTCTTATCTTTCAAGGCCTCAGATCTTGCCACTTAACCTCCATGATTTTGTTAATGCTACAATTAGTTCATGATATAATTAGTCATAGTATCATGATACAAAGGGGGCTTTTTTTGTCACTACAAAGATGGAAGCCATAGGGGAACTATTGAGGTATTTTCTCTATCCTGTTCTCCCCCCAAAATAAATTATGTATTTTCAGTTGAACTCCTTAAGTCTTCATGGCCCTTGTGAGAGATGCTTTCATTTCCTTGGTGTATGAGAAATAACCTAGGCCCCTACCTGCATAGTCCTGACGACACAGCCCCCAGTAACAGATCACACCCAATGAGTCCAGTCTTGCACTTAGTACGTGCTTGATAAATATCTGCTAGAGAAATGAGCTTGTTTGTGCTAACTCCTGTAAACGCTAATCTGTGGCTAGAGGTCAGTTGTGGGTTTTGTTTGTTTTTTTACCTCTTTCAAACGAGAACTGTGCCAGCTGTGCCTTTTTTAAGTAATAAAGGCATTGGAAGGTTGTAAAAGCAATGGGCCAACTGTTTAAATTAACCAAATGTGCATAGTATTTACAGGTGGTGTGGGAAACATCTAATCTGCTTATTTTTAGGGAGTCCATGAATGTGTCTATAAATTTCTTTATATGGATGACAGTGTCTTTCCATACGAATCTCTTGAGGCTATGGGCTTACTGATGCTTGCAATCTCCTGTGCAAAATTACCTTTAACATGTCCTTAAATTGCTTCTAAGCTTCACATAGTGCCCTCTAGTTCTTATGGGTGTTGTTGACTATTAACGACTTCCTAGATTTTGGTTTTATCTTTTGTGTTTATTGCCACTAACCAAAGACCTCATGTCGGGAATCATTCTGATGTACACTAGCTAAGACCATTTTTAAAAATTGCCCTTAATCTTTTTAAAGGTTTGTATCTTTTTACTCACAAATATACTAAGCTTTTAGATGAATATTGTTAGATGTGAAAAACAAGTATTTTCCAAATAGGAAGTATTATACAGAGAGCAATTCATAATTTCGTATTTTGATATGAAACAGAAAACTGACACTTCTGGAGGAAAGTACCCAGAAACAGGGTTAAGGACCATTAACAATTTCTGTTTAACAAAAGTTTAGAATCCTAACAACTCCTAGATTTATCTTCTTTCCTTGGGCATAGGTGAAAGGATAACACCTATTTTGAAATAATTTTCAAGAATTTTCTTATATTTGATTGTTATCTCAAGTCAAGAGGTATATCTAGCAAAAAAGAACGTGTTCATTCAAAGCATTTTACATTTGGAACGAACAATAAAGATAACTTAATCCTCCAACCTTTTCTTCACAGCAGAAATGTTTGAGAACCAAGCTTGCCTGATTTCCCATCTTCTGCCTTTTACTATCAGCTAATTTATTAATCAGGATCATGTTCAGCTGAATATATCACTTAGATAGTTTTCCTAATGATATCCTTTATTACTAAACAAAATAAACCACCTGGATTTCACAAGTAAAATCAATTGGTGTTTATTGGAATGAGCATAATATAGAAAGAGGTTTTTAAAGAAAAATATACCTCTAAAAATATAATTCATTTTACCCTGGGGATAGGGGTCAGAGGACTAAACTATTTTCTGAGCCTTTAGAAGTGGGCGAAGGTGGAATCACCTGAGAACTGCAGCCTGGAGCTTCCAGGTTGGGATTACTACCGATTGGCATTACCAAAGGAAGCTAGGGTAACAGGAAGTGAGGCTAAATGGATGGAGCCTGCAGTGCGACCCAGAAACAGGCTGAGAAGTGACTCCAACAAGCTGAAGCTATCCCAGCTGCTCCATATTCCAGTGCTTTCTATCTGTTAAGCTTTACTTTTTGAAAGGCTCAAAAGTGTGGGATCCCCAAACGAAGGTCGCTGTGCTGAGAGACTCAGGGGTGCGGCAGCAGGAACTCTAGGTAGGCAGTGCCCTGTGTGGTTGGGTCTATCAAAACTTGAGGGCACCCACTTAGCTCAGATCACAGGCTAGCAACCACCTAAGAGAGTAGCGCGGGCGGGGCCACGTGACAGACGCCACTCACTTAAGTACCTGAAACAGCTGGGCTCAGGACCCTCCTCACCCACACGGTGAAAGAGATCCCGACCGACCTCTAATTTTTTCATGAGTCCTCACACATGCACACATCTGAAGAAACCCAACCCATACACCTACACAAGTTCTCACACATTCTAACCCCACCCCGGAGCTTGCAACCATACACAAGACAGAAGAGATGAACGAAGAACTTGAAATTACTCTGGCACTAACTCCCCAAATCAGGCTCCCCAAACCCCAGCAGAGACTGGAAGGCCTGGGAGAAAGAGGCACAAACAAAAGAGTTTTAAAAATAGACCCCTCTGAGCAAATCTGGTCGTTTCAGCTCTAAATTTTAGCAGCTTAAGACTTCTGTTTGCTCAACTAAGAAAAGTCTTCACATACCCACACACACCACCACCCCCCATCCCCGAAAGGAATGGTCCTGAAGAGGCCCCCATACCGTGCTACAGTGCCAGGTGAAGAGATCCCCGACGCTGAGGAGAAAGCGAACTGACTGCGGAAAGCTGCTCGCAGTAGGGACTTAAATGCCGGCGGCGGACCCTGGCCCCGCCCCCAGTCAGCTCCGCCCCCAGTCAGCTCCGCCCCCAGTCAGCTCCGCCCCCAGTCAGCTCCGCCCCCAGTCAGCTTCGCCTCCGGCAGCTCCGCCCCTCGGCAGCTCCACCCGCGTCCCGCAAACCCTCGGGGCTCCGCCGCCGCAGCCGCAGCTCGGTCACCTTCTGTCTCGGGGACTACAGAGCCCGGTGCATTGTGGGAAGCCAGAGCCCAAAACCGAGGCTGCGCTGACCCCTGGTGGGCTTAGTTCCAAAGGGAGCCCCGCCCCGCGGTGCGGTGTGCTTGCAGGGACTGTAAGAGTTGCAGCTAAGAGACGAGAGACCACTGAGGGTTGCTGCAGCATGCTAGCATTTGTTGCAAATCGCTCATATCTCGGTAAAATATAAAAATAAACCGGATGCTTTAAAAGTGCTTGGGGCCACCTCCCTAGTGTTGACATAAGTAAAAATCTAAAGCAACTTTAAGACTAGGGAATGCTTTTTAAACTGAGGAAAATAATTTTAAAATTGTAACAGTGAATGACATCAAGATTATAAAAGAATCTACACACTTAGTTTTATTTCTAGTGAAAGCACAAATGGGCTCAATCTATCTAGAGAATAAAATCTACACATTTAGTTTTATTTCTGGTGAAAGCACAAATGGGCCCAATCTATCTATAGTATAATGGAATAATATGTAACAGGAACTACAAAACTGTGTAATCCAGAAATTTCTCTTCCGGGTATACACATACCTCAAGGAAATAGTTCAAATGGAGTAAAAAAAACAGTAAGTTATACAAAAATAATCACAGTGAAAAATTAGAAAATAACAAATGAACAATACATGAAAGGCACAAAATATGTAGCTATTTAAAAGAGAATACGAACATTACCACTGTGCAGAAATATTTCTAATCAAATAACGTTAAATGAAAAACACACAACTCAAGAAAGCAGATTGCTAGTGATTCCAACTATGTGAAAATATGTGCTGACAAATGTAAAAAAACTTTGGAGCAATGTAAATAGTTTAGATTTAATGTCTTAAGATTCATTTATTTTTATTAATAACTTCTCAAACTTTTTTTTTCTCAAACATTTTTCAGTTGTTGGGACTAGTTCTAATTTTGGATGATATTGCAATATTTCAGTTTCTCCTCACTCTAAGTAATAAAAAAGTTAATCTAAAAAGTAAAAGTGCTGAGGCTTTAGAGAACTACTGACAGTTTTGCTTGTCAGCAAATGTTAGTTGGGCACCAAAGAAAAGTGTATTATTGGGGAGTGTATTAGTTTGCTAGAGCTGCTGTAACAAAGTACTATACACAGTGGCTTAAACAACAGAAATCTATTGCCTCATAGTTCTGGAGGCTGGAAATCTGAGATCAAAGTTGACAAGATTGGTTCCCTCTGAGAGCTGCGAAGAAAGAATGTTCCAACCTGCTCTCTTGGCTTGCAGATGGTCATCTTCACGTTCATGTGAAATAGGGTGTTCTCCGTGTATGCGTCCCTGTGTCCAAATTTCCCCCTTTTATAAGGACACCAATCATATTGGATTAGGGGCCCACCCTAACTAATTACATCCCAAACCACCTTGTTTCCAAATTAGGTCCCATGCTGAGGTGCTGGGGTTTAGGACTTCAACCTATGGATTTTGGAAGAGTAACGGTGACAGGGAACAAGAGCTTGGGAGTCAAAGGGTAATTTTGTGAAAACTGCACCCACCAAATGACAAAAATAATAATAATGTACATTGTATAATCCCAAATGTACCAAAACACTAACAATTTAAGCAGAGTAAAATCAAATTGATTACAACTTTCTTCTTTCTGTCCTTTAACACCTTGCATACCTTTGCAGTTGAAACCAGGGCTATTAATGAGATAAGATAGCCTAGAGGCTTCATATGAGTCATACATCAATGTGTCTGCACCTGGTATGTCTGGCCTCCTGCAGGAAGGGCTTGGAGAAGACATGTTCAAATGCCTGAGAGGAGAGCAGCATTACTTGCATCTGTACGTGAGGTGGTTGAGAATTACAGGAAGCAGGATCCCTGTCATTAGAGGGCACACACAAATCACCCTCTGCTGAAGAGCTCAGATTTAATTCAAGAGGCTGATGAGAGCCCTCTCTGGTGAGCATGCCCTACAGGGGGATATCCAGTCTTCCAGAACTGAGCCAGCCTCTCCCAATTAGCCCTACCACATGGGTGGGATGAGAAGCTTGACATTTTCACTGAACCTTGCATCCTGCCTTCTGAGGTAATAGGGACCCCGAGGATCTTTGAGAGAAATGAAGCCCTGCCTAACACTTCCATATCAGTTTTCTTTTTTCTTCTGAAAGAACCAGAAGCCCAGCCAGTGGTGCACTGATTAAAAACGACCACTGGCTCTCCAGAAAGAAAAGCTCTGATTTGCGGTGCTTGCAGATTTCTGTGGTATAAATACTCAGGTCATGGCTGATTTCAAACTCCCAACAAGAGGTCACTGAACAGAGGTGAGCTCCAGCACACCACCAAGCTCAGGTAATTGGCTTAGCGGTCTCCAAGTGGGAAGGCAGCCTGCAGGGAGACACATATGAGAGCACCCAGTGAAAAGCAAACAGAAAGGGCAGCTCTGGTGGGTTAGGGGCAGAGCCTCCCAAGGGGCAGCAGTGCTACTGGGGAGCATGGCAGAAGCAGAGTCCACACACAGCCTCCAGGGCAGTGGGGATGGGGAAGGGGCAGGAGGAAGAGCTGAAAGAGCCTCACCTGGTCAGGATAAGAGAACAGGCAGGCTGCTTCAGAGCACAGGTGAGGCAATCAGAATGTTCTCAGACTTGATAGAAACACTTCTCTTTCATTTCCCTTATTAGGGCATTCTCCTGAGAATAGAAATTCTCCTGAGAGGATCTTGCCAGGAAGAGAGACATTTAGGTTAGCTAAATCCCACATGGGTTCTTTCCCAGTTTAGGGACAAGTTGTCAGGCTGAGCACAGTGGAGAACACATGTGGGCTCCTGTTAGGATAGGTAAAGCTTGTGCAAAGGCAGATAATAAAACCAAAACAACTTGGTGGATCTCCTGGCCCTATACATGGTGCAGGTAGTCCCCCTTATCCATGGGGGATACATTCCAACACCCCCAGTTGATGCCGGAACCTGCAGATAGCATTGAACTCTATATATACTATGTTTTTTCCCCTACATGCACACGTATGATAGAGTTTACTTCATAAATTAGAGTAAGAGATTAACAATAACTAATAAAATAGAACAATTATAACAATATAGGTAGTAAAAGTCACATGAATGTGGTTTCTCTCTCACACACAAAATATCTTATTGTACTGTACTCGCCCTTCTTCTTGTGATGATGTGTTGACCTCAGGTAACGAGACCACACAAAGTGAAACTGCGGATAAGTGGGGACCACTGTATTTCTTGCCTAGACTAACCCAGCAGTGTTCTAAGTCGTCACTCCGCTCTCAATATAGTTCTTGTGCAATATATCTGTCATGCTCGCCAGAGTGACTTTTATCAAGGGCAAACCTAATCATATAAAGGTTCCTTCCTGCTTAAAAACCCTTCCGTGGGTTCAGTTCACTTTCTTTTGCACAGACAGGCTTTTCCTGATGTCATCTTTCCAGATTTATCTACTGCTCTGCACCTGTTAACTTCCATTTATCTAAGTTGCCATTCCTAAACGATGTTTGCTTGATTCTAGGCCTTCGTATTTGTTTTTTCTCTGAGATTTAACTCTTCTCCCAGCTCAATGCTCCCATTCTCAGGCCAGGCATCTTGAGTCACATCTATAGTTTTATTATTAAACCCTGAGGTGTTCAGTCTTTTTAGATTATTTTTTTATTGTGACTCAATAGATATAGATATAAACATAAAACTTGTCATTTTAACCCTTTCTATGTATAAATTTAGTGGCATTAATTACATTCACAATGTGGTATAACCATCACTATTTCCATAATTTTTCATCACCCAAAACAGAAATTTTGTACCTATTAAGGAACAACTCTTTACTTCCCCCTTCCCCCAGCCCCTGGTAATGTCTAATCTACTTTCTGCCTCTATGAATTTGCCTATTCTAGATATTCCATGTAAATAGAACATAAAATATTTGTCTTCTTGTGTTTGACTTCCTTCATTTAGCATAATATTTTCAAGGTTAATAATCCACGTGGTATCATGTATCAGAATTCCCTTCCTTTTCATGGCTAAATAATATTCTGTTGTATGGCTGTACCATATTTTGTTTATCCATTTGTCTGTTTATAAACACTTGGGTTGTTTCTACCTTTGGGCTATTGTGAGTAATTCTACTCACTTCACATGTTTTCCCCTCCACATAGTAAGAGCTCATTTCTATTGCAAACCTGGCTAACTTCTCCTTATCTTACAGAACCCTTTGTAAGTAGAAAATGATAGAACAGGAGCCCAAACCCAAATCTCCTGATGGTGTCAAGGAACGTTTCAGAATTACCGCCTTTCCCAGATGGGTTGTCATAATGAAAGTGGGAGGATTGAAGGTAGCAGAGCTGAAGAGGCTAATTAGGAGGCTCCAGGAACCCTGGAGTTACAGACAGGGACTGGCACAAGGGTGGAAAAGCAGGTCCACCTTTGCTACTCATGAATGTCCACATGCAGCCATTCTCAAAAAGTAACAGTGTGTACATTGCCGTGTGGTATGTATAAACGAATTGGTTGATGGAAGAGAAATACAAAGAAGGAAGATTCGAGTAAGTGGTCATTTGACTACTCAGCAGAACTTTAGTCAAGCCACCAAATCACTACTACAATAATAAATTTAGAAAATTCAATGAAGACAAAGTGGAATAGTGGGATGCCAGCATGCAATTTTACTTCATATGCTTTTCCATGAATATATAGCATACTGCATACAAACAAGTATATTAGATTGAGCATATAAGTGCCATAATCTAGCCTGACTTTGGTCAAACCCAGCTAATTGCTGTTAATCTGCCTCCTAAGAAATAGTCACAGAAAGCCTTTTTTATTTTCTGTCCCTACTCCAGAAGTTAGAGGCTTTCTGTTTTTGTTTTTTGTTTGTTTATTTGTTTTGTTTTGTTTTCATATGTGGATAGTTCCCTGGCTGGGAATCGAACCCAGGCCACAGAGCTGACAGCGCCAGCGATGAAGCCTTAAGCCACTACACCACCACGGAACTCCTAGAGGCCTTCTATTAAATGCCTGTCAGCATTTACTGGGAAGTTGTAAGATTCTAATTTGTACACTCTGAAGTCCCTTTATGACTCTAGTCATGGGCTGTCCCCAAACAAAATTAGAAAGTAAATAGCCAGCATCTTTCTATGTCTTTCCTTCTAGGCACCAGGTGTTAACAAAAGGTATGAATCATTAAGGGTGGAATTGTAGGCATGATTGGAAAAAGAAAATTTTGGGATGTGGCAACCTTACTGGCACTCCTCAAATTACATCATCAAGACACACCACATTCTCAGCTTGGCTGAACGGCCAGTCCTGCCTGGACACATCCTCTCAAAACTGAGACACTCTGACAGGAAGTGGACTTTGAAAGCATGAGACACTCTGACAGGAAGTGGACTTTGAAAGCATGTCCTGCTTGCTGGAGTTGAGCATAACTAGGCATACTGTGCTACCTTGATGCAGTTTGAGTAAAAAGGGTTTGAGATTATAAGAATGGATGTGGCTAAAAGAAGGAAGCAATTTGTCTTCCCCTCAATTTCCTCAGCCTACTGAGAGAAACCACAGCAAGTTTTAAGACAAACTATGAGGAGCCACTAGGCACTGTGGTCACCAGGTTGTTCCTGGAAGCCCTCATGTACTTCTAGTTCCTTCTCCATATCCTAGTCCACACTCAGTTCATGATTGTTAATGAATTCACTTAGAATGGAAGCATTCAGGCAATACCAGCCTTGCATAAAAATCTTGAAGAGCACTAGATTTGCCTTTTACATCTGTCTCTCCTTTCTCTCGGTGAGGGTTCTATCTCCCTGTCTCCTTACTGACCCTTAATTGCTTACTACTTTCCTAATTCCTTCTACATAAAATTATAATTACCTGTTTATTGAAAGCACCTTATATGCTAATTCATACTAAAGTATGAATGACTGAAAATTGTTTACTACACAGCCTTTGCAGGAGTAGTTACATTTTTACAAAGTAATAATTTCATCATGATAGATTTGATGTAATTTTTTTTAATCTATGAGAGATGGAGAAAGATACGCTATGCTAACACTAATCAAGAGAACACTGGAGTAGTAGCTATACAACTTTCAAAGCTGAATTCAAAGCAAGGAAAATTATCAGGGATGAAGAGCAGCATTACATAATGATAAGGTGGTCAATTCTTCAAGAATATGTAATAATCCTTAATATGTATATACCTAATCACAGAATGTCAAAATGCCAAGGTCTGACAATTAAGTTTCTGAACTCATCCTAGAAAAAGTGCTACATAGCTCATTGCTGAATATCACTTTGGTCACCTTCAAAGTACTCCACTTAGGAAGCTATGCATAGTTGCTAGCACCTTGTCTACCCTTCAAAACAATTTTGGAACTCTTTTTCTGGAATGGCCATCAGAGCTGTCATCATATTACCCATGATGTCCTGAATGTCATCAAAATATCTTCCTTTCAATATTTCCTTTATCTTCACATAAAGGAAAAAAAATCACTGGGGGCCAGATCAGGTGAGTAGGGAGGGTGTTCCAATACAGTTATTTGTGTACGGGCTAAGATCTCCCTCATGGACAGTGCCCTGTGAGCTGGTGCATTGTCGTGATGCCAGAGCCATGAGTTGTTAGCAAAAAGTTCAGGTCATTTTCGTCTTTTTTACACAGCTTTTCACCACTTCCAAATAGTATACTTGGTTGACTCTTTGTCCAATTGGTACAAATTCATAATAAACAATCCCTCTGATATAAAAAAAAGGTTAGTAACATTGTTTTGTCTCTTGATTTGGACTGATGGAATTTTTTTGGTCATGGGGAATTGGCTGACTTCCACTGTGCACTTTGACACTTTGTTTCAGGGTTGTATTGATACACCCATATTTCATCTCCATTGATTACATGGCCCAAAACATCGTCCTGCCTCTCCAAAAGATTTTGGCAAACTTCGACTCTCCTTTGCTTTTGTTCCTTAGTGAGCTCCTTCCGGACCACTTTTGCACACACCTTTCTCATGCCAAGATTTTCACTTAAGATTTCCTAACCATTTCTCTATCAATGTTTACTTGGTCTGCTATGCTTCTCACAGTCAGCCCACAATTTTGATGCGCAATTCCACAAATTTTTGCAATGTTTTTTTCGGTTCTGCTCATTACCGGCCACCCTGACCTCTATTTATCAGTGATGCTTTCTCTCTCCTCAGAAAAAAACATTTAATCCATGTGTACACTGCTGTTTTCTTTGTGGCATTATCCCCATAAACTTGAACTACATGTCCCTGATTTCACTTCCACTCTTGCCAAGTTTAACAAGAAATTTAATGTTTGTTCACTACTCTAATTCAAGCTTTAACATTCTCACGACGGCACACAAAAACACACAATAACAGTAATGAACGCCACTCAGCAAGACACTGCCCACGTCAACATGAACACAGCTGGGAGACACAGATATACCAAGGTTATGAAACCTTACCGAGTTGTTTGTACAGTGCTGCCAAAATAAATGCATGGTGGCAAGTTCACGACCTTAATTGTCAGACCTCAGATGTGGGCAAAAATGGACAGAACTGCAAAAAGAAATGCAGGAATCCACTATTGTAGTTGGAAACTTTAACACCCTCTATCAGAAACAGATCCAGAAGGCAGAAAATCAGTAGGATATAGTTGAACTCAACACCGCCCTCAATCAACTGGATATAATTGACATCTATTGAGTACTTCACACCACAACAACAGAATACATATTCTTCTCAAGCTGACATGGAACATTCACCCAATAGGCCACATTCTGGGCCAGAAACACACCTTAACAATTTAAAAAAAAATTAGAAACCATTAAAGTATGCTCTCAAAGCACAGTGAAAGTAAACTAGAAATCAGTAACAAAAGATAGCTGGAAAACTCTAAAATATTTGAAGATTAAACAACTTGCTTCTAAATAACACATGAGTCAAAGAAGTCTAAAGACAAATTTTAAAATATTTTGAATGGCATTTAAATGAAAGTGTAACTTATTAGAATTTGTAGAATGAGGTGAAAGCAGTGCCAGAGGAAATTTTATAGTATTGAATTCACATATTAGAAGAGAAAAAAGATCTAAAACCAGTAATCTAAGCTTGCACCTCAGGAAACCCCAGAAGAAGAATAAATTAAATCCAAAGTAAACAAAAGAAAAAAATGACAAAAATTAGAGCAGATATCAATGAAACTGAAAACAGGAAATCAGTAGAGAAAATCAACAAAACCAACAGCTGATTCTTTGAAAAGATAAAAAAAAATGGATAAACCTCTGGCCAGGATAGCCAAGAAAAAAAAGAGAAAAGATGAAAATTTCTAATATCAGAAATGAAAAATCCCATGTACATAAAAAATGCGTAAAAACATTATGCAAATACACAAATACACTAAAAAACATGAAAACTCATTCCAGGAACATTAAAAGAATAATAAAGGAATATTATGAATAATTCTATGCCCACAAACTTGATAGCTTACGTGAAATGGATCAATTCCTTGAAAACACAAATCTTTCTGCCAAATTCTTTTCTACCAAAACTCACAAGGAGAAACATCATCTGAGTTGGCCCTTATCTATTAAAGAAAATGAATCAATAATAGCCTTCCCAAACTAAAAGCACCAGGCTCAGATGGTTTCACTGATGACTTCAAGCACACATTTAAAGAAGAAATGACATCAATTCTTCAAAGGGAACACTTCCTGATTCATTCAATGAAGACAGCAATATCCTACTGCCAAAACCAAAGACATTACAAGAAAGGGCAACTGCAAACCTGTATCTCTCATGAATATAGAATAAACCATATTTAATAAGTTATTAGCAAATTTAATCCAACAATATATAAAAAGAATTCTGTACCACGACGAAGTGGGATTTTTCTTCGGGTATACAAAGCTAGTTCAACATTCAAAAATCAGCCATTAATAATAGAATCCGGCCTATCCACAGGCTAATGAAGAATAATCACATGACGACATCATTTTAAAATTTTAAAATCCATGATTTTAAAAATTCATGTTGAATTTGTTATAAAAAGTGAATAAGATAATAAATTACCTGGGTAAAAAATTGGTCAAGGAGTTCCCTGATGGTGTAGTGGCTTAAGGCTTCGGCGTTGGCACTGTCAGTGCTGTGGCCTGGGTTCAATTCCCAGTCAGGGAGCTACCCACATACCAAAAAGCAAAAAAAAAAAAAAAAAAAAAAAAAATTGGTCAAGACTACTGACAGAAGATTCTCCTTGCTAGAGTTTTAACACGTTATAAATGGACAACCACCAAAAGGGTATAATATGAGATTAACACCCCAAGATTACTTTTGCAATGAAGACAGGTGTTAACCAAAACATCATGCCACTAGGCTGGTGCTGCTTTTCCTTTCTGCCGTGAGAATGCTCCTCCGGACCCAGACAGCCAAACATCAATTAAAAAAGAGCTCTTTGCCCTTTGCTGCTGCAAAGTCTGATGAGGGAAATGATATGATGATCCTGGAATGCCAGGCCTGTGCTCTCACACTGAAGGCAGGATGAGAAGGTCTGGGGTGGCAGTGGCAGACTTCTGCAGCTAGAAGTAAACAGAATTGTTTCTGTATTTAACTCTGTGTCTTCTTTGACATTCCTTTGGCAAACTTGGTCTTCAAAGCACAAGGCTTTAGAAAATGAGAAGTCTCTTCCAGAGATAAAGAAAAGAAAAGAAGAAACCAAGAGCTATAAACAAAGAAAACAAAGAAGCTATAATAGTATCCTTTCTGTTTCTAAGTGGCCTTTCACTTGTGGGGCCAGGGCAACAAATCACTTAGTGCCAGATGCTCCAAATGCAAGGTCATTATCCTCTCTGGCCATGAAGGGGTGGACATCACACTCTGGCATTTCAGTGCAGTATAATTCAAAATTCTTGCTTAGGACACTGAAAAATTAAACACACTTAAATGCATCTAGAATCCAGAATATTAGAGCTAGATGAGACCATAAAAATAATTTTCTCTGTGTCCTATTTAATCGGTGAATAAAACTCAGCCCAGAAAGGTTAAAAGACTGGCCCAAGGACACACGACAGGTGAGGGAATATAGGATAACAGGATCAAACCTGAAGTCATTTCTCCACTCTGAGCCCATTTCTTCATCTGGAAAAGGGGGGCATTAAGATACATAACTTGCAAAGCACCTGGCATAGTTCTTGCCTCATAAAAGTGCTCAATAACTTTTTTCTCTTTTTTTTTTGGTTTCTAGTATCAGAGCCAATACCCAATGCTTAGGCTCAGGAATTCCTGTTCATTCCTCTTCCCTCTGGTCCAAGTGACAGCAATGGGTAGTGTATCTGCAGGGATCAGGTCAGACAGGAGATAAAAGGTATCACTGCGTGTGCTAGAGGGGCTCTGGGGTCTGCTGTCCAGCACATGAGATGCAAAGTGGACTTATTTTGCAACTGATAAGGTATGCATGAAAACCTAGATCCACCTATAGTTCTATTTTTCCATCTGAGAAGTAGGGCAAAGATCATTAAGGATTCATATTATCTGGTAGTCTAGAAGCTTTCACAACTATTAAATTCAGTGATGTTTTCTTAATATGTATTTATGTCTTTATTTGCTGTAAGAACTGAGAGAGAGAGAGAGAGAGAGAGAGAGAGAGAGAAAGCATGCACACTGGGCTGTGTATAGCAGTGTTCGGGTACTCAGTTTGGGGGGAGGGGAGGGGAATGGGAATGGGAAGGTGGTCCTATTCTAAATGAAAAAATGATCAGGGTCAACAAGGGACTTAGTCAGCTCAGGTCCTCATATTTGCAGAAAGAATGCCAGCAGGCTGAGAAAAGATGGCTGCATGAGCTTGACTGAGATTCCAGGAATTTGGAAATAGAAAATGTTGGCAGAGGAAGACAGAGGCAAGAGCAATTTACCAAAGAGCATGAGAGAATTTGCCCTATTGCCCCATGTCTTCCCAGATCTGTATCTTAAGCCCTACCCTCTGACCAGATTTCTAACACTTAAATGGTTTCACAGGCATCTCCAATCAACTTGCTCAAAAGAGAACTCTTGTTTCAACTCTCCCGCACGCAAATCTACTCCTCTTTCAGGCAGCCTTATCTCAGAAAAAGGCAACATGATCCACTCAGTTGCTTAAGCCAACACTCTAGGTATTTTCCTAGATCGTGTTCTTTCACCTTCCTTCTCATTTGTAAAACCTACGTTCACGAGGGAGCCAAATCCACCCTCTTCTCCGGCTCTACTGCTCTGACTCCCCTTACCATCCAAGTCCAAGTCACCATCAGTTTGTGTTTTACAGTATCAACCTGTAGTTGCAGTATCTACCCAACTGGTCTCCCTGATCCCAATCTTGTCCTCTCTTCCCAAACCCACCAGAGAAACCTTTAAAACATATATACCAGACCAAATTATCCCTCAGCTCTTGAAGCTTTCTAATGATTTCCTATTGCACTTGGAAAAAATTGCCAACTCTCCATCTGAGTCACAACGTCCCAGGCCATCTTTTTCTAACTTATGTCATACTTTTTTTGTTTACTCACTGTGCTCTGGACAAGCTGGCCTTGTTTCTGGTCTTCAAATACATCTTTGCCCTGCCTCAGAGCCTCGGCAGGAGCCGTGCCTCTGCCTTGCATAGGCCTCCCTCATATCTTTGCATGATGGGCTCCTTCAGACCTCAGCTTAACGCCACCATCTCAGGCGACCCATACAAGTAGCCACCCATTCACTCACTATTGTGTCACCTTATTTTAATTCTCTGTGTAGCTCTTATCACTTGTTGATACTTTTGTTTATTTCTTTAGTTATCACCTGTCTCGCTCTACTAAAAGGGACACTATGAGACAGCAGGGATCTTTTCAATCTCCCTTATTTACTGTATCTGAGTGCCCAGAAACTGTTCTGGTACCTGGTAGGCACTTAACAAATATTTGTTGATTGAACAAAAGAAGGAATGACCTCCAAACCACCAAAAGTGAACTAAATAGCATTGTCTTGGGGGAGTGTTCATTTTCATTGAATCCCAAGATTAGCTCATAAAAAGCTGCCAGAATCTCACCAGGTGAACCAGGAAGTAGGATACCTCTGGAAACATAATTCTTTATGTGTTTCCGGACTTGGGCTCTTTCCCACTCCACAGCCACTCCCCACCTACCGAACTCCTATTTCTTCATCTTTCAGACAGAACTAAACTGCTACAGCTTCTGAGAAACTTATGATAACTTCCAACTGAGATTAGCCAATGCTTTCCCAAATTCCATTAGGTTTTTGTATATAAATCCATTATATTACTTATTTTATTTACCTTATATTAAATTACTTTTTCATACCTAGAGTTACCCTGTAGGATTGTAAGTTCACTGAGTGAGGAATCACATCTTTTTTTTTTTTTTTTTTTTTTGGTAGTTCCCTGGCTGGGAATTGAACCCAGGCCACAGCGTTGAGAGCACCAAAGCCTTAGCCACTACACTACCAGGGAATCCCCCATTTTTTTCTTAATATCCTCTCAACAATTATCACAGTTATTTATGCAAAGGAGGTGCTCAATAAACGTTAGTAAAATGAATAAAGGAGTAAGAGACAACAGTGTTGCTCCTCCTTGGGTGGTGACTAAACACCAACTTATGACTGAGAAAACAGACAGGAGAAGGGATCTTAAACCTCTGACATCATTTATGTATATTCAGAGCTACCTTCTCTCCTCTCAGCACAGGGAGACCGAAAAGGCAAATCAAAGCCTTACTGTGATGTGTTCAAGAAACCCAGACAAAGGAAACAGACCTCCCCTAACATGTACTCCAAGGTATATGATGTGCAGTCATCCTGCAGGCACATCACACACACACACACACACACATACACACACATATGGAGAGAGACAGAGAGACAAAGAGCAAGGGGGAGAGGGAGAGTTAACAGCTGAAAAACTTCAGTTAATAAAGAAAATGTCTAATTTTACTTTAGTATTTGCTTATAAAGTTGTTCTAGGATGCTATCTCTAAAATAATTAAATTAAACTTTTAATAAACATACATATTAAAGTAAATAAGACATGGAAAATTCACAGTCTGCCTGTTGCAGACATTACATTTTGATCTACATCACCAAGTCTCCACCAGCCCCACAATCACAGATGACCACAAACAGCCTTTCAGGGGGTATTTATTTTTATGTCTTCAGGAAAATGAATTTACTCATTTCTACAGGCAAATGGCATTGTTGTGTGCAATTTTAACCTGTTATAGGAGCTTTATCTTCTCCATTTTTTTCTCTTTGGTAATCAGTAGGAGACTATTCAGCACTGAAGAGCCATCTGAAAACAGCTACCGTGTCCTCTCAATCACCTGCATGCCCTTGACCTCAGCATCCAGTAGCCAAGTCTTCATTGCACATGTTGGAGTCCTGTCTCTTCCCCCTTTTTCCTTCCCTTCTCTGTTTCTTTACTACGTTCCTCACTACTTCCCACTCTATGGCAACTTACTGGGTCTTCTACGAACCACAAGTAAGAGTCTCTGTGGAGGGTTCTTCTCCCTCCAGGGCATTTTGGAGTAACCATAGGTTTGGTACCCTACTTCTTCTGCTAAGCAAGCAAACACCCTCTGATTCAGTGATTCCACTGCTCGGTACATTTAGTGAAACGACCGTCCACCGAGGACACGTTCAGGAATGCTCACAGCAAGTTTATTCAAAGTAACCAAATGCCCACCAACACCACAATGAATAGGCCGTTTCCTGGTGGTGTAGTGGCTAGGCTTTGGCACTCTCAACACTGCGGCCTGGGATCGATTCCCAGCCAGGGAACCACCCCCACCCCCACCCCCCAAATAAACAATGAATAAATTGTGATATATCTCACACAAGGCAATGACACACAGCAAAGAAAAAGAACAAATTATCACTATATAGAACACCATATATGGATGAATCTCAAAGGCAATGATAAGAAAAAGAAGCCAAGCACACAAATATCTATCGCTCTGTTTCTTTACATGTATGAATCAAACAGGCAAAGCTAATTTATAGTGATAGAGACTGGAAAAGTTACCTTTGGGGGAATACTGACTAGGAAGGGGCATAAGCAATCCTACTGGAGTCCAAAAGCAACCTGTCTCTTAATATGGTTTGTGGTTACACGGTCCTAATTTATATATGTGTGTGTGTGAAAAATTGTGATTAATGGACTTTATGTAAGTTATACCTCAAATAAACATAAGATTATACATTAAAATTAAAAAAATAAAGTCACCCACGTGTTACCACAAATTCCAAAGCAGAAACCAAGCTGTGCTCCACCCCTCTCTCCCACATTCTAATGCAGCTGCCTCCTTCTGTATTTGTGCCAGGATGGCACATGATGGCTGCTGTCAGCCTGTCATGCGAAGAAATGTGCACACAAGCAGACCGCGTGGCAGATGGAAGCACGCTCACCTTGTGAGAGGAGTCGATCTGGACCCTCCTTTTGCAATTTCCTCAGCTGTGCACAGAGAAGGTGAGCGTATGCCCTGACAAAGATGAAGTTTCTCTGTGATTGTTCCCCACCCCCACCCCCTAGCATTTCCCCTGATTTCACCCCCACACTTTACCTCAGATCCAAGGAAAACTGGAAGCACCAACGCCCATGCTCTAATTTCTACCTGTTTAATTCACTAAGGGCATGGGGTACAGTAACCACCATGCCCCCGTTCTCTCCCTTTTCCTCTTCATCACCTGTTTTGTTCTCTTATGCTCACACCATTCTCCATGCCCTCCTCATTACCTTCCTACTCCCTTCTCTCTCCCCACCCCCCTCGGTGACTCTCTTTCCAGTCTTCTCATGCATTTTTTCACGGAGAACGTGGAAGGAAGACCTCATGATTTTCTACAGCATTCTGAATTACTTCATTTTAAAAAGGAACTTGGAAAAAGTTAATTTTGTTTTAGAAACACCTTTCCCATTAAGTTGGACTCAGGTGTACACGAAAATTGGATTTTTAAACTACATGGCTGTCACTCTAAAAGTTAAAAAAACAAAGCCTGTTGGAATTGTAGTATGGTGGGCTTGCTGTTTTCTCCTCAGGAAAACAATTTCCGGCAACACTTACTAAATACTGAAATAATTTACTCATATGAAAGTCACATAAAATTTCTAAATGACCTCAATTTATATGCACAACAACTTAACAAAATGCCTAGTGGTAGAAAAGCAGTTATGGGAGATTTGTTTCATTTCTACTTTATGACCCATAGAGAGAGGAGTGGGAGAGGGTGTGGTGTGGAGAGAGGAGTGACGCTTTCCTGGAGAAATGAAGGGGATGTGTGTGGGGACTAGGTGGGTGAGGGCAGATGGAGCCAGGGCTGGACTGCAGCTACCGCAGGGGGTTAAATGACTGCCCCGCTTTGCAACCCGCAGCCTACCTACCCGGCCAACAGGGAAGGCCGGCGTGCGGTGGAGGGGTCGGGCTGCAGGGGGCAGGGCAGGGCGCCCTCTGGTGGCGGCTGCTCAGCCTTTCCTATCCGATCTTGAAGAATTCAACTGGGCAAAGGAGAACCCTGCGTTAACCAGACCCTCCCCCACACTCCAGGAGGCTGTCTAGGAGCCAAGGGGGTTATAACTCAACCCGCAGAACCCCATGAACTAGAATTTCTTAGAGCTATTTACTCTACTTTCCCCCAAGAGAGGTGCTGGAAATAAAACATTCTTCACCTCACTACATTTCCAGCAAGGTACAAGCCCTCTTCAGAGGCTGATGTCTGGGCAAACACAACTACCCAGCCTTTCACTCAGCTCTGCAGAGTTTCAGTGGGACCATTTAGAAAATATACAGTAGAAATATGAGAAAAAAATCATGCCATTTAACCTGATTCTCAGTTCCCAAATCTTCAAAATTAGGGATGCTAAAACTTGTACCTCCCTGCAGGGCTGTTCTGAGGGCTGAGATACAATGCCAGACATAGAGTAGATGCTCAGTAAACACTAGCTCCTTCTCACTCCTATCCAGCTATCCCCCATCCCATGGCCCCTAAAAAATATGAGTTGGTAAGCTTATTTCTTGCAGACTACTTGGCCGGCGATCAAGATTGAGATACTATGGGTAGGGCCAACTTAGTTCCTGCCTGGTGGCCTCTCTGTAACTCATATTCTATTAGGTTTGTGACAGTTTGATGCAGCTGCTTTTGGTGTAGGAGCATTTTGATATGGCCCAAAACACCATCATTGATTTTTACCCCAAGAAGCATTATCAAATAGTGTGAGAAACAGATATTCCCCCTCCTTCCCTGGTTCTCCCATCGATGACTTCCATCTCCCATCCCCGGATGGATGTCAGTTTTCTGCACATCACTTAGTAGCAAAAGAGGTAAGCAAACGACAACAATTTTACATTTGGACACTGCCAAATTATGTCACAAAGTCCCTAAATCTAACAGCAACATCAAATCTGTTGCAAAAATAGGTTGCAACCAAAGTGTTCTGCTTTATGACAATCACATTCAGAAACTGACACAGTGGTCACCACTTCAGAAAATGAGAATCCTGTGTAGGGTGTGTTTTAAAATCATCTTCAAGAAGAGTGGGTCATGTTCGAAGGCTGGTCCTCTTATTCTGTTGAGCTATTTGATGGTTATGGCCAAGCAAAGGTGAGCCTGAGTAAGTTTACTGATTAGGGCCAGAAAGTGTTGTTTTTTTTTTTTAAGATTTTTTTTTAAAAACCACAACCCTTATTGTTTATGGAGTATGACCAAAACACATTTCATAAAACACTATTTATTCTTAACATGCACACATTCATATTTTCTATTCCATTCCACTTAAAAGAAAATCTGCTTGTGACCCTCTAACTTGATTCTACTACCCACTAATGGATTATGACACAGATTGAAAAACAGTGGGCTAGGATGCTGAATTACTTGGTAAAATAGAGGAAAATAAATGAGTAGTTCCCAAGGATAACTGAGGAAAAGCACATGAGGAAGAGAGACAGGAATGGGAAGGGAGAAGTGAGAACAGAGCAATAAAGGAGGGGAGGAGATGAAATGACCAAGAGTCATTGGCAGGCAACCTGGCTGAGGGATTTTTAAATTAAAACAGAACATTTTTTCCTCCAGCTTTATCAAACTACACTCGATATACTACACTGTGTAAGTTTAAGGAGTACGATGGGATAGTTTGATGTCTGTGTTTACTATGAAAGGATTACCACAATGAGGTCAACACATCCCTCACCTCATACATTTACGTGTGTGTGTGTGTGTGTGTGTGTGTGTGTGTGTGTCTTGTGTGTGTAAGAACTTTGAAGAGTACTCTCTTAGCAACTTTCAAATACACAATATACTACTGCTAACTATGGTCACCATAACTGGAATGTTTGTACCCTTTGACCACCCTCGCCCATCTTCCCCGCTTCCCCTACCCTTGGCAACCATCAATCTGCTCTCAAAAGCAGAAATTTCTGATGAAGCTGTTTGCCTGAAGCATTGTGACCACTCCCTGGACCTGAACAGTCAGTCAATACTATTCCTCACACAAATGCCTCCTGTAAGTATGTTTTAGGTGGAAACAGAGGGAAAAGCTGAATCTCATTTCTATGTGAATATAGGGCAGAAGACAGATGTCAGTTATTTGGTGAGGATGGGACCCATGAGCTAAACTAATGCTGGAGGCAGAGCTGAGAGTCAGGAACTCCCAGAAATGAGGGCAAATCTCTGACTTCCTGCTTGGGCAGGCAATGGGCATTCAAACCAATCTTACTTGGATCTTAGGGGCAGGGTTATGCCAGAGTTTTTAGACCAAAGATCCCAAATCCCAAGTTCTCAGGAGCACTTTCATATCTCCAGTAGAATCTCTGTTACAGAAGAGAGATGTATGAGAAAGGCAGAGGGAAATCTGTGAGCAGGGAGAGGCCCATGAAATAGAAAGAAGGACTAGTGGTCAATATACTCAGGGGCTCTTATCTGGGAAAGGCATGAAGGGTTAAAATTGAGACTCGATGAAAATGTATGAGGGGTGAAAAAAAGTTGGGAAGACATGAAGGTTAAGAGAAACCTAAGGAGGGATGGAGGAGACTTAGGGTGGAAGAAGAGGAGAATGTTTGGGAGCAGCAAAATAAAGGCAAAAATATGTGAAATAAAAAATGTGAAATGAAGACATTTTAATCTATGGCATAAAAATGGTCCTTAGGCAAACAAGAGGCACTCCAATTTGGGTTATCACTTAATCTTGGAATGTCAAGGTCACATTTTGCCAATAGTTATAAAATGCTTCACTAGAGACCATGCCCCCTGGGTATAATCCCAGTACTGGGCTAATGGGTACAGGTACAGATACACATCAGCCAAGCTCCATCCTCAGAGTTAACATCATTGACTCTGTGAACTGCCCTTGGGGGTCATTTTTGACAGAGATGATTGTCACTGTTACTCTGTATGTCCTTACTTAGTTGCCTAGAAACTTTGGAAGCAAATTTCTTAACTACTAAACTGATGACCTACGAACTACATCTCAAATTTGTGAATTGGGAATTTGTGAAGCTTTTGGAATATATTTCTCTTGAATTGATTATTACAATTCTGGTGCGAAGCAAAATATGAATATTTCTTTCATGTAATACTGAAATACCAATGTTTCAATTTTTGGAGAAGCAATATAATGTAGTGTTCTAGAGCATAGATTTTGGAGCCAGATTGCAGAGTTAAAATCCCAGCTCTGCTAATAACCTTAGTAACCTTAGGAAGTAACCTTAGTAAATTTACTTAGTCTTTCCCTACTTTGCCATCTATGGAATGGAGAGGATAACAGAATTGTGAAGATTAAATGAGTTGATATTTACCAAGCAGTTAGAACAGTGCTTACCACATATTACTTTTTTTATTCAGAATTTATGAAATTAAATATCAGTGAAACAAAACTCTAATAAATTTCAAGTTAAAAAAGTATAAACACATAAAACCATCAAGAAAAAAATATTTATAAATGGCATTTTATTATTCTAAAGTAATAATAATGAAAATAATCATGAAAAATGAACAATATAATTTCAGCTTTAAAACAATGAAACATTTAAGGAGTTCCCTGGTGGTATAGTGGCTAGGCTTTGGTGCTCTCAACGCCACGGCCTGGGTTCGATTCCCGGCCAGAGAACCATTAAAAAAAAAAAAAAAAAAAAAGAGAAACATTTAAAATGAAATGCTTCAATATCATTGTTCTCTTATGAGTATATTTTGTGCAAATTTTCTCAGTTGCTGAAAAAGTGTTTTCTAACTCTACACTAGTTGGGAGAAGAGTAAGAAAAAAAATGTTGTAAGCTATTTCCAAATATTTTCCTCTGAATCCATCTTCAAATGATACAAATTTTTTTTTTGGTTACGTTTTATATCTTTGAAAAAAAATTTTAAGGACAAATTCTTTGCTCTTTTTCAGGGACTGCAATAATTTTATTGACTAGATTACAGTTTTTGTCTGAATTGTTTTTACTCTTTGCTTTTGCCATGTTTATACATGACAATAGATTTTAAGTTATCTATATCAATTTCAATACTGTCATGTTCATATTCTGCTTCTTCAAAAGTCTTTGGAAACTAAGACTCATTCTTGCAAGTGGTTCTTTATCAATTTTTTTCTCTTCTTGAATATTTCAGAACATATAAAAGAATACTTCCAAGGTGAGTACACCTTTACTCCATTTGAAAATTAAGGTAATGTCTATTCTAAAAACATCTCAAGATGTAAATGTTTCAGATTTTAAAAACACCATGATGGCAGCATTATGACACCAAAAACACTACAATGTTAGTATTTCAAAACATCAAAACACCAAAAAGTGGGACTGTAATCTATACTCTTGAACATCAAAGATCTGCTCTACCTAATCGTTGAGATCAAACAAGGAGAGTCACCAATTGCTCAGATGACAGTGTCAGAATTCCTTGTTTCCTCTGCCTCACTGTCGCCACCGGTTTTGACAGCCCAGCAAGCTGCTGAAAATGAATCCTGCTCCTGAACTCAAAATTCCATTCGGTTTCCTGCGGTTTACCTTACCTTCGTTATCCATGTAGTATGCAATCTAAAAATGTGACACTAGGGGGAGCAATTATGCTCCAGATGTCTAACTAGACTAGCTCAAGGTCAGGAAGCTATGTTGAGGGAAAAATCAATTGTCACCGATAACTTAAAAAGTAGCTAACAATTATCCTTCATGAAAATATTTTCAAGAAAAATATAAAATGTCCAACTCAGTGGCTTTTAAAATGAGGAATGTAATTAGGGAAACTAAATCTTTATTTACTGAACACTGGTCATCACATGACAGTGATTAGTATTCAGTTTGTATTATGGCCAGTTTTCAGAAAAAAAGATAGATAGATAGCATGGGGCAAGAAACCAAAGAAAAGGAGAAAGAAAGAAGGCGGAAGAGAAATGACAGGAAAGACAGTGAAGGGGGAAGGGTGATGACAATCCAATAGTCAGAATCCTAAGGGGGCGGAGGGAGGGTCGGAAAGAGGGAGCAAAGTCCAGAAGAATGATTCCTCGTTTTCTTCTCATCACAGTCCACTTGGAGAATGTGAGAAACTATGGGCCCTTTCCCAAAAAACAGGCATGTTGGTATGATGTTCGAGGGACCCATGAACTACAGGTTACAAATTCCTGGAAGCAACAAGGACTGCGGAGAGGCAGAAGGACGGGAGATGGATACAGAGAGGCACAGAGGAAAGAGAGCGAGCAGCGGCAAGAAGGGCTGGCATCTGTTTCCACCCCTCACTCACCTAGACTAACCTGAGAGCATTCCTCAGTGCTGTTTAAACGCCCCCATCCCATCTTCTCTCATCCAAACGTATTCCCCTTGTTAAAAGGGACCTCTATGGTCTTAAAACTTGGTGATAGGAGCCATTCCAGCATAACATCAGAAGGAAATCCACATTCCTGAGCAGTGTTACCTTAGGAAGTCACTGACCTTTCAAGGCATTTTTCAATGCAATGGCAGCTCAGAAGTTGTCCAGGGGTCAGGAGAAGTCCTAGGTTCATACTCAGACAACAGGAGCAAAGGTTGCCAGAAAGACAAGCTGAGGCTCCTCTCCCCGCAGTGGGTTATAGACTGAGGGTAGGAATGAAGGGAACCTCCCTTTTCTGGGGGAGGGGGGAACCTCCCTTTTTTCATTTCTGTATAGTATGATCTTATGACTAAGGAAGGTGGCTATCTATTTTGAAACCATCAATGTAAAGTATCCAAATCTGACCTTTGCCCTTCCTTTTCCTTGGAAGGTCAGCTGGGGATGGTCCAGGAAAGCATTTTGGAGTTGGGCTCCATAAATTCAGCTTAACTTTCAACACCCGAAATATATGCTTGGCTCTAGGGTTTTCGTTCTAGAATTCCTACTAAGAGATGAAGAGTTACAAGAGAAAGGAACTGTAAGGGATGTGAAGCAGGGCTAAAAGAAATGAAATGTCTGGATTAGGCCAGCCCCTTTATAGGAATAAGGCTCCTGATATTTTCTTAACCTCATCTTGTTTTCTTAAGGCTTATATTTCCTAAGCATCTGGGGGTTGGGAATGCATGAATTGCTCAAGAGAACAGAAGTTTTGGTTTGGATGATTTGGAGCAGACAATGTCCCCATTCAAGGGATTAAGGTGGAACAGGCAGGGGTAATGAATTGAAGAAAGGAACAGATCACGTGTGAAAGTGCTGTGCCAAACAGTCTCCACCAGCTTCCTTTCAGCTAATCTAACCCTTTTCAGTTGGAAGCTGAACTAAATTGTTGCTTTGATGATCTTTCCACTTTTTTCCACTGAGGTGAAGAACATGGAAACCTGTGGCATCTAGTCATTTGCAGTCCTACGAGAGAGGGTTCTGGGCCAAAAGCAAATAATAGGCTCCTCCCCTGGAGTCAGTCAACAAGTGATGCTCATTAGGGAAGCTGACTCAAACCTGGCCTGTTACCTCCTTAGAGTTGTAGTGCGCCCACTGGGCTCGTTGGCAGGTGTCTGCATACTTCCCACCCCAGGCGACAGGCAAGCTGCTGCTCAGCAAGGGATTCTGGCTGGGGCAAAGGAAAAGGGAAACAATCCAGAGAAGTACTCAGAACCAAGCATCCCCGGTTCATTTGTCCATCTGGGATACAGAGGAGTTCCTTGTTGCCTGGGGAGATAAGAAGCCAAAATGTGGGGAATGTTTTCCAAAGTGTGGTCCTTGGGCTATAGGCATCATAATAGTCTGCTTTAAATTCAGATTCCTGGGTACTACCTCAGACCTACTGAATTGAATCTCTGAGGGCCTGAGGATCTTTTCTCATTAATTTTCTCCCCACCCTCCCCCAGGTGACTTTTATGCAAAGAAAAATTTGAGAATCTCTTTTCTGTAGAACAAACTCTTCTCTGAAACTTGGGGGAAGTGGCTTCCTAGTCCTTGGTCTCCTTCCAGCTAAGCGGGCCTCAGCTTTATCATCTCTTGGACTGTTGGATCAGAGGCCAACAAAACATTTTGAGATAATTATAGATTTACATGCAGTTTTAAGAAATAATGCCCATACCCAGTTTCCCCAATGGTTTAACATATTTTGTAACCAACGTACAATATCAAAAACCAAGAAACTGGCATAGATACAATCCATCTATTTTATTCAGATTTTACCTGTTTTATATTTGTGTGTGTGTGTGTGTGTGTGTGTGTGTGTGTGCAGTTCTATGCAATTATATCACATGTAGATTTGGGTGACCACCACCACAGTCAAGATACAGAATGATTTAGTAATTTTTAAAGTGGCTTCTTTGAGCTCTAACAGTTCCATCTAGGCGCTTCAGGTATGCTGTAATAAAGAGAAAAATAGAAGGGCTAGGTCAAGCAAGTGGGATTTTAGGCACTTTTTCTTTAAACAAAACATTCTACTTTTATATGTTTTATGTACTGAGACTACATATACTACTTTTTAAAATTAAATTTATTGGGGTGACATTAGTTAACAAAATTATACAGGCTTCAAGTGTACATTTCTATAATGCATCATCCATATGTTGCACTATGTGTTCAATACCCAAAGTCAAATCTTCTGTCATCATATATTTGACCCCCATTACCTTCTTCTACCCGCTCCCTCCCCCTTACCCCATAGTAACCACTAAACTCTGTGTCTGAGTTCTTGCTTGTCTGTCTTGTTTATTTGTTGATTTCAGTTTTATATCCCACATGTGATTCTCAACTTTTTCTGTCTGACTTATTTAGCTTAGCATATTCTATTTTGATAGAAGGATCCCATAGCTAAAAACCATTGGCTTAGACCAATACTTTCATTTTACAGATGAAGACACTGTGTATCTACTCATATATGTACTAGGGCTGTCAAGAAAAAATCCAGCCATAAATGCCTCTATTTCTCATATTACACGGCTGGATACTTTCTGGACAGCCCTTGTATGTTTCAGCACACACACTATGATTAGTACTCAATCTGCTAATGATCAACATTTATCTACAGAGCTAGCCAATGATCATCTTAAACCACTCAAAAATTACTCCCTTCCCGTCAAATGCAAACGCCTTAAATTTAGCAACCTTATAACAACAGAGTATGACGAGCGGTTAGGGTGGCCAGTAACGAGCAGAACTGACAAACACATTGTAAAAATTCATCGAATCGTGTGTCAAAATTGTCAACTGACTGTGAGAACCATGGCAGACCAAGTAAACATTGATATAGAAACAGTTAGGAAAATCTTAGTAGAAAATCTTGGCATGAGAAATTAAAATCTTAATTAAATATTTGGTTCACCTCAGAAATAAATTGTCAGGAGATTGAGGACTTTATTTGATTAATTGCCTGGCACATAGTAATCAATCAGTGCCTCAAGGAACTATTTGACTTTAATGGGCAAATATTAGAGTGTGAACATTTATGAACTTGTATATATACATATCTTCATCTCCTTTCAGTGAATAAAGAGAGATGGTTGTAAAAAGAGTGCCCTGTTCTCCTGTGATAAACAGAAGTATAATGTACGGAATATAGTGTACACTGAACTCTTTACTGATTTTATAGAGCCTGGAGATACATGTTCAGTCTGTGAAAAAATTTAAGAGGAATATTCACAACTAGAGTCTAATAGGAAGTCATGAGAGAACTGGAGAACAAATAGGACAGGAAATGAGAAACAGACATGTTTTGCCTATAGTAAAAATTTGGAACAGCATACTTTTTTTTATTGTCTACAAAATAGTCCTGTGAAGGAATTATTGTATATCTCTATAGCACTACTAAATGTGTGAAAGTAACCAAGAAATGCATTTTCCACTCAATATATGGGAAGTCTTTTATAAGCATTAAGGTGCCTCAAAACAGAATGGAAGGCCTTAGTGAGTAGTGAGCTTCCTTTTACTGAAATCATGCAGAGGCTTATAAAAGATGGTTTTGAAGGATTTTTGCACTGGATTGACGATTGGACCTTACGACTTCTAAGGTCCCTATCAACTAAGAACTGTATGATCCGGGCAAGAAACTCTCATTGTAGTTTAAATCCTGGTCTGTCTTCCTGTGGAGGAGGAAAAAATCAACTGCTATGCTTATGTGGGTAGGATTTACTATTGGGAAACTACTACAGATACTCTAATATATTCATTTTTTTTCAGCAGATATTTGTTGAGCCCCTATTACGTGCCCAGTAATGTTATATACTGAGGATAAAACAACAAATGAGGTAAGTCTTACCTATACCGACAAAATAAGTGTGAGAGAAAGACATATGATACATAATGGTGTGTGTTTATGTATTTCTATGTTCCAGATTAATGTGAATCCTATGGTATTATGAATGAAAAAATAAGTAATATTATAAGAATATAAAACATAATTTAAAAGTAGCAGTGTCATTTGTTACAGAGTCCAGATGATTTAAAAATTATATCAATCAGGTACTAGTGACAAAATAGAGAACAAATTATTTCATTTTATTAAAAATTTTCAATTTATAACCAAAATATACAACCACTACATTTAAAATCAGTTTGTACACTCACAGTTAAAGTGCTAAGTAAAAACATTTACAAAAATTGACAGTAGTCTACTGTAAACAAAATAAATCTACAAGAGCAGAGTGCAAAGCACATCCAGCTAATGTGATAGTACAGTTCATGCTCTAATCAAGTGCACTTGCCCTATACGTATCTCAACAACAGTAACTTTTCCACTCATTTGGAAATGAACAATTTTAAATACATAAAAAAGAAACTTGAAAAACTAATGTCACAAAATACAAGTCTTTAGCATAAATACTTTCTAACTAGATGTTTATATGATAAAGCAAGATTAAAATTTTAGAATCACTTCATCAATTTAATTCAAAATAGGGTTTGAAAACTAAACTGCTAAGTGCCAGCTATTTAAAAATAGTTTTTTTTAATGAAAAAAGGAATATCTTTTCTACCTTCATCATCTTTTGAAAGAAAGAGGTGGTGGTCATTGTTGATAACAGTAAAATGAGGAAAGACTTCTTCTTCTTTTTTTTTTTTTTACAAGAACCGAGAGTGCTCATCTGTAAATTTAATATCAATGAGCAGAGCTTGAGGACAGGCCTAGCTGGAAGGTAAGGTAGACTGAGACTGAGTCTCAGAAGAATAATGCGGGTGATGGGTACCGAAAATGCTCCAGACACAGCCCTTAAACTGAAAGACAGGATCATCAAGGCCCTGACTTTATAAAACCCATAAATACAAAGGATAAGCTCCCTTCCTCAAGGTCACTTTTAGGTATCATATGGGTTCAGTGAAAGAGGGGCAGACTCCCAAGTTAGGTCATTTCATGATATCTCTTGCCTTATAATAGTCCCACAAACACTAATTAAATTATTTCCACTTTTGTTTTAAAACTTAATATTCTACTAATTGACATAAATTTGTGCTAACAGTAATGTGTTTGTTTTTAATGCCTATTTTTCTTTAAAAGGGGTAAGAACACTATAGTTATTGATACTTTAATATGAATTAGTTAAAGCAAACACTTGAGATAAGTTACACTTCGGAGTACTGATCAGGAAGACTAAGGATAGAAGGCAGAGAGGAAGATCTTGGGGAACGTAAAGGAGAGAGTATGTACCTGGGCAGGACTCATGGTATATTCTCAGAAGTGAACCAAGCAGTATTGAGAGATCAAAGCAAGCTTTCTCCATTATAAAAATTTATCCAAAACCAAGACACCTAGATTAGTACTGGAGTGCATTAGATCAGCTCTTGTTAGCTAACCTGTTACCCTTATTATTTGTAATAATATTATTTATATAAGGAAATGCAATCTGAGTTTGAAACAACCCAATTTACAACCTTTTAGATCACAGCTCTATCCATGATTTCCTGTGTAGACGCTTCATATTTTTATGTTTTTATACTCATACACTTATTCTTAACCTGAAATGTAGGTATAAAACACCTTTAAATGACATTTTAAGAAAAACTTAAAACATAGTAGTATTCATTATTTTAGAATGTCTACCAGAAAGATAAAAATACTGTAATTACCAAATTTTAGTCCATACTACATATGAGATGGGGGTTATTTTGTCTTTAAATGGTACGGCCTAATCTTTTGATATATGACAATATCTCAGGTTACAAAAGCTTAAAAACTATACATAGACTTAATGAAAGCCTATGTAAATGCATACATTCCCAAAAGGTATTTGCTTTAATTACTGAAGTCTTTTTGATAAAATATCTTGGAAAACTGACAACTTAACAACCAAAGTTTTCTCAATAGACCTGTGATTATGTGTAGTTTGACAGGCTCCTCCATAAGAAGAGTTGGGATGGGAAGTCAACATATCTGTTTTAAAAAGATCTTTTGTTTGGTTGTTTCTTAAATATATACTATGAAATTGCTAACATTTGATCACTTTTGACCAACAAACCCAGCAATTTCACATAGTTGGAATATTATCCAACTATGACCACATAGTAAGAATCTCCTTGGCCTGATTCTCAGAAAGAACAGTTCATCTACAGGAGCCTGCTGAGATAACCATGATAACCTAACATGTGAGTATACAATACTGTGCAATGTTAAAAAACCAAGATAAAACAAAAAAGGCTCAAAAACAAAAAGTTCACATTAAATAAATGTGAGCTTCAGGTATTGCATATTACATAAAGTGAGATAACTAATATAACTTAATCATAGATACATAAATTGGTATGAATAATTCCCCAATTTCACTATCAGATTAAAATATAGCAAAGTTAATATTTTTTTTAATTTAAAAATTAGAAGAAACAGCTTCCACAGCTCTTTCAATGAACAGAATTTGACAATTTAATAGCTTTTGAGTGTTAAACAAACTCTTCTTTTTAGGGCTGGGGAGAGGGATGATGGTTATGATACTAATATTTTTATCATGCCAAAGTAAATGTCTATACTACAGCCACTCCTTCATAATGCAAGACTTTTAAACTTCAATGAAAAAATAAAACTCAAAAACACTGGCATTTGAAAATAAAAGCAGAAAAACTGTTTGAAGTTGGTATTAAAGACATGTGAAATGGAATAATTCTAGAGAAGTTAAATTAAAAAAAGATAAATGGTAAAGAATTCAGATTTACTCTGATAACTCACAGCTAAGGTAGAAATAGCACCTGATGACAAGATTTCCAGACTAATATTTTCACATTAGAGTCCTTTTTATGATTTTTAAAAATCATCTTTCAGTTCACATACAAAAATACATTATTTTCAAGTACATATTCACGTCAACTCAATATAAAGAACCACTGTGTTGATCTTGTTTGAGAAATACAGAATTATTTCATATTAAATGTTACTGCTGACAAGAGTAGTTCAGGGAAAAATTATCTGAGGGAGGGCTAAGGGAGTAAGGGAGGACATTTATAAATTTCAATTTCAAAACTGGGGAGGGAAAAAGTAGTAAAGAGAAACAGAAAAACTGTGGATGGATAATATTAAATTAAATCACTCCAGGAGTATCTGTTTTATCTTACAGATATCCTATTATCAAAACCCAGAAAATATTTGAAGAAATGTTTGGACGTCAGATTAAAGTTTAACAAATGTAATAAAACATGCAGAGCCAGAGAACTGAAAATAAAGATTTTCTTTTTAAGATGCAATCAAAATATCATTGTAGTATAGGCATGTCTGAATGAGAGAAGCTGGGCATCTAATTTAATTTCTGGCAGCCAGGACAGTTGCCTGATTCAGTGAACCAAAACAAGGAATCAAGTACAGCCAGAGAAATCACACCAGAAACCAGTTCATCATCCTCTATCACCTTTTCACTATTCTTCTCTATCCATGAGATCACAAACCCAACATCCAGATTGTAAATCTACAGACCAAAGTGTTCAAGAGATTGATATGAATGAATGCAGACAATTAGAGCAAAGACAATGAGCTTTAAAAGTAACAGGTACCTCCTTGGCCTACTTAGAAAACACAAATCTAGAAGAGAACTCTGAGAGATGGAACTAATGGAATTACTATTTTATACACTTAAGGAAGCTTTATGGAAACATCTTCTGACAGCAAGAAAAACATTAAAAATAACAAACCATATTTATTTCTAGTATTTTAAAGCTGGACATAATCTGGCAACTACATTTATTCAATGAATCTAAGAATATACTTTAAGAATAATGATTGAATAGAAAAATTTCAATCCACTCCTCTGAAATTCCTTTTACATTTTATGATTATTTTAATGTTGGTAAAACCTGACAACTTTTAAATGAGCTATATGGGCCAGTGCTATTATTGCTTTGCTCACTAATTTTATCTTAAATACAGTTTATTTAAAGTTTATGCTAACTAGCTATATTTATATTTAAGAGAACAAAGACCAAAAATTTTATATGTCACTTTTTTTTTTTTTTTGTAGTATGTGGGTAGTTCCCTGGCTGGGAATCAAACCCAGCGCCGAAGCCTTAAGCCACTACACCACCAGGGAACTCCAATATGTCACATTTTTTGTATATAAATTTAAGGTGCTTATGTTGGTGTTTAAGGAGCCTTTTTCCATGAAAACAAAAGTCATGTCAATTATTTGTAACCTTTCTTTCACTTTTATTATCTATAATTTTCCTCCTTTAAAATCATGAATGGAAAACAAAGTTAATAACATATCTGAATCCTATCAATTTAAGGATAAACTGCATTAACAATACAGGTTGATCTACTAAATACAGATCATGGGAAGAATAATAAGAATAAAAGTAAACCCAGAATAAGGATTATAAACGGTCAAGGGACAACCAAATTACAGACAGGTGAATTAGAGGCACTACACAATCTTATGCCCTTGTTTCTTTCATATACAGATGAGAATACTGAGGTTCCAAGAGATAAGATTCCAAAGTTACACAGCTCATTGAAAAGAGAGAAAAAACTAGCAATCAGTCTCCAAACTCAAAATTCTGTGGTATTTTGAGAATAGCATAATACATTTTTACTATGCATTAAAAAATCTGTCAATTTATAAAACAAATTATATAGTGCTAAAGTTTTTTTTCTTTTAAGCCAATAAGCACAACACAAAGAAATATTTGCAAGTTAGCAATATAAACAAGATGACTTATATAACAAAAAACCCAGGGCAATAATAGTAATAATAATAATAATATAGTAGTTCAGGAAATATGATAAAATAACAAGTTTGAAAAATATCACTCTTACAAATACTAATGTTACTAGTGAAAGGTAATTACTAAAACAAAGGAACACGGAATCTTCAAAATCTGAATTATAAGGTAACAAAACTTCCTCTATCAGGTTAAACTGGTGACAGTGGCCAATAAAATGAGAATAAATTACGAGTAATGTTATCATACCAATGACAATGTCCAAGAAAGGACATGGTGGATTTCCTGGGATAGGTAATTCTTAAAAAAAATTATCTGAAGGAAACTTCCTTCAATGTATTTAAAGAGACTGAACTATTTTTACAGGAAGTAATGATGCACTGGTATATTTGACTAAAATGCAAGTGAAACTTTACTTTCTTTTATCTTTACAGCAACAAAATTTTACTTGCTAATTAGAGATCACAGAATAATAAAAGTGCTTATTAACTTATTATTATTATTACATCTTTATAAATCAACCAGAATAATAATGTCTACAAAGATGGCTGGTTCTGGACAGACCTCCTAGATTCTGGATCCTGAGAAAAATTATAATCCTATTATCAATTTGGTTCTCAAAAACTTCTAAGATTAAAATTAAATTACAAAGAAAAAAACCATAAGAGACTGATTACAGTCAGATGGAAGGTAAAGGATGCTTAGTCTTCCTATTCCTTTCCCAAAACTCATATAACAGAAACAAAAAAGAAGGGAAGAGAAATTATGAAGAGATGTCAATGTAATATTTTATATAATATAGACAGAAATAAGAATAATGTATAAAATTATACATTAGAAACTAGAAAACATAGCTGAAATAAATGTAAATACTTTTTCTTATTTTAATCAGTTGTACAAAGGGATAAAAGAAATTTAAAAGAATCAGGAATTCCTTGGTAAATCTTGGTTCTGTAAAGATGCTATCTTTTGTGTTTATATGTGGGGGAAAAAATGGAGAAATTCTTTCTTTTTATGCAGGTTTTAAAAACTATACAATTATTCAAACGATGTTATGATTTAAAATTGAAAAGTACTGCAGTGATGAAAAGCAACAAGTTACAGTAATCACCTTTTAAAACTTGTTCTTAGTCAGAAAAGAATTAGGCACATGAAAGTCCTCAAAGAAGAAAATGTTATAAAGCCTATACTCCCACCTTATATTTTTCTTACAAATTTCAATGAAGTCAAGCTATTTTATATAATTCCATATTAAAGATACCATATCATGGAGATCACCAATTTCTGTTGAAAGTGACCTACAAATTCAATTGTGTAAAATTTGAGAGCATTCTGTGATGTAACACAGGATCTGGCACAAATAATGCCCCTTCTTTATAAGCTGGTAATCTATACCAAATCTTTTATTACAAAATCACAAGCATGTAATTCTGTAACATAGCAATATCACACTGAAACACACTTTAGGTGACATTTCAGGTGAAATGTTCAAATTGCTGTCCTTCTTATGGGAGATATTCACATATAGCGTCTGGCATTACTTCTGCCAGACCCTGGATATTAAAGAGGCAACACAAATTAAGGGCATAGTCAATCTTGAAAAAGAACCTCATTTTTAAAAGGATAATTGGATTGCTGATTTAAAGACTGTACCAAATGAATACTAATCTAATTGCCTATTTTGTTGTTATTTCTATATACTGCTGAAGACCAATCCTTGTTTTCTACAGCCCCCCCAAATTCTAATAGAAACATGTAATTTATAGATTACAAAGTATTATACTACATGTTATGCCATTTGATCCTCACAATATCTGTGAAGTAGGCTGGGACCAAAAATTACCTTATCCTCATTTTACACTGAAGAAATTGAGACTAAGAGAAGTTAAATTACCTGTCCAGTCTATATCATGATTATGAGTCTTCGCATTCCAAACCCAGTAGAATTTTCTTTACACTAAAGTATGTAAATTATCCAAGTGTGACAATATATAAAAATGTACCTTTGGCATGTCAAAAGCAGTATAAATATCATCATGGTGAAATTTTGGTATATTAATGTTTTCTAAGCTTCAGCCAATGATCCACTTTTTTATAAAAAAATTTAAGTAGTTCATTTTATTTCATGGGGATACAGTCTAAACCAAGATAGTTACAATTTTTCAGTTATTTCCAGCTATTATTACAAAGAAACTAATGAGGTAGGTTAAAATACAATAACATTTTGTAATTTAAAGAGATTCTTAGAAGTTTTATACGTATATCTGCTCTAAGAAGCAGCAGAAAAAGAAAATCATTGTTAATAAAGGTTTGCTTGATATTCATTCACCCAACAAATACAAAAATGTCACTTCACATAAAACCAACAAGAGCCTAAATGCTTACTTATTAAGTATAGCTTTCACCTTTAAAAATTAATATAAAGTGTTGTTACATCTTTGTATATGTTTCTTTAATTTAAATAGTAATACGGACTGTTACTGTAGGAGAAATAAGTTTCATTTGGTACAATTTACTTATTATTTGTGGCATGTTCTTCTGGTAAAGCAGACTTCATATTTCACTTATTTTAAATTCAGATCCTTCAAATTTCTTTGAAGTGAGACTCTCACAACTAGGGTAAAAGTTAATTGCATGACATAAGTTACTCATTCATTTACTAAAAGATTTACTATGCACTAAGCCCTGTGCTAGTTGTTATTAATCAAATGTTCCTTGAAGCTAGTTATTGTTTTGAGCTTGATATTGTCTTGGATCTTTTAATTACTGAATAAATTAAATTAAATACAGTACAGTGAAATCAAAGTACTTTTCAAAAACCTTTTGATTACATATTATTTCAGAGAGCACTATTATTTTCTCAGTTGTCAACTGAATAAATCAAATCCTAAACATTATCATATGCCAATCACAACATAAATTAAACATATGCTAAGAAAGCTGTCCAGACTTGCTGAAGTTGGTTTAGGCTTTGAAATTTGAAATTGCTGTTCGGCTATAGTTCTTCAACTGTCTCTTTAAAAAATTCTGAATTTGGAGCACTAGTTTGATAAATCACATGGCCCAGACTAAATACTGTTATTCAAAACGATTAATAAACAACATTAAATAAATTTGGTGGAGCAAGATTAAGATACTGAAAGTCACTGAAATGTCAATATAGCACTTACAATATAAACCAACAGTTTAATAGAGAAGCTACAAATGAATATGTAAAAATCAGAAAGCACAAAGTTAAGATTTACATACTGATGTTCACTTAACTGTCTATATTTGGCCACTTGTACAAGAAAACCAATTAACATTTTGGCAACTGATCTCGTATAATGCAGATGGTGATGACTGTCATCTTTGAGCTCAAACTGGTACCTTCTATTTTAACTTATTTTTGTTTCTGAATGTTTGTGCTGGTCTTATTACACTGTTTTAGGAGAGATTCTCAGACAAAAGCCTCATGAATTACTAATATACTTAAAAATTAGTTGTCATAAGTTTGGCCTTTGGAGAAAAGGTTTACTAAATGTTTAGTTATGAGGAAATTCAGACTCTTCCTGTTTTGAATATTAAGTAACTAGTTCCAATGAGAAAAACAAGGAAGACTGAGGAAAGAGAAAACACTTTGGGCCAAATGTTCAAATGTGTCCTACAAAGAATTAATAATAATAAATATTAAGATATAGGGACTTTGAAAGAAACAACATGATATACAAACTATTTTTATCAAAAAACTGACTTGTGCCTGATAAAAGCTTTTTTTACCAATACCTATTTTTTCGATACTTTTGTTTTAAAAGAAGAGAGAGTAAAAGCACATATGAATTAAACACATGTCAGAGAATGTACCATAGTAGCTCTCAAACAAAACTCTTAAATCCTCAGTAATCTTAATCTCTTATATTTCATTCTTTACAGTTTCCAAAGTCCTTTCATATGGTTTTTCATTTGATCCCTATTTGACAGCTTTCTGAGACAATGTATTTATCTGCTATCTTTATTTACAAACAAGGAAAATGAAGTTCAGAGTTCAGAGAAGTTAACTTTAAAAGGTCAAAAACTAGCATATAACAAATTAGACTCTCTGAAGTTTAGAATATTTTTAAAAGTGTGATTCTTGATTATGTGCATAAGAATTACCTATAATATTTTATAACTACAGATTTTAAAGTCCTACCACTTCTGAGTTACTGAATAAGAATCTTTAGGAGTGGAGCCCAGAATTCCACATTGTAAAATGGACAATAAAGTGGAGAATAAATATATATCAGGTAATGACAAAAAAGCATAATATTGAGTCCAGCTAGATTTCCATGTGATATGATGCCATCAGGTCATCATCAGGGGCAAGTAAGTTTAAAACAATCTGTAGCCTGGCTACAGATTAGAATCTCCTGGAAAGCTTTTCTTTAAAAACTACCAGGGGGTTCCCTGGTGGTGTAGTGGCTAGGCTTCAGCGCTCTCAACGCCGTGGCCTGGGTTTGATTCCCAGCCAGGGAACTACCCCCGCCTCAAAAAATAAAAAAAATAAAAACTACCAACTCTCATCTGAATGAGAGGGAGTTGTTGGGCATTAGAGGTTCCCCAAGTGATTCTTAACTGTAGTCAGGGTTGTTTAAATATGCTTTTCTATATAACACATCCAGCATTTTCCAGAAGTTTTCTTTCAGTTCTGATCAATTTCATACCTAATGAAGTTCATAGTTTTTACTGCAAATTATTTAAACATTACAAGACAAAATATCAATTTTTAAGTTGATATTTTTAAGATTAAAAGATATTTCACAGCAAGATTAATTAGTAATTCATGCTTCACTTAGCTACAATGATTTTCAGAGATCCCAAATAAATCACCACTTTGCATTTAGTTATATATATTTCAGCTGTAAACAAGAATGATCCGAATCTGGGAATAAGGGTGGGAGGCAAAATCTGTAGCCTATTTGCTATTGGACAATGCAACTGCAAACAATCAACTCACTGATAGAAGGGGCCTGGATACCAAGATCTGGTGGCTTTGGCAAGATCACATCTCACTGTAGAAAAATACAATGAATACAGAGAAAACATTTTGCCATTTTGTAATTGTGGCTACCACACACACAAAGAAACTGTAATGTGTAACGCTGATCTTATTACATGCCTCCACAAAACAGATATGAACATAAAGTTCTCTATGAATCAATATTACTACATGGGAATAGATGGCTACAAATTATTTTCCATCATGCATATGGATAAGTTATAAAAACACTGCCAATAAAAGTAGTATTTACAAAAGTAATAAAATCAGCTCAATTACATGGGGAAAAAATGCCCATTGCTACTCTTAATCCTGTGTCTCTCTGGAGGAAGATTAATTTGATAGAATTTTGAAAGAGTCTTCAATAGACTTCATCAGATTCTTCTGTTGATCGTATATTCTGTTAGCTAAAATACATTTGCTGATTTATCAAATTCTCCTACACTTTAAAAACAGTTCTTTTTCACTTAGTGGAAATAAACTACAAAGCCCTATTAGTCATCTGAGAGATAAACCTTGCATAGAAAGTTTCTTTAATTCTGAAATTTTGTTTTATTAATAGAATGACCAGAATGTTACCTCACAACTAGTTGATATTATATGAAAAGTTCACTACAAAGCAGTCACTACACATTTAGGATTTTTCTAAATATAAAATTAGTGAGTTTACAAAAATGCTTACCAGACAAATAATTATCTCTTCATAACCTAGAAATAAGAATCATTTATGTGATGATATAATTCTCAGCATTTTGGATGCCTGGATGTTCCAAGTTTGATGCAATATATAAAAAGCAAAAATACTTTTCCACTGGTCACAATCTGCACCTGACTGAACGCATGATAACAGTGAGTTACAGCAATCAGTCATGCAAAGGCAAAGAATAAAATCTGTTTTTCAAATGGCACAAATTTTCTACCATAGGGCAATTTAAGCACTGGTTCCATCTTCTTCAATAACTCGATTCATGCTGGTACCATGTGTGATGTGAGTCATAGGATTATTACTGAGATCTCGGATGCTGCTATGTCGTGACTGTTCATTAAGTCGATGGGAACTACTGTGCCTGGAGTGATCCGTTAGTCGTGACATGCTTCCATGAGGTAGTCTGTCTTCCATTCCTCTGTAACTGCAGGGAGTGTACCTAATATAAGAGAATTTATTTTGAAGTGAGTAACAGAACATACTAGACAATAACACTAAAAATTTTCATGAAAATTATTAGGAAATGAACAAATGAAAAAGTAACAACCACTTTTGATGATTTACAGTAATTTCATTAGCACTGTAGAATTAAGAATATGGGCAACCAAAAAAAAGGGAGAAAATCTACTTATTAGATTCAGAATTGAGGTCCTATTGTTAGCAAAAGGACAAACACTAAAGTGACATAGAGCTGATTGATATGGAGCTGTGCTAAGTATGAATACTTTTCCTCATTCAAATGAGTTTGGGTTTATGGGGTGAGTTCAAGGAGAGGAGAAACAATAGAAGAAATATGGTATTGTCCTAGGAAGTCTACTTGTAACTCAATGACAGTATGTACTGACAGCTTCTTTCCAGATAGCCCAGTTAACAGCTGAATTAACTACTGTAAATGGTCTTAATTACTTTTCATTAGGCCTGAGGCCGTGAAGATGCTATTTCATAGAAGGTACATCTAATTAAATATACATAACAACATCCTAACACACTGTAATTTATATTCCTGCTAAAGCAAATTCTCTCATTACCCCTAGCCCAAGACCCAGCTTTTAGTATGTCAACTGGGCTACTTTGCTTGTTGCAGGCAGTTTTCTCATCCATCATTGTACTTATCTTGAAAGGTAGCAGTGGGGAGCTGTTAAATTTTCTTTTGTTGCAATCCTGACTCATTGAGCCCCCACTGGAAGTAAGAAAACTCACACTCATAATATGCTTTTTTATAAAAAGTATTTAACTTAGGATAACAAACCTCAAAGAAAACTTAACTGAATATAATTTATGACTTTAATTAATATATTAAATTTTAAGTAATGTTTTTAAAACTAAAAAGAATTAGCAGACATTTCTTTTTTAAATAGTCATCAAAATAACTAATCATAAGCAGCTAACAACCTACTGGCTGTCAAAGCATTCATTTACTATTCCTTATAATTACAACAAATTTCACGACTGAATATAAATCATTTATAACATTTAAAGATTGTAAAGATTGATTTCATACAGTACTGAGGTGATCTATTTTTCAGCAGTTAAATAATGTTTTGCAGCTTATTAAATAATGTTTTCACTATATCATAGAGTTTAAAAATTGAGAAGTCCTTTTAAAATTATAAAAGAAAGCATGTCTTTTGTATCCAGTTTTACATTTGATTTGCATGTTTTGGTAAAATAATTACAATGTTTGCAAATGAAAATATTTCATAATGAGCTTGTTATTCTATTATTATTTTGCATAATAATTATTGCCCTGACTTTTCCAAATATGATTTGCCAGCTAATTTGGAGATCTTTCACCTTTAATGACTTCAGATAAATGGGCAAATTAAAATAGCAAAATATGATGTAGTTCTAGGAATGAGATCAAAGTAATTAAAAAATAAAAACAAATCACTATTAAAAATATGAACTCGGTATTTTCTAAAAGAAAACCTAAATCTTTGAGTTACAAGTAAGACTCAAAAAGTACATTTTTCATAAAAAAATTACTATATTCAGTTATGTCTAATTATTTAAATGAAATATATAAACAACCTGCCTATGGATAATTAGGGATCAACTATATAGAAAAATAAATTTAATTATAGTATTTAATCTCAATGGGAAATATGAGAATTATCAAGTTTATTTATCTTTTGACAATCATTTAAACTACTGTGACTATTTAATATACAATATGAAAATGTACATTAATCTTAATATAACAATCTTAAGCAAAACAATTAGGATAGTTAATTTGCTGAAAAGATTGTATGGTATATTCCATAGTCAAATGAAATCAACTTAAAGATGATTTACTCTTTTTGATTTTCTTTATTATTTGCTACCATTAATATAAATAATTGAAGTCACTGAAGATTCACTAGTATCTCATTATGTATTCCCTAGCTTTCCCTTATTGTGTCACCTATTTACCATCCTAATCATTCACTCCCAAACCTACACCTATCTACTCACACAATTCTTTTTCTAACCATCCTTTCATTTAATGACCAATTATTTATTCTTCCAAGTTTGCATATGAGAGGAACCCAAGAAAACTCGAAATTTATTTATAAAAATTTGTGTATTTATTCTTACATGTTTAAACATCAGTCACCTTCAAAGTACTCCCCCATTTGATGCAATACATCTATTGAGATGCTTTTTCCATTGCTCAAAATGGACAGTTTTGAATTTGTCCATTTTTGCCTTTTAGTGCTTCTGCCGTTTTTTTGTTTCATTGGTAAAATGTTTCCCTTTGAGGATTTTTTTCATCCAGAGAAACAAACAAAGTTGCTTGGGTTGAGATTGGGTAAATAGGGTCAATTAGGCACGGGGGTCATGCCATTTTTGGTCAAAAACTGATGAACACTCAGGAAGGTGTGGGTGTGCGGGGAGGTGCATTGTTTGTGTAAATAACCCATCATGAAATGCGCAAACATGTTGAGTCTCCAAGAAATTTCACTGAAACAGAACACAATTTCTTACAACAATGCCAGATGATCCACTGATGTAGATGGGTTCCTGGAACACTCATCAAGTGGGGAAAGCCTGTACTACAAGGGGCCCACCCTCCTGAAGATAATTCCGGTTTTCGTGGGGGTCCCCCTCATACATGTGTATCTACCTAAGTCTATTTTATTTTATGCAGCACTGAGATCAATAATTACCCATCAAGAAATCCAGATTAGAGTACTGAGAAGCAAGTATATGTGTGTGTGTATTGTAACCAAGAAACCATGAGATGATGAGAAAAAGATGGCCAGAAGATAAATGTTAACAAGTAAATGTAAAAAATGACTGATGCAGACAGACAGAAATCTCCATGAGGATCTTTATTTAGACTTAGGTTCAACGTGGCTTTGGAATCTTTTCAAATCTGCTCTGAAGTTATGAGTATGGCAGAGGGGTCTTACAGTATGAATTCATGCACCACATCACAGAACATCTGCCATGACAGTTTTAGGCCCTGAATTTCTGGGTAATGCTCCTATTATTTCTTAAGTCATTAGTTATTCAATAGATTTGCCTCCTAATATATATATGCCTAGCACTGTGCTAGATACAGAGGCTGAAATCCCCTATATGTAATTACCTTTGGAAATTCTACACTCAATATGAACTTATCTTTTGTTACTATTCATTCACCCTATTTATCTCTTCTAATATTTTCACAGGCCAATCTGATCTTCCCATTTTCTGAAGTTCTATGACACCAATCATCTCTATCACTCATCGCTTTAATTATCTGCTGACTTGCACTATTATTTAATTGGTTCTTATGTGTATGTCTTATCTTCCCTTTAAGGTTATATCCTCCTAGAATGCAGAAATTATACTTTACCTTTCTTATATGTATCTCTTTATATACAGAATGCCACATGCGCAGGCACTGTACTATAAATAATTGTTCAATCCTTACTGAAAAGGATGAGGCTAATAATATCAAATGTCAAATAATGCTGACAGTTCATGGAGGGTAGTACTGACAAAATATACTCTAAGACTCTCTGATTCCCTCTCTCCTTATGAGTGTCTTAAGTTAGGATTCTTAAACTACAGCAGAAACTTCCCACTGGGCTTATGGTAAAATCTCCTCTCCTATACTGTTGCCAAAGTGATCTTCCTAAAATCAAACCTGATTTTATCACCACGATTGCCAGTTGCACATGGTATGCTCTAGCTATACTCTAGTACTAAACTTGAAGCCTTCTGACCTCTTTGCCTTTGCATATACTGTTTCCTTGTCTTTAATTTTCAACTGCCTCCTCTGAGTCCTATTCAAAGTAGAAGTGCTATGTTGTCTGTGAAGTTTCCTCAGATTTTCCAATGATAAGGTAGAGGGTTTACTTCTCTGGGATCCTAAAGCACCTTGTATATGATTTTATTATACCCATTAAAGTGTATCATAATTGATTGATACACTTTACTGTATCTTTCTTCTGTCTTCTATCTCTGCATTCCTAGTCCTCAAAAGAATGCTTCTTATATAGAAGTGCTAAATGGAAGGAAAAAGGCAGGAAACAGAAAACATATTTGAATGTGGCTAAAAAACAGGTCCACTGGTGATGTTTTAAGGTACAGTTTAGGTGGGTAAGAAAGAGCAAAAGAATAGATATACAAGAAGTAAAGGATGAAATACACAGAAAAGAAATGGTCAAAATATTCATTTAAAAAATATGGCAGGGAAAGGAAAAAATGGATAAAAGATAAAACTAGATCATAAAAAAAAAAGACTGCTACTTTTTAAAGCATAGAGTAGCTGACCCAGTTAGAAGGCTAAAGACATCAAGATGAGAGGAAAAAACCAAAAGATCTAAAAAGAGAGTTAAGTATAGGAATCATATTCTACACTAGGCCAGAAAATACTGTGAGGAAAGCTGGAATGAGATTGAAAAGATACCAGACAGCTGTAGAAACAGATGTTTTAAAGTGAACACAGAATGCTTTCCATTTTAGACATTAGAATTTTCATTCCTTAAGTTTCCCGAACTAGAAATAAAAAACCAAACTAACAAAAAACAACTTTGACATAGGCTTTCTTTTAAGCTGCTATTAATCCAATTGCTACCATTTCATTTTTTCTTTCTAAATATTTTTCAGATCAGTTCTCTCTTCCCACTGCCATTACTCTCCTATTAACTTTCATCATCTCTCAAATGAATTGTTGCAAAGCTAAGAAGTTCCTAACCAATATCTCCATTGTCAAACTGAACAAGAAAATACACCCAGCCTTCTCTCAAACATTGTCTCTATGAAGATTTCTCTGACATCACACCCTTCCTATTTTTGCAAATAAAGTTTAATGGAACATAGCCATTCCCAATTTGACTACATATTGTCTATGGCTGCTTTCATGTTACAACAGCATAAATGAAGAGCTGCAACAAAGACCATATGACTCACAAAGCCTAAAATACTATGTGACTCTTCATAGAAAAAGTTTGCCAACCTCTGGACTATACACAGTCTTCCCTTGGTATCCATGGGGAATTAGTTCTAGGACCCTTGCAGATGGCTATTAAAATCCATGAATGCTTAAGTCTCTCATATAAAATGGTGCAGTATTTATACAAGGACTGTCCAGAAAAAAAAAAGCCATTGTCAATATAACAATTACATGGCTGGATACTTTCCAGACAGCCCTCATATAAACACATCCTCTTGTGTACTTTAAATCATCTTTGGATTACTTATAATATCTAATACAATGTAAATGATATATTAACAACTGTTATACTATTTACTGCTTAGAGAATAATGACAAGAAAAAAAAAGTCTGCATATCTTCGGTATAGACACAACCTTTGTAGGCCTAACCTACATAGTACATGTCAGCAACAAGGTAACTTTTTTTCCCAAATATTTTCAATCTGCATGAGGTTGACTGGGCCCATGGATGCAAACCCCATGAATACAGAAGGCTGAGTGTACCATCATATTTATATTTTACTTTAACTGTTCACTTGCAGTAACAATAGAAGTTAGTATCAGAAATGTACTTAGACGGGCACTGTCCTAAGCAATTAGTTGTATTATCTCTTTTATTTTTTTATAACCTTGCCAATGCGGCATGTTTTACTATTCCTATTTTCTAGATGAGGTAACTGAGACTTATTATTCCAAAGCCCATGGTTTTAACACTAATAGTGACTACATTATCTTTCTTTATAGACTGTGAGCTTATTAAAAATAAGAATTATTCCTAAATAATTATCTTTGTATTCCCAGAGCCTAGCACAGTGACTGCTACAGTTGGTATTACATAATTGTTTGCTCAATTAATCTTATGAAAATAACCACTTTCACCTGCCTTCTCCCTGCTCACCACCCTTTAATGACTCTATGTTGCTTATTGAATCAAGTCTAAAGTCTAAACTCCTCTGATTGGCTTTAAATCTGATCATAAATAACTGTTCCCAGTACAGTTAAAAAAATGAATAATGTTCAACTTGTATTTCAGAACTGGCTACTTTTCCTTCTTAAGCTGTATAACTCTAATTCAGCATATGAAATAAACTAAGCTACCAGTAAAACTCACCTGCCATCACGGGATCTGTGGAGGCTGCCATGGTAGCTGCTCACTTTGCTGTGGACACTCCCTGCTTTGCTTCTCTGGTCATCCACCATAGCCAGCTGAGTTGAAGAAGCATGAGTGGATGTTCCTTGAGTGGAAGTTCCTCTTGATTTTCTTATAATAGGAGTATTTGGATCCCTCAGGAGGGACTGAGCAAAGTCAGGTTCTTGGAGTACCTGTCGGCTCTCATTCACTATCCTAGATAACAAAATACTAAGTTAAGATACAGATTAACCCTCTTATAGACCAGAAACAAGACTTTAGTGACACTGGAGTTATTCTTAAAATTAATTGCTCTCCACATTAACTGTCTTTAGGACAAATATGAGGTAACATTGTTGACAGGAGAAAGAATTTAACAAAAATCTGTGTCAACCTGTCCCTTGTAGTGGTAATGATGGACTGTGTTAGAATAAGGAAATCAGGGTTTTAGTCCCAACTAAAGGAAATAGTGAGGACACAGAAATGAAGGAAAGGAGACAGTGAGTTACCTAAGATCATATATTTATTGAACTTACCTATAAGCAATTTCATCATTTCTAAAAGTCCTTCTCAGCTAAAGAATTTTATGATGCTCAATGATATTCAAATATTACAAAGATATTTTTATCAAGTAGAGAAACTTTTATTGCATGGTGTATAAAAGTGGTGGAGGCCTTACTGCAGCATAGATACATTTTTTAACTTGTAAGAACAGTTGTTTTAAGGCTACAACTTGGTTTTATGGCAGAAGCAATTGTCTAGTGCTGGAATAAACATTAGTGGTAACAATTAGAACAAAACATAAGAAAAATTAATTTAAGCAAACATATAATTAAGTCCCAAACATATTAAAGGCTTAAGAGAATGAATTTAAGGGGATAAATTATTGTCAAGAGCAAAAGCTTTTAACTGCTATGAAAGTGTTAAAAACAGATAAATGTTTATGACAATCAACAAAGCAGTAATTAAATTAATACAAGAGCCAATTAAATAGTCAAAGATCAGAGACTCACTTTATATAAAGTGACTATGAAAATCAGTACCCTTCAATGATTCCATAAATAAACAACTTCATTAAAAAACTCCAATATGTAAAGATTGGATCATACAGTGACAAGGTGCATATGTTCTCTTTCAAATTATAAAAGCACTGTTGTTTAGTGCTGGAATTGAAGGGCTAAAGAAGACGACTATTTGTTGAGTACTTGCATTGTGCCAGGTATTTTAAATACATTCTCCTTTGATCCTTCTTAATAATGTTTTTATTATGGAGACTAATGTCCTGAGAGGATATTTCTAAGAGGATATTACATATCTATTAAGAATACTTATTGTGATCCCCATTTTATAGATGAAGAAACTGAATTTCTAAGGGATTAAAATACTTTACAAAAGTCATACAATGAAACCAGTAGTCAGGGATCAAAGTTAAGTTTAAGTGACTTAGAAGCCAATTATAAAGTAAGGATAAAACATAAGGTTTATATCTTGAAAACAAAGTATCAAATATTAGATAGAAAAAGAACAAGCCAAAAATAGTTTAAAAAAACAAACTAACAAAAAACCCCCCCACAATATTTGTTCCACTGTCATCAGTGGCCCTATTCATATAGAGGGTCCAACAGAAGCAATGCCTGGACTTGAGTTATGATTACAAAATCATAACCATACATGCTTATGATTTTGTAATAAAAGATTTTATATAGATTACCAGCTCATAAAAAAAGAGGCATTATTTGTGTAACCATAAGCATGTATGGCTATGATTTTGTAATAAAAATCATAACTCAGGCCCAGGTGTTACTTCTGCTGGATCCTGTATATGTACATCCCAAATCAATCTAGATCACTGACTTTATTTCCTAAATTTATTTCTAAAACCTCGTTCAAACTGACTTCTAGTTGTTCCAAAAAGTTAATTTCCCTTCAAATGGTGAAGGTTTGTCCCCTCACTTTACAGAAAAGGAAACAGAGATCCAGATAAATTAAGTGATGTGAACTAGGTAATTCCAAAAGATTTCTAAAAATATTTTGGTGTCAGAATTATTAGCATAATACATCTTAAATGTGGCTTCTCTTAGGTGAAAGCTAATTTGATTAACACAATTTTAGAAGCCAGTCTCTATATATAGCACAGTATAATAAAGGAGTTAAGAGCAAAGATTCTAGTTTACAATCAAATTACTTGGGTTTGAATCTCAATTCTAGCATTCAACAGCTATTAAAATCTTGATTCTATGCTTCAGTTTCCCTATCTATAAAATGATGATCTCCCTCACAAGGATGTTTATAGGATTAAACGATTTAACAAAAATGCTTAGAACAGCACTGAAAGCATTAAATGTGCACAGTTAATTGACAACCATTATTATGATAACTTTATAGTCATTTCTCAAAGGCTAAGCCAGATAAAAGCTAGAAATAGCCAAGGATACTCACACTCTTGAGCTCCAGAATTAGGAACTGCCACTCCACCCACAGCACAGTCCTCACTTGGAGGATCACAATGCCTTTATTGGATGGGGAACCATGGTTGCAAAAATCCAAATAGAAGGGTCCTTGGGAATTTTAACCAGTTTTAAAAGGATTCTGGCCCAACCAGGATTCTCCAGATAACTAGAATGATTCTTCATAAAGGGTAGCCTGGGTTTAGTTCTATCTGGAATTCCTAATGCAACCCTGTTACAGAACTGTTTGTGCATGGTCCACAGGTGATCAGAAATGTTTAATTCAAGCCCTTTCCTCAGCATTATGTTTTACTGTGATTAAAATAAACAAAAACTGTATATAAAATATATTTTAAAATTTTAAAGAATACACAGATAGATCACAGTAAATCCTGTAAAGAAGGAAATCAATGAAAGCAGGGACTTGGCCTGTATTGTTTGCTATTAAATCCCTGGTATCCCAAAATAGTTCATGGCACATAGTAAGCATTCAATAAAGGACTTTCTTAAAGGATGAATTGATGACTAGAAAATACATGTTTGTTATTGTTGAATGAATCTTTCTCATTCTTTCCTTCTCTGCCCTACGAAATTGTATTTAAAAGGGAAATGCATTATCTGATATCACTAGCAGCAGCAGTCTCCAATAAGATAATAAGAAATATATTTTTAAAATGTGATTATCTCAATCTAATCTGTTTAATAGAAACTGCTAATTACTGGTATTTTATAAAACAGAGATTTTATTATTGAGGTACTTAAAGTTGTCTAAGAAAAGTACATTAATCCTAGAAGGCACAACATTTTAAAAATAATCTTAAGAGTTTTACAGACTATCCTTGTAAAGCTCATGGCCATGGACCATAGGTTAAGTAAACTCATAGGGATATGGACTCCATTAATTTAGAATTCAGATATAGTATACATATAAGACTTATAATGAGCAAAAAATATGAAATAATTTTTTCCTTTGTGAATATTGGAGGGTCTTGTTTTATTTTGTAAACAAAGGGTTCAAAAAATTAATGATTCCTTAATATGCCCTCAAAAGACTGCTTTGGCAAGTCTTACGTTTACTGTGATCCTCTAATATGCAATGTGGCTAACTATGAATTAAAATACTTTCTGAAACAGATTTCATTTTATCTACTGACATCATTTTTTTTATTTTGGCTGTAATGTGTACAACATTACAATGGAATAACATGCTATCTCTTTAAATCATTTATGGTATACCTAGAAGCATAATGAATTGGAAATGAAAAGTCTAATGTAATACCTGTGTGACTTTGGCCCAGGTATTTACTAACCTCTCTGTGTATCAGTTTTCTCATCTGTAATACAGAGATGATAATACATAACAACTCGCACAGGAATATCGAGGATAAAGTAAGAACATATAAAAGAACATTAATTTATTTTTAAGAAAATTATAATTTGGATTTTTAAAACCAAGATTTGCCTTCCCTCAAATATTCTGAATTAGTAAGGTACAGATCTTCAGCCCAATTCTATTTGGCTATCTTCTCAGAATAAGTTTTTAGCTTTTAATTAAAACATGCTACTGTGCCAATCTTAACTGATGGCAGCTGAGGTTACAATCTTGTTGGAATACTTCCTCCAAATCCAAATGTAAGCAACACAAAAAGCTTTTGTGAATGTAAAGTTTGTGAACATTTGAGATAATTTACTTTAACTTACTCTTTTTTCCTACGACCATGAAAAAAACTGGCCCATTCAAAACATGTCTTTTTGCTTCCAACCCAAAAAATGGAGGGAATACCAACTATGAGAGCCATCAGGTATTTCATCAGAAAGAGAATCAGATCCGGACGACTCATTTGCGTGACCTACAAGAAAGGAAAGAAAAATATCTTAAAACATATAAAAAGAACGTTCTATTAAAGGTCATTATAAGATCTTTTAAATAAATAATAGTAAAATAATTCTACAAATTGGATGTTTTCACTTATGCAGTTCGTTAATTTTCTAGTTATAAGAAATCTCCTGAAATCTGACAATAAATTTGTAATCTATACTTTTGAGTCATATGTTATTCTTATTAGCTCACATTGGTATCTTTTTAAAAGATTATTAATGTCGAAATAAACTATGAATAGGAATAGAGGTTGAAGAAATATCTCTATTCTTGGCCAATTTTGCTAGTCCTATCATTGGTGTTTACAATATAAAATTAGAAAAGTATTAACCTTTGCCCACTTCATTAATTTGTTATCTTCAATATGCCTGTCCTTTTACCTTCTTCACCTTTGCTGTGCTGGCTCTTCGAGCTTCCTCTTTAACCTACGAGTTATTTATAAGTGCATTTTCTAATTTCTAGTCAAATGAGTTTTTTCAAAAATTTATTTTTATTGCTGATTTCACATTTAATTATTGTGGTCACAGAATGGGATCTATAGATCCTGGTTACCTTAAATTTTGGAGACTTCTTTTGTGATTTAGGACACTTTTTTAAAAAGTATTCCTTGTGTGCTCAAAAATAATGCATACTCTCTATTTGTTGGGCACAAAATTTCTGTATGTATTAGATCAACTTTATTAGTTGTGTTGTTCAAATCTTCCTTATATTCTTAGCTGTTTACCTATCCTTTATAATAGAGGTATGCTCTCGCATATTTGTGAACTCATTAGTTTTCTTTCTAATCCTGTCAGTTTTCATTTTCAGGCCTATGTGAGATGTTATATAAATTTATTTATTTATTTATTTAAATTCATTTTTATTGTTAGACTTATTGGGGTGACATCTGTTAGCAAGGATTACATAGGTTTCAGGCATACAATTCTACAGTGCATTGTCAACTTGATGTATAAGTTATATAAATTTAATAATGCTCTAGCTGCTCATTTTACTTTAATAATGCTCTTTACCTTGAACTGTATTCTGACATATTGTCATTTCACTTTATCACACCAGCATATTTTTCAAGTGTATCTTTCCTATTTACCAATGTTTTTTTTTTTTTCTTCCAATGTATTTCTTTCAAGTCTGTTTGTCTGGGTTATACTGCTTCTTTTAAATAGTATCTAAATCTATTCCCATGAAAATCTAAACTCCATGAAGAGGCTTCCCCCACTGCTCCACACTATTTTGTCCCTGGAGCCTAGACTGTTTCCTAGCACACAGGTGCTCAATACTCATCTACATTTAAATACATACTTATAATACAGGTGACCCTTGAACAACATGAAGGTTAGGCATGCTTGGACCCCTGAACAGTCAAAAATCTGCATACAATTTTGACTTCCCTAAAACTTAACTATTTATGGCCTACTGTTGACTGGATACCTTAACAATAATGTAATGAATTAACACGTATTTTGTATATGTATTATATATTGTATTCTTACAATAAAGCAATCTAGGAAAAAGAAAATGTTATTAAGAAAATTATGGGAGTTCCCTGATGGTGTAGTGGCTTAGGCTTCGGCACTGTCAAGGCTGCGGCCTGGGTTCGATTCCCAGCCAGGGAACTACTCACATTAAAATAAAAAAAAAAAAAAAAAAAAAAAAAAAAAAAAAAAAAAAAAAAAAAAAAAAAAAAAAAAAAAAAAAAAAAAAAAAAAAAAAAAAAAAAAAAAAAAAAAAAAAAAAAAAAAGAAAAGAAAATCATGAGAAAATACACTACAGTATTTATTGAAAAAAAAATCTCATATAAGTGGATCCACACAGTTCAAACCCATGTTGTTCAAGGGTCAATTGTACTTGGTTTTAGTAAGAAAAAAATAAGTTAAAATTATTCAGCACTTGAACAATATTCCCAGCACTTTAGCTACCTATTAATATATTCCTTGTTATTACAGTACACTCTCAGTAAACCAGCACCCATTGGGATTGGTAGATGCCACCTGAATATAAGTAGACTCTCCGTTAACAGGAACTCAAGCAACCAGTTAATGGAGAGTCTACTTACTGTATTTCGCAGAGATTCAGAATAACCTTTACGAAAATAATTATTTTTGTTACCATTGTTAATTAACTTTGCCAAAAGTACACCCCACTCCTACCTTTGGGTTCCCTTTTTTTTTTTTTTTTTTTTGCTTTTTGGTATGTGGGTAGCTCCCTGACTGGGAATCGAACCCAGGCTGCAGCACTGACAGCGCCAGTGCCGAAGGCTTAAGCCACAACACCATCAGGGAATTCCCTCCCTTTTCTTCTAATAAAGAATGTCCGTTAGAAATTCTTACAGAGGCAAGACAAATAAATTTTAGTTTCTGCCTGAAAATGTCTTTATTTTGCCTTCAATCTTGGTAGTTTAGATGGGTATAGTTATCACCTCTCAGCACTTTAAAGATATTAATTAGTTCATTGTCTTCTACCTTCTATTGTTAACTTTTGAAAAGTCTGTTTAGTTGATACCCTTTTGGAAATGTATTTTCTCTCTCTGGTAGTTTTGTTTCTCTTTAACCTTTTGTTTTAAAGTTGCACTATTTCTTATTGTGATTGATTTTTATTTATCCTGCTTGGTATGCTTCAGACCAAGCTTGTCCAACCCGTAGTCCAGGATGGCTTTGAATGTGGCCCAACAAAAATTTGTAAACTTTCTTAAAACATTATGAGATTTTTTTGCTACCTTTTTACTTAGCTCATCAGCTATAGTTAGTGTCAGTGTATTTTATGGTGGCCCAAGACAATTATTCTTCCAATGTGGCCTAGGGAAGCCTAAAGATTGGATACCCCGGCTTTTTAGTATAGTTTTATAGTTATTTATTTTTAAATTTTTCCCATTTTGAGACTTTAAAAATTTTCAATTACATTTTACATACAATATTATAATAGTTTTAGGTGTATAACACAGTGATGAGTCACTTATATAACTTTCTAAATCTTCATTCCAACACATCTGGTTCCCCTTTGAGACCACACATAGTTATTACAATGTTGTTGATTATATGCCCTATGCTGTACTTCACAAATCCCTGTGACTATTCTGTGACAATGAATTTGTACTTCTTGATTTCTGCCCTTTTACCCACCCCTCCCATTCTCCTCCCATTATCCCAACAAATCTAGTACCCATCTGACATCAGTTACTGCAACCTTATTGACTATATTCCCATGTTATACTCTATTATTTCCTTGATTATAGCCTTGTAACAATCAAATTAAACTTCTCCATCCATTTCCCTTATTTTACTCACTCTCCTATCCCTCCTCCCATCTTAAAGAAGTTCCTCTAACATTTTTTGTAGTACTGGTTTGATGGTGATGAGCTTTTTCTGTCCTTCAATTTTGAATGCCAGCCTTGCTGGATACATTATTCTTGTTTATAGATCCTTGGTTTTCATCACATTGAGTATTGCCTGCCATTTCCTTCTGGCCTGTAAAGTGTCTGATGAGAAATCAGCTGAGAGTCTAATGGATGTCCCCTTATCAGTCACTACTTGCATTTCTCTTGCTGCTTTTAGAATTTTCTCTTTTTCTTTAACTTTTGCCATTTTAATTATGATGTCTCAGTGTGCTCCATTTAGGATCACCTTGTCTATTATTTCATTTCTGCTGACTTATCATACTTTCTTATTTTATTAAAAGAATTTTATTACTTATCTTTTGGAGAATCCTAAACATATTTATTTTTAAAATAAGTCTTTAAAATCATTTTACTACTTTTGTTTCATATTGGAGTGAATCCGTCTTCTGGTGGTTGATTTTGTTGGATGCCTTTCTAGGTTTAGCTATTTTTTTGCTTTTTAAATTGTGATTCGGAATTTTAGTTTGCAGATCTTGAGAATTCTTCCTCTCTCTTCCTTCTCTCCCTCCATCTCACCTTGTCTCATGCTTTTTTGTTTGTCTCCACCAGTGCTTATGTGATCCTAGTCAAAAACCAGATCTCATATTGGTGACTGGGGACTCAAGACATTATTGGCTACTACAGAGTCAGGTACTGAATCATTGATGTTTGGCTTAAGTATTGGTCTTAAGGATTGGTCTTAAGGTTGTGTTGGTGCCCTCCCACCTCTCTAGATAATTATTTGTATATTTTAACTACAGCTTCAAGGAACACATGGTAGGACCTTTTATACAAACTTCCTTCGGGAGCATGGAAGACACTTTCCAATTTCTACTTCTAACCAGTGACCCTGATTCTGCTCTACTGACTTCCTTGTGATACTTGTACTTCCTAATATCCAATAGAAACTGAAAAAATGCCCAGTCAACTCCTGTCACGTCAGACCTGGAGACTAGTAGGTCTATGTTATTGTCTCTAGTCATCATCTTGCATTTCTATTTTCTAAAATTAGTTTATCTTGTTTTTTTGATTGACTAAATTTTTTTCTCATTATATTTTATCTATTAACTGGTACATAATTATAGAAAACATGGAACTTAAATTACAATTATAACCTGAAAGTAAGGTTTAATTCCTCTAAAATTTACATGAAAATCAACAAATATTTATGAATCATCTACTCCTCTAAGAATAAAGACTATTCAAAACCCCATGAGACTTATACAACAGAAATAAGGCTTGATTAATGTCCCCACCAAGCTGATTATTTAGATGAAAATTCCAATTAAAGAACCAGAGAATAGTTAAGAGCTACAATTAAGAAGCAGATGAAAAGACACTAAAACAGATCACAAATAACCTCCTCATTAACAAATACAATGGCTTTTTTTTTTTACACTTCTATGTAGCAACAGTTATTGATGACCATCTTGTACTTTACAAAATTTTCATCTCCGCTGGTTTCTAAAATAATGCGATCATGATTATTTTCCTAATCAGGAATTACACTTTTTCTTGACTTCCTACTATTGTTCTTTTACCCTTTTCTCCCTCATTATCCTGTATACTAGAGTTCTTTAAGTCAATCCTCTACTCTTTCTATACTCTTCAGCTAATCACTTACCCTTAGAAGTCACTGAGTCTTACTCTTCACCCAAACAAATGAATTTGCTTTCACATCAGTTGTTCCATGAATATAATTAGTATAGTGGTACAGATAAAATATAAGGTTGCTCTTCCATGTTCAAATAGCTCTAGTTGTTCTGCCCATCTGTCCTAGTTCTGTCCTCTGGAGCTATGAACAATACAGCTACCACTCTAGAAGTCCTAGCCAACTCAGTGAGATACTCTGCCATAAGCAAAACTTTAAAAACAGTGTAAATACTAAGAACAAAGAGACAATAAGACTATCCAGAAAATCGAGGTGAATCAACTGAAAAAAAACAAATGAACAGTTCAATAACTAACTTGGACAAGATTAATATACAAAAATTAAAATTTTCTTATATGCCATCAATAACCAGATAAGAAACATGATAGCAATTTAATTTATAATATCAACAAAACTAAAAGATACTTAGGAATAAACTTAATAAATAAAAAGAAATGATAAAACTCTATTGAAAGACACAGGGAAAAACTGAAGTAAATGGAGAAATATCCCATGTTTCTACATGCAAAGACTCAACATTTTAAAGATGTCAATTTAATTATCACCCAACTTAATTCTATATTAACTTTATATAATCCAAAAAGATTAATTTTTCACAGAACATGAAACATTAAGTACATGATAAAAATACTTCACATAAATGAGGAAAAGATTGTTTATTAAATGATGTTGGGATGATTGGCAATTAACCTGGAAACAAAATAATTTACATACTACCTCATACAATAAAGAAAAATAAATTCTGGACAGATAAAAATGAATCATAAAACTATGCAAAGAATAAAGAATATTTTTATAATGGAAGGGTATAAAAGGCCTTTTTAAAATAGTGTTAAACATAGGAACCATAAAAGGAAAAAACTGACAGTTTTGATTACTAAACACTTAAAATTTCTGCAAAACAAGAAACCATAAATCAAACTGATAGGTGAATGACTACCAAGGAATATTAGCTGTTTTATCAATAAAGCAAACCTAAGGAAAAGAAATTGAAGGAATTAATAAAGATAAAAGAAATTAATTATAAGACAAAAAGAACTAATTAATAAACCCAAAAGTAGTTATTTAAAAAAAATTCTCGAGTTTGATCAAAACAAAGGAAAGAAAACAATGTGTGTATTAAAAGATTACTTTGCTCAATTCCATGCAAATCAACTGGAAAACTAATAGAAACAAATGATAGGAAAATATAAACAAAACTGACTCCAGAAACAAGCATAAAACTGTATCTAACTCAACAGACTCCATAAAATAATAAAACTATAGATGTCTCACTTATGAATTTTTATATAAATAGAATTCAACAGCAAATTCAAAGAATATGCCATGAGCATATACAAAAATGCAAGAACAGTTCAGTATTAGGAAACTCATATAAACTCAACACATTATATATATATATGTGTGTGTGTGTGTGTGTGTGTGTACACCAAAAAAGGCATTTGATAAAATTAAACACCCATTCTTGGTTTTTAAAAATTGTAATAAACAGATTATGATAAGCCCTTAAAGTGATAAAATAAATCTGTATCAGTCCAAAAGCTAGTATCATGCTTAAAACACTAGAAGCTACTAAACTAAATATTGTCATTACAGTCAGGAATACAAGAGAATCTACTACCACCACTCTTAATTAACCTTGTTGCAACACTTCTGACTGCAATTAGACCTCCAAAAAAGTATAAAAATTATAAAGCAGAAAATGATTTATAAATAAAATAAATTTATAAGAGGATAAAATAAAAACTATTATAAATTATAAACAAGGTGGCTAGGTACAAAATAAAATACAGAAATAACTTTCAGGTATATAAAGAACAATCAGAATGTAGTTAAAAGAAAGAAAATTCTTCATTTGCCACTGTAATGGGCTGAACTATGTCTCCCTAAAATACATATGTTGAAGCCCTAACTCCTAGTATCTCAGAATGTGACTTATTTGGAGACAAAGCATTAAAGAGGTAATTAAGGTTAAATGAAGTCATATGGGTGGGCCCTAAACCAACCTGACTGGCTGGTTCCCCAGGAGGTAAACTTTGGACATACAGACAACAGGGATAAACACACACAGAGAAAAGACCATGTGACAACAGTAAGAGGGAAGCCATGCACAAGCCAAAGAGAGAGGCCTCAGAGGAAGCCAACCATCCCAGCACCTTGATCTTGGACTTCTAACCTCCATAACCGTGAGCAAATAAATTTCTGTTGTTTAAACCATCCCAGTCTGGGGTATATTGTTTTGGCAGCCCTGTCAAACTAATACGAGGGCTGTCTGGCAAGTATCCAGCCATGTAATATGAAAAATAGAGGCATTCATGGCTGGATTATTTTCCGGACTGCCCTCATACATCCATCCATAGTAACAAAAAGGATAAAACTCTTAGGAATAAATTTAGTAGGAAAAATGAGCGAGGTATTAAAAGGAGCTTTAAAATGCTTATAAAATATGTTCTTGGCTAGAAAGAATCACTATCACAAAAATGCAAACTCTCCATTTAGTCATTAAGTTAAACATAATTCCAATAAAAATACCAACAGAGTTATCTGGAAATTAAACAAAATGATTCTAAAGTTCTTACAGAAAAACAAACAAGCAAGCCTAAACAAGAAAATGCTGAAAGAGAAGAGAAACAGACATTAAGCTATAATAAAACTGAGTAATACTGGGGCATAGACAAAGTTTTAGTATTTAATATATGATATTTCAAACCATTTATAAAAAAAAGATGTATTATTCAATAGATTCTAGATAAGCATCTAGAAAAAAAATCTTTCCCCTTTCAAGGGTAAATATGTAATTTTTGAGCAACTTCATACTGCACATTTTCAAAGAGAGTGACCTAAAAAAGCAAAATGTTATCTTCCCCTCATCCTAGAAATCAATAAGACCATAAATTTTTTTTAATCCTGATATTTGAAAGTTTAGCATCCAAAATGATCAGAAAAGGGGAAAAATTTCATTTTACTATATATTTCAGATTTCTTTGGTCAAGTTTCTTCCCATGTGGTACTAATATTTCTTCTTTTAATTCATATTGCCAAAACAGTAAAAACCAGGAAAGAAATAATCGCCTACTGGTTGCATACCATATCTCATACCAAATTCAAATGTGAAAAAAGATTAAACAAAAAGAAACCATAAAGTTCAAGACAAAAGCTTTTATACTCTCAGGGTAGAGACTTTCTAACTGTGACATACAACCTAGAAGCCATAAAAGTAAATATCCATAAATCCGAAAACATAAATAAAACCCCAACATTTCTGCATGGCTGTAACTTCCATAAGAGCCAAAAGACAATAAAAAGCAGGCATAAAATTGTTGCAAACATTATGGCAGATAAAGGGGCTAATTTTGTTAATAAATAAGGAACTCCTACAAATATATAAAAGCCTACCACCTAAGGAAAAATAGGCAAAGGATAAGGATAGTTCACAGAAAATGAAATACAAATGAGTTCAACCTCACTCATAGTTTAAAAAAAACTGCAGTTATATGTGATGGTTCTATTTTTTAGCCTATCAGGTAGGTACAATCTGAAAGTCCTATTGCACATCATATTAGCAAATGTACATATGTTGCAAAGGATAATATATATAAATTCATAAAACCTCTATAAAAGTCAATTTGGCAATACTTATCAACATTATGGCCTTTTTAAAACTAATGTATGTCAAATACACCTCAATAAAATATTATACCCTTTGATCAAGCAGTTCTCCTAAAATGTATGCTACAGATACATATGTGTGGAGATAAATATATGTATCTATATGTGAAATAATGTATGTACAAAGATTGTTTGCAATAGTAAAATATTAGAAACAACGTGGTTTATCCAGTCAATGGCATATTATGGGGTCCTAAAAAATGACAAAGCTTTTTTTTTAAAGTATCTATCTCTTAAGATAGATTATTAAATGACAAAAAAGGTGAAGTGTGTATAATAATGATCATATGAGTAAAAATGGAGGGGGCAAAGAATGTACTTGCTTATATATGCATACACATGTCTGAAAGAATATATAAATTCCCGGTTATATTCAAGTTACTCTTGGGAAGAGTACTGGAAAGTTGGGAAAAACAGGTATGAACAGAGGGGAGACATTTTTAATAAAATGTAAAAAGGAAGATACAGCAAGTAGCGTGCTAGTAAATGTTAACAGCTGGCTTTCTCGATGGAGGGAAGTCCTGGTTTCTGGTTCTGCAAATTTCTGTGGTGTAAATACACCAATCATGGCTATTTTCAAGCTACCAATGTGGTATCACTAAATGTGAAGTCATAAAGAGTTGCGCACAATTGTCTCTCATGAGTCTATGTGAGCCAGTACATCCAGTATACTAGTAGGTGTACACTTATGTGTCAAATATAATCACATTTATTTTTTAAAATTATATATAGTATCTAAAGCATTATTTATAAATATCTCAGCTAGGATTGCTGGGAAAGGTTGAAGTTGGCTGGGGATCCCTCCTGTGAGAAGGGTATATAGGAACTCTCTGTGTTATCTTCACAGCTCTTCTGTAAATTTAAAACTATTTCAAAATAAAGTTTTAAGTTTTAATAAAAAAAATAAGACAGAAAAAATATCACTTTAATGATTGAAAAACTCACCTGATACATTTCTTTGATCTATTCACTGGAACTGTAGAGAATCCCAGGCAGGGAAGGGAGACAATCAGCATTCACTGCAGGCCCTGTATCTTGGTATCTTGATTGTTGCCCTTTTACTACAACAGCCTGGCTAGCTCAAACAGCAAACATTCAGTATCTTCTGAACAACTAATCTCCACTGACACCACTCTAATTTTAATCAACGACTTTTGCAATACGGATTTATTCAATTGCAATATGGAAAATATTTCTCCATGTTTTGTTTTTCCAATTTATATCCATAATCCACCAATGACCTGGGGCTTAAATTCTTTTTAATTAAATGGAAAAAAAAAACCCCACACCCTTCATGCTAAAGGGGAACAAAGCATTGCAAAAAATGGAAAACCACCAAGGGCACATTTATGGTTATTGTGGTGGCCTAAATTTAATTCTTATTTCTGAGACTTTGGCTTTGAATCAAGATGGCAGAGTCCTTGGCTTCTTTCCCTAACATGCAGATTCTATATTTTGCTAATGGAGACACATATTAGATTAGGTTTACTTTCATTTAAAAAAAAAATAGATTGATTACATAATGTTGGCTTATGTTGAGCCTGTGGTCATCTAAAGCTCACATAAAAATAAATTATTGAACAGGCTTACACAGTCTGTCATGTTGGTAAGAAACAACAGTTCTAGAATAGAAGTCTTCTGATTCCAAAATTTTTGCACTGATTACACTACATTGTTTTATCTGCTTTTACTTTTATTCTGCTTTGAAAAGTCACCTATTTGCCCTATCAGATATAAAGACCTATCAAAATGCTATAGAAATTAAGAAAAGGATAGAAGATTCAGCAAGGACAGAAAACAGACCATGGAAAAGAACAGCGAAGTAAGTTGCACATATGGAAACTTGATATATGACAAAGGCAGCATTACAGATCAGTGGAGAAAGGATGGACTAGTCATTAAATGGTACTAACTGGGTATCTACATGTTTTAAAAATAATACTCCCCCCACTCCAGATATGAAAATAAATTCTGTAGATTAAAAACCCACACCTAAAAAGCAAAACTTTAAAACTGCAGAAGGAAAGGAAAATATTTATTACGACCTTGGGGTGGAGATTTCTTAAATAAGATACAATTTTAAAAAAAGAAAAAGGATGGGAGTTCTCTGATGGTGTAGTGGCTTAAGGTTTCGGCACTGGCGCTGTCAGCGCTGCGGCCTGGGTTCGATTCCCAGCCAGGGAGCTACCCACGTACCAAAAAGAAAAAAAAAAAAAAAAAAAAAAAAAAAAAAAAAAAAAAAAAAAAAAAAAAAAAAAAAAAAAAAAAAAAAAAAAAAAAAAAAAAAAAAAAAAAAAAAAAAAAAAAAAAAAAAAAAAAAAAAAAAAAAAAAAAAAAAAAAAAAAAAAAAAAAAAAAAAAAAAAAAAAAAAAAGAAAAGGGTGGATAAATAATACATACATTTTAAAAATTCTGCTCATCAAAGGCATGATTTAAAAAATGAAAAGCCAAGCTAAATATATGTAATGCATAACACTGACAAAGAATATATGTGTGTATATTTTTGTGTATGTATAAATAAGCAATTCACAGAAGAGGAAATCTAATAGCTAATAAACATGAGAAAAGAGGTTCTATCTCACTAATAATCATGGAAACACAAATTAAAATAGCAATGAGGACTGCCTATAAGACTGGCAAAAATTAAAGTCTGATGGTACCAAGTAATGGTGAGCATGTAGAACAACAAGAACTCGGTACTTTCATATGGTGTTCTAAATTGCTTCAACAGGTTTGGAAAGCAATTTGGCAACATCCAGTAAAGTTAAAGGTTCATATATTTTATGACCCAAAAATTCCATACACACACACACACACACACACACACACACACACACATATATTTCAGAGAAACTCACATAGATGCATAAAAATATTCATAGCCGCATTATTTATAATAGAAGAAAAGCAAGGTACAGCCTAAATATTTGTTAAAAGTAAAACAGATAAACATGAGATCTATTCATACAATAGAATGTTGAATAGTAAAGAAAGCAAATAAACACATACATATTACCATGGACGAGTCTCACAAACACAATGATGAAAAGCTGCACAAAATACATAGTTTTGACACTATAAAGTTTTAAAATACTTAATACTATATATTAATTAGGAATAATATATATAAGTAAAAAAATAAGTAAATAACACAAGAAAATGAATTCTGAATGATAGTTTAGAAGGGAGATTAGATCATGGAAGGGAACCTGGTGTTTTGTTAGTATTTTCTTTATTAAATGAGTGGTAGATCTATGAGTGGTGGTCAATGTACAGTATTATTCTTTATATGTATCTGTTTGTCAGAAACATTTATAATACGTTTTAAAAAGACAGGACAAAAAGAAAATTAGGGCTCCTACAATTACCATAAATTTTAAATTAAAGCAGCGCTAGATAGGGTAAATAAAGAGTGAGCAAGTAATTCACCTTTTTTTTGTTTTGTTTTGTTTTGTTTTTTGTTATGTAGGTAGTTCCCTGGCTGGGAAATGAACCCAGGCCGCAGCGTTGACAGTGCCGAAGCCTTAGCCACTACACCACCAGGGAACGTCCTAATTCACTTCTTTAACTAGATATAATCCATTCTTTTACCTAGATCGATATCTATATATCTTCATTTTACTCTCTAAATTTATCTCCTCCCATCTCTGGCCCGCCAATTTATTTGCAACCCTGTGAAAAATAAGTATAGTAAGCTGGGATTTCAATTCCTAAGCTTTCCTTTAAACATTAGAGGAAATCGTAAAATACAAACTCCACATCTCAAATATTTTGCAAATAATCTCATTTTCTTTTCCAAACACAGAGACTACCTTATTAAAGGAATTCTTTCTTCTAAATTCAAGAATGGCTAATGACACTGAGGAAAGTTAAACAATTTAGATCCTAATTAACTTTACCAATGACTGCTGTAAAACTCTAAGTGATGTCAACTTTTAGGTAAAAAAATGTTTAATTAAAGAACAAATTTTTATCCCATTATTTAAGAAACACAGGACTTCCCAAGTAAGAGACTAGATAGGCAGAGATCAGAAAATGGCTTGATGAGTAAAACTGACAGGAAATAAAGCAGAGCTTACCTGGTTAATACAGAATTGACAGATACAGAGCATTAATGCTCAGAGAAGTAACCACAGAATATCATCACAAAGATTCATCATGACACCTGATTATATTGTGTCTATTATGTAATTAACTCATAGAAAGTTCACAAATGAAGAAAAATAAGGCTTAAAGTCAAAATTTACTCGAGAACTTAAAATGAAAACAAAAATAATAGTTATCTCAATCTATTCTGTAATTCCTCTGCTTTGGTGGTATTATGAAATTTTCACCCCTTCAGAAGTTGCAATTGATTAAGCAAAGGACAACACCTTGAACTTCCATCTAAATTATATCTGAGGGGGAAAAAATGATCATCACTCTGATGTCTCTTTAATATTACAAACTAGAAATAACTAGATACTACTCAGATATGAGGGCTATCTGGAAAATATCCAGCCATATAATATGAAAAAAAGATGCATTTATGGCTGGATTTTTCTGGACAGCCCTCATATACTTTATAATAATGGATGCAATAACTGGGAAACAAGTAATTAGTGTACAATTTATCCTTAATTCTGATGTATGTAAAGAACTTTAAACTTCATTTACAGTATGATACTCATTCATCATGTGAAAAACACAATCTTTCTTTTTTAGATTAAAAGATAAACTATTGTTTTTTTCCAAAACAAGAAAGTTCCATTCTCTCTTCCAAATGTGAACTGCAGAATAATCAGAAAAAATTTTATAAATTAGTTTAAATTTAGAATAATGAAAAAAACCACGGTTTACTTTGCCAAGCATTACCACAGCAGATCAATTTCCTCAGCCCTTTAAAAACTATTTAGGGAAAAGACCACATTCAGAAATGAATTATTTGAAACTCCTCAAAATTGTTTTGGAATCTCATTACTTACCACAAGAAGACATTAATGAAGAAATTAAAGAAGATACAAATAAATGGAAAGATTCTGTGCTCATGGATTAGAAGATTATTAAAATGTCCATAATATCCAAAGCAATCGTAAAAATTCAATCCAATCCCTATCAAAATTACAAGGGCATTTTTCATTGAAATAGAACAAACAATCCTAAAATTTGTATGGAACTACAGAAGATACTATATAGATCAAGCAATCTTGAGAAAGAATAAAACTGGAGGCATCACAGTCCCTGCTTTCAAACTATATTACGAAGTTATAGTAATCAAAACAGTATGGTATAGAGTAAAAAAATAGATCAATGCAACAGAGACCCCAGAAATAAACCCATACATATATAATCAGTTACTTTAGGACAAAGGAGTCAAGAATATATAATAGGGAAAGGACAGTCTCTCCAATAATAGGTGCTGGGAAAACTGAACAGCGACATAAAAAAAAAAAAAAGAAAAAAAAGAAAAAGAAAAAGAAACTGGACCACTTTTACACTATACACAAAAATTAACTCAAAACTGGATTAAAGATCTGAGAATCCACAAAACTCCTAGAAGAAAACATAGGTGGTAAGCTACTTGACACCAGTCAGTCTTAGCGATAGTCTGGATCTGATATGATGAGCAAAGGCAGTTAACATTCATTACTGCATCTCCTACTTGACTTCAAATATCCTTTTCATTCCTCTTGAAGCACAACTTTTAGATGTTTCTTTAGTACAAGTCCCATGGTGATAAACTGTTTCTGTTTATATGGAAATAGATTTATTTAATCCATGTTCCTGAGAACAAGCTGAGTTCTCCAGAGATGCAGAGATGAAGTTTGGGGTGTAAGATATTAGGACACAGTGTCTGTGAAAGAAAGGGAGTGCAAGGACTGGGCAAAGGAGGAAGTTGGCCTGCCATGCATTCAGAAAAGTCTCTGGCAAATTGGCAGGGAGCTCTGGAGCAAATAATCATCTTCAGAGGGTTTCATGTTGTGCCAATGGCCAGGGTGTCTTACTTCTTAGCCCACCTAACAATCGCTGGGGTACAGGCAGCCCCAGAAAGGGCAAAACCTTAGATAAGGCAGTGTCACAATATACAATTTCTTGTTGAAAAGTTTTTTTCTCTCAGTATTTTAAAGATCATATTATACTTCTGGCTTTCACTGTTGTTGTTGAGGGCTCTCCTTGTCATTTTACCTGATCTTTTTAAAATCTGTTTTTGAAGCTGCTTTCCAGATTTTTGTCTAGTGTTCTGCAATTTCACCAATGTGTGAATTTTTTATTTATCCTACTAGGAAAATATAGTGCCTCCTTGATCTGCAGATTCCTATGTTCAGCAGTTTTGGAAAATGTGCAACCATTATCTGTCTGCCATTTCCCTAACTTGTAATATCACTTTCATATTTTCCTTGTCTCTCCTGCTGCATTAGGGATAACTTTATTTTTCACCCACATAACTAGTTCATTAAATTTCTCTCCAAATAGCCGTATAAACTATTTTATGTTTCAAAAATTCATCAATTTCTATTTCTAAAATTAAGTTTCTAGAAGTCTAATTTTTTAATAACATGTATTTATTCCAAGTAATTTCTTGTAGATTGTTAATATTTGTCACTGTGTTATTTCTACAAATACCATACACTTTTGTCTTATTCAGTATCTCACAATTTCATGTGTTTGGTGGCATTATATTGTAAGCTATTCGGTTAATCCATTAGTGGGAATCCTGCAGAAAGAATTTGCTTCTGTTGATTGCCAGGAGGTACTACTAATCCTGTAAACCCTTCAGCCTCTTACCCTGGTGATTTAGGCTCAAAAGGGAGTTCCTGGCTCGCTCAATTTCCCAGCTACCCCAAGTCTCGATTTCCACTAATAGCAACCATACTTAGATGACCCTTCCCTCCTATTTATATCTGTCTGCAAGTCCCTGAATGACCAGCCCTAGATCCTTATTGTGCTGGTTCCACTTCATAATTATATTTGAAGTGGGACACTCTGGAGATTTCCCCTAAATCATGTAAGACCTATGACATCTAAAATAGTATGTTCTTTGCAAATTTTATTGGTTCAGACTTCAATTGTTGAGAGCTATTGAAACATACTGTCAGAAGGCATACTGTCAGAATGAAACTTGAGTGTATTATTTTTCTAATGTCCTACTTTGACACAAACTTCTTAGCTCTTTCTATAGCAAACTTGCTAGTGAACTCAATGACCTTAACAGTTTTTAGTCACTGATAGAACATTTGTATTCACCAAAGGAAATAAAATGGAAGATTTCATATTTGACATGATCAAGCAGAGGGTTAAAAAAAAAAAGCCAGGTAAAGCAAAAAGTATCACTCACACACACACCCAACTAGAAGCTTCTGTGATTATTACATTATGTTGCTTCTACTTTATTCAAAAACTATTGGAAATAAGATTTACTGGCATGTCTTTATTATAGTGATGCATAAGAATTTATTTTTGGGAGTTCCCTGATGGTGTAGTGGCTTAGGGCTTTGGCGTTGGCGCTGTCAGCGCTGCAGCCTGGGTTCGATTCCCAGTCAGGGAGCTACCCACATACCAAAAAGCAAAAAAAAAAAAAAAAAAAAAAAAAAAAAAAAAAAAAAAAAAAAAAAAAAAAAAAAAGAATTTATTTTTATTTATTTATGTAGCAGTATATAGGTTATATTGATTGTTTTCAATACTATTATGCAATAGAATAAAATAAGGATCCTCCAAAGTAGTAATGAGAATGAAAGTGACCATTTACAAGAGGTAGAAAAATGCCACAGGACACCAACTGCTGTTATGAAAGTTTTCAAAAGTGATATAGAATAATGCTTGCTGCAGATCAGGAGTTGGCAAACCTGCAGCCTACAGACCAAATCTGTCACAATAGTTTTTGTAAATAAAGCTTTTTTGGAACAATTTAATTTGCTTACATACTTGTATTGTCTATGGCTGCTTTTCTACTACGCCAGCAGATTTGAGTTGCAACAAAAACCATTATGGCTGGCAACGCCTAAATTATTTACTATCTGACCTTTTACTCAAAGTTTGCTGCAGACTGTGGCAAATACATTGAATTTTTTCCTAAAATGTGCTAACTGGGAATTCCCTGGTGGTGTAGTGGCTTAAGGCTTCGATGCTGGCACTGTCAGTGCTGCCGCCTGGGTTCGATTCCCAGTCAGGGAGCTACCCACATACCAAAAAGCAAAAAAAAAAAAAAAAAAAAGTAAAATGTGCTAACCATTTATTTGTACACCAGATGTATCTGTAGTTAAGACGTAAACTGAACTCATGGCTTAGGCTATTCTTTTTAACAGAGGCTACAATAACAGTAATTTGTATGTTTTAATATATTTATCCAAAAGTGACATTTGATAGCATTTTACAACCTGTACATAATTGTATTAAGTTTGCTACACATTTCTTTAATAATCTGCATTTCTATAATATAATATTTTCCTACAAGAAATTTAGAGTATTTTTCAGGGAATTCTTACTCTTTTGCTCTATTATGGAAACTAAACAATTTGGCGCTAAGACATCACAGGCAGGATACTTAACCACTTTAAATATTAGTAGCAGAAAGAAAAGATTAGTAGCACTATATATCTATATAGAAATATTTATTGTCGCTAATGTTGGAAGTATAAAACATACCCTTTTCCCTCATGGTCCTTTCATAAACAATGCTGATTCCTTTTGGAATTGCCTGGTAAAGAGAAGCACTGATCAGAAAAGGAAGTTAAAATTATAAGTTAGATTTGATGTTATTCAGCTATTTTTGTGAATCAAGACTAGATCAACAACAAACAGATGGAGCGTTGTGTGACTGAAAGAATACAAATAATATTTTTTGTTTGTTTTCTATAAAAATAATTGTTTTGCAGAATTCCACAAATGGTTCCAATGTGAATTCAATGGTCTTAGCTAAGCTGCTTGCACTATGGTAACATATTTCTATTACTGAAACACAGGTTCTAGTATCAAAATTCCTTGGGACATATAACAGTGGATTAGATAAATGAAAGAGATGAAATAAATAAAAGGGCACTTTAGGAAAGGAAATGTGTTCTTTTGAAAAATTAATGTTTAAAAGAAAAAAATTATGGTTCTATTAACTACAGACTATAGGATAATTCTTTATTAAACTTATAGTGTGTACTTGTAGAAACAGCATATTAAAATTTTCCTTTGTGCAAGCACTCTAATAAGAGGTTTCATTTATTATCTCATTTAATTTTCAGACACCCATGAGTTAAATATTACTGTGTGTAACATATTACCGTATTTTTCCATATATAAGATGATACTTCTAAAATTGTTAGACCAAAAATTGGGGGCTGTCTTATACATGGGAGTAACTGGTTGAGAGGGTTCCTTAATGTTGGGTTAGAAAAGCAGGGGTTGTCTTATACATGGGATAATCTTATACACGGAAAAATACAGTATTTCCTGCATTTTACATGGGGAAAATGAAGTTTATAAATGTTAAAGACATAAACCCAACCTGCCTGACTTTAAAGCTCATATTATAGTCAAATGCTTTTCTAGAAATATCAATAACCTTGGAAATTTGTAACTCTTTCATAAAATGCTTTGAGCCTCTTAGAAGGCACTAAATAAAAAGGCACTTTTTAAAAGAAAAAAATCCTCAAATACCTGGAAAATCACTAATATGTTAAAATAATATATCAGATGAAAATGCATTCTAGGAATAAACTTTACTGATATTAAACCCTAAAATACACATTATTCTGAAAACTTGGGCCATATTTCAAATTAAATTCTGGACTCAGGCATTAAATAATACTTTCTCATGTATATTTAATACCTATTTTTTAAAAGTGTTCTTGCTAAAATCAGTTGGTATAAATCATTTTAAAACCTAAACAGTGAATTTGTTTTCAGCAATGACACTATTTTAAATATTTTAATATCCTTTATACAAGTCTGTTTTGGTCTGTTTTTTTTTTTTTTTTTTTTTTTTCAAATTAGGGACTTAAATACATGCCATTTGCATTAAACCCAACTGGTATTTTGAAAAAATATGATGAAATGCTTCACAACTAATTTTTTTCAAATATTTGAAAGCTTCAATAATATGAGAAATGACTGTAAAGCAACCTCACTGATTCTTAAGCAAATATATTCAAATATTATCCTCTTAAGTCATGTAGGAGGTTCCTGTAAGGATAACATCATTACTTAATACATTTTAAAAACTTCTCATTAGAAATTATCATCAGAGCCTGCTAGGTATTCTTTTAGGCAAGCTCAGCAATAGTAAATCTTGAACGTTCAATTATGTGTGGATATTACTTTAAATAGAAATTTAGTATCTCTGTGCTCAATTCACAAGTCTAAGATTCCTCTAAGTAAAATTGTGAATGAAAACTAATATTAAAATTCCAAGATTAGAATATTAAAAAAATCACAGGAGGACAAATATTGTATGATTCCATTTATATGAGGTACGTGGAGTTCAGGCATACCTCATTTTATTACACTTTGCACATAATGCATTTTTTACAAATTGAAAGTAAGACCCTCCAGCAGCAAAAAGATTATGACTTGCTGAAGGTCAAATGATGGTTAGCATTTTTTTAGCAATAAAATATTTTTTAATTAAGGTAGTCACATTTTTTAGACATAATGCTACTGGATACTTAACAGACCTATAGCATAGTGTAAATGTAACTTGTATATGCACAGGAAAACCAAAAAATTCATGTGATTTGCTTTACTGCAGTGAACTGGAACTGAACCCCCAGTACCTCTAAGGTATGTCTATAGTCAAATTCACAGAGACATAAAGTAGAATGATGGTTCCCAGAGGCTGGAAGGCAGAAGAAAAGAGGAGTTAATGGTTAATGAATATAGTTTCAATATGGGAAGATAAAAATGTTTCTGAAGATGGATAGTGTTGGTAGTTGCACAACATGAATGTACTTAATGCCACAGAACTGTACACTTAAAAATGGTTAATTTAACATAGTAAATTTTGTTACCATTTATGGGTAATATTTTACCACAATTAAAAAAAAATCACCCAGATAGCTGGCTCTATAGTCTGTCAGTGGGCTCTAGTTTGGGTGGGCTATATACCCGGCTGACCCTTAAGCTAATGTGACTCTGTATGCTGTATTATTTCTTTCTGGTTCAACTTCTTCCTTTTAGTGTGGCAGGAATGATCACACTATCTACTTCATAAAGTTGTAGTGAGCATCAAGATCACAGATTCTACTCACAATGCAGTCTATGCAAATAATGAATTCATATATATAATACTTTATTGTTTTGGAACAAGCCAGATTTAACTCAGTATCTATCACTTAAGACTGAACAGCAAGAATCACAAGGGAATTCATGGGATTCATAAACAGCCTAAAAAAGCTTTAACCCTTTCAGTGCTGAAAAAAAAATTTTTCCTGTTGTCCCAGTGCTGAATATTTTGTGCAAAATTTGGGCCAAAAAACTAATTTCACAAGGGATCAATTATCATTGAAGTTTATATTAGTTTCATCCTACGTACCCTTTAAATGAACCTAAAACAACTAAATAACAAATAAAACGTGCAGAAAACATGCAGGGGCACCCAGCCCCTATAGGTCAACTTCAGTCAACAGCTGCACCAAAAGGGTTAATCATACCTGCACTATCTTCCAGAACAGCCTCTTAACTATTATGCTGAATAAAAAGGTTATTACTAATTCTGGGGGGTTGGGAGGAATACTGTAGGGGACAAAAAATATGTATGTATCTGAGTATTAATCTATGAGGTATTAGTGTGAAAAACACATTCTTCCATCAGAATTTATTCTATGAAGGAAGAAAGTTCAGAGATTCCCCAACCTGAATTAATAAGATTCTAAAAAACAAAACAAAACTACCAAAAAGCCAAAACCATACTGTTGTTTGGAGCCAAGTACAGAAAATTGAGTAAGTAACCAACCTGATTAATAATGGTTTCTAGTTAAATTTTAAATGACTATTAAATGTACTTCAAAAATTAGGAAAATATTGACAAGTTGTACTTTCAAGAATCTAGAAAAACAAAGTATAGTTGGTCACTGAACAACACAGGTTTGAACTGTGTGGGTCCACTAGTGTATGAGTTTTTTTCAATAGACACACAGTCAGCTCTCTGTACCCCTGGGTTTTGTATCTGTGGATTTAACCAACCGCTGATTTTATGTATTATTCCATGCCATTTTACATAGAGACATGAGTGTCTGTGGATTTTGGTTACCCACAGGAATCCTGGACCCAATCTCCTATGGATAGCAAGAGACAACTATAGTTAAGTTTTGGGGAAGTGGAAAGTTATACATGGAATTTTAACTGCTTGAGGTTTGGCACTCTTAACCTCCACATTGGTCAAGGGTCAATTGTAATTCTAAACAAAAGCAGTAGGAAGAATAGAAATAACTGAATTAAAAAGATAATCCTCTAGTAAGATTAATCAAGAGAGGGGAAAAAAGGAGAACAGATATTAGGAAACAAACAAAGTAACAATTTTCAAAATTAAAAAAATGTGAACAACCTTATACCAATTTATTTGAACAGATGAAATAATATTTTAGAAACACGTAAATGACCAAATATGCCTCAAGAATAAATAAAAGAGGGAGTTCCCTGGTGGTGTAGTGGCTAGGCTTCAGCGCTCTCACTGCTGTGGCCTTGGTTCGATTCCCAGCCAGGGAACTACCCCCCGCAAAAAAAGAAGAAATAAAAGACCTGAATAAAATAATTACTATTAAAGAAATTGAAATGGTAATTTAATAAATCTAGTGCCTTCTACAAATTCTCTCCTTACTTCAGAGAATTACTGACAGAATTTTTATAGGAGGATATACCAACCCTTTCAAAGAGCAGAGATCCCCTATTTATTGCAGATAATAGGTGGGGAAAACTCACCTTATTAAGCTGTTGTAACTTTCACACCCAAACTGAACAAGGACAGTAAAGAAAAGAGGTATCACAATCTATCTCACTCATGAGTATACAACAGCCAGTACCCTGCCCTCATCTGAGGTCCCAATAACCTGTGGTCAGCCACAGTCCAAAAATATTACACAGAAAATTCCAGAAATAAACAATTCATAAGTTTTAAACTGCACACTGTTCTGAGTAGCGTGATAAAATCTCACACTGTCCCGCTTCATTCTGCTTGGGACATGACTCATCCCTTTGTCCCTTGTCTCTACTGTATATAATCTCCACCCTTTAATCACTGAGTAGCCACCTTGGTTATCAACTGTCTCAGTATATCACAGAGCTTGTGTTCAAGTAACCCTTATTTCACTTAATAATGGCACCAAAAGCACAAGAGCAGTGATGTTGACAATTCAAATATGCTGGAGAAGCTGTAAAGTGCTTCCTTTAAGTGAAAAGTTGAGTAACTGTAACTGTTATATTGTATTACTAGTTATTGTTATTAATCTCTTACTGTTCCTAATTTATAAATTAAACTTTATCGTAAGTATGTATATATAGGAAAAAACAGTATACTCGTATGTAGAGTTCAGTACTATCCATGGTTTCAAGCATCCACTGGGAGTCTTGGAACATACCCCATGCAGGTAGGGAAGCAAAAAGCTTAAATAAAACCTAAGAACTGGAAAGCAATCAAGAGACAAAGCTGGCCTTATTCACAGAGACCGTCGGACTTCTAAAAAGACTATCTAAGATAATCTATACACAATTAGAACTAATTAAAGTCTTCAGCAGGGATGCTCAATATAAGATCAATATATAAAAAATCAACCAATGGCATCCCTGTATACCAGCAATAACCAATTTTAAAATGTAACAGAGAAAAGATCTCATTTGCAATTGCAACAAAAAGTTAAGTTACCTAGGAACAAATGAATGAATATATAAACAAAAAGATTATTAAAACTCAGTATTACAAAAATGGCAATTTTCCCCAGATTCACTTAAAATCACAAACAAGTTCAATCAAAATGCTAACATTGGGAGTTCCCTGGTGGTGTAGCGGCTTAAGGCTTCGGCGCTGGCGCTGTCAGCGCTGCAGCCTGGGTTCGATTCCCAGTCAGGGAGCTACCCACATACCAAAAAAAAAAAAGAAATAAAAAAGAAATAAAAAAAAAAATGCTAACATTATTTTTCATGGAAAAATTGATTCTAAAATTCAGGAGCTTCTCTCATGTCACCATTTTGATAACATCTCTGATTCTAAAATTCATATAGAAAAGTTAAAATTTATTTTTAGAATCAGAGATGTCATCAAAGAATGGTTAAAATAATTTTGAAGAACAAGGAGGTAGGGGAAATGTAGGATTGACACAGAGTTATATAAATAGATCAATGCAACAAAAGAAAGAACCTAAAAATGCAACTTATATATGAACGGTTGCACTACAGTTCAAAAGGGCTATGTGACAAATGATGCAGAAAGCATACTGCTTATTCATATGGAAAAACAAAATCATGTTACTCATAACGTACACAAAAATATATTTCAGGGGATTAGAGATATGAATCAAAAAATCAAATTTTAAAAACTGCTAGAAAAAATAATGGCAAATCACTTTTATGGAATTAGAAGCAGGGCAAGATTTCTTAAAACACAAAAAAACAAAGAAAACACAGTTAAAAGACAAGCTACAAAGCAATAGAAGATATCTGCAATACCAATAACTAAGAATTAATACCAAGAATATTTAAATTACAGAAACAACAAAAGGCAAATAACCTAACAGAGCAATGGACTAAGATAATAGGCAAATTACAGAAGAGAAATCCCAACTGGCCAATAAACATGCAAACATATTCAAACTTATCAAACTCATACTCTACTAAGTGTAAATTAAAATAACCACTTAAGGTGGAGATGTCTGTATCTTACAATGCAACCGATCACTTATTGGTATATACTCCATGGAAATTCTTGATCTTGTACAGGAAGATAGGTATTAAAAGAATGTTCACTGCAAAATGGAATTGGAAACTATGCCCCCCTCAACAGAATAATGAGTGATTAATTGTAGTATATTTATACATTAGACTACTGCAGTTAAACTGAATTAGTGGCACGCAAATCAACATTTATATTCTTAAACACATAAATTGAGTAAAAAAATTCAAGCTACAGAATAATCTCACTTACTTGCATTTTTAAAACTTGCAAAACAGCAAGCTTTGTAGATAATAAATATTTAGTCACAGTATAAAAATACTGGGAAGAATGATAACCATCACATTTATGAAAAGGGTTACCTATGCAGAGAGAGAAAACGGGACTATGGAAGAAAACAGTGGTTCATCAATTGTGTCTTTAATGACAGATACATTATAATGTTAAGATTTCAAGACAGCTGGGTTGCGAGCTCATGGGTATTGGTTATTTTCTATACTTTTATATATTTAATATATTAATATAAATTTCTTTATAAGAAAACATTTTAAAAATGAACTAGAGCTACAGTATTTAACATAAATATATCTCAAAAACTAAATGTTAAGTTAAAAAATCAAGTTACAGAAACATGTATAACACATATAATATGCAAACCATTTTTTTTCATAGCTACATTCACATTTGTAATTTGCATACTTTCATGGGAATGATACTTCAAATTTAGGACGATGGTTACCTCTGAGTGGGGAATAAGAGGAACAGGACTGGGCAAGGGTACACAAGAAGTTTCAGTCAAATCTGTAATATTTCTTTGAAAAGTCTGAAGCAAATATGGTATTTTTCTAAAGCTTGGTATTAGATGGTTTTTAAAAACCTCTATTTATATACACATGTATGTACATATGTGTACATAAATAATAACAGCAGCAACAGTAACAAATGAAGAAGATGAATAATACAGCTAACATATGAGCAACAGTAACAAATGAAGAAGATGAATAATACAGCTAACATATGAGCACTTCTGTAGTAGGCACTCTTCTAAATGTGTGCAGGTAAGCTCCTAAAAACAAACTTAGGAGGTAGATTCTATTAGTATTTATATCTACTACTATTACTATTTTATTACTATTAGATTCTACTATTCATTTTACAGATAAAGAAATGAAGCAGAGAGGATTGGTCTTAAAGATTCTAAAACTAGTAAATAATGAAAGTAAGATAGGAAGCCAGAATTCCTGCTCCAGAGTTTACAGCTTAATAACTACGTTGTTATAACATTCTCATTCTTTTCAGTATGATGAAAATTCAGTATTTCTGTATGTTGGAAATAAAAAACACTTTTAACCTATGACTGAAAAGGAATGCAAGCACACACACACATTTCTGTGTAGCTTAAACTGGTTCTAAAGATGCTGAAAGAATTCTAGCTCTCCCCATTTCCCCTTCCCCCGCCCCTCTCCCTTCTCCCCTAAAAACAAAGAAAATTTAAATAAATAAATAAATAATTTTAGAAATATCTTAAAAATAGCAGTGTCCCAATTACTCTAATTTACAAATTTTCATGTGTAAGGTTTGGTATTTTTTAGATCATTATTTCAAGGTCACGCAATATTTCTTCAATAGCCCTAAGATAATATATATGTATTTGGAGTCCTAGGTAACTTATATGGGAAAGCATATGATATAATTCAACCACCTCCTTCTCTCTCATTAGAGGCAAAATTCAATTACTTATCTTCAGATCTGAAAATTCATATTAAGAGATTTTAATAAATAATTCTGTTAAGAAATTTAATAAAATTTCAATTATTCATTTTTCCTGGTCTCTTAATTATGAGTTGGTATATTTTCTAAAAGCCAGTAGCTAATACTTATACAATAATGAAATAATAAAAATGTAACTTTGTACAGGACTATTTATACCACTGTTTTGTGGTATAAATGATGGCATTCTTAGTCATCAAATATTTATGAGCTTTGACTATGTGCTAATTACACACTCCTTGTCTCCAGTACCACTGTTACCATTTAAAAAATATGTCTCTTCTTCTCAATCTATACACCCACATTCTCAATACTATTATCTACTAGCCTACAGAAAATGAATTAGAAAATATGAAAAAAGAACTTCTTGACCAGACAAGAAAAAGTTATCTACAATACTTCACTTTTGAAAACAGAAAACCCAGAATATGATGAACAGGTGACAACTCTTTTAGGAAAACTTGTCTTAAAGTTTCCTAGTGGCATTAAGTTTCAGAGGTTTTAAGATGAGAGAGAGAAACTTCACATCAGCTCCTCTGAACTACCTTCCTTGTTCCACTCCTCTCACAAGTTTCTACACATTTCTAAGCCTCAAATGAGACAATGTTTAAGTACTCAAAAGTATAGAGGGAACCTAAAGAAATGATCTCTAAATTCATTCTAGATCTAAAATTCGATGATTCTATGACTATGATTATCTGATCTCTTTAAACTCAAAGGTAAATAAAAAAAATTCAGTATGTAAAAAAGAACCAAGACCAATTAAGAGATGAACTGGTTTGTAGAACTGTATTCTATTATTTTCATAAAACTGTTAAAACAATTAATTTCTATACTGAACATGAGTAAAACTTCCACAAAAAAAACAGTGCCTTGTTGTCAGAGTTGGTAAAGTGCTTTTCCTATTCAAACCTGCAGACTTCTAAAGAATCAACAAACAAGTGTTTTGTGATAACAAGAAAACTGCTTAAAAGTCCACAGCTTAGACTTATAAAAGTCATTTTTGAAAAGGAAGATGTTTATAGAAACATGTATAACATTCTTACTATAATATTATATACCTTCACTTTAAAATTTTAATGTGCAAGTTGAAGTTTCATGAAGAGTTTTTTAAAAACCCAGCTAAGATTAGCCCTTTAAAGTAATATGCCTTCTTTTTATTGTTACACATTCCGAAATTTAGAACAAGGTTTCTCTTACCTGATATGGACATGGAATGTGATATTCTCTGCAGCGTTCCTGTATCCATGTTGTTTCCCAGATGCCACGGTAAGCTTGCTCATAAAAGTAGCATCCAATTACAACCAAGAGTGGTACGAGATAAAGAATGCTGAAAACACCAATCCGGATCATAAACTTCACCAATTTATCTTGGTTCTCCTTTTCTAATGGAATTTCAATTCGAACTCTGTTTAGGGATATAATGCCGGCTAGGAGGAGTGAAATCCCAACTACCACATACAGGCAGAGGGGTGCAAGAACAAAGTACCTTAATGCGTCAACATCGTAGAGGCCAACAAAACACACGCCACTGATATTGTCACCTTCAATTTTATTCATCGCTAAAAGGATGATAGTTAGAGTTCCAGGGATGCCCCATGCACTGGCGTGAAATAGCAATGCTTTCTTCTCAATAGCTTCACTACCCCACTTTGGCACAGCTGCCAAGAACCATGTGATGGTAAGAATTACCCACCAAACGCTGCCAGCCATAGTAAAAAAATAGAGTACCATAAAAAGCATGGTACAGGCTTTATTATGAGATCCTTGTGTCACTGTGGAAGCCTTATACTGTGCAGGGCTAGATGCATTGCAGGCTACTCGGTCCTCAAGCAAAAACCCAATGAAGAAAATTAATGATACCATCATGTAGCAGACTGCATAAAATATAATAGGTCTTTCAGGATAACGGAATCTTGTGACATCGATCAAAAAAGTTAAAAAAGTAAACAATGTTGCAGAGAGGCAAATGATTGAAATCAATCCTATGAAATATCGGGCAAATGAAAGTTCTTCTCTCCTAAAGTACATATTTGGACAAGGAGGTGAACAATCACGCACGTGCAAAAAAGAATAACCAAGATCAGGATCAATTTTCAACTCTCGGGGACACCAAAAACCATAGTCCCTCTGCACTGCCACTGGGGCTCCTTCAGTAGGATCTCCAGCTAAATTCAGATCCACAAGTCGAGGGTATGGCTCATCACAATCTGGGAACCTACAAAATACAAGATGAGAACCATTTTACTTATTGGGAAATGTGCCACTTAATAATTTGGAATTTCAAATTTAGCACTCGTGGCTTTATCAGTATTTATTCTTATGTCCTTAGAGCGCATTACAATAAGTAGGAATAAAGTGATAGATATTTTCTGTGTGGGCCGACAACTAGATTTTCCATGGTTGACCAAAAATGATATGGTTTTATACTTAATCTTATTTTGGTTTTAAAAACAGTATTCTTTCTTAAAATAGTCAAACACAGCCATCAGTAAAAGTGTATTTAGGACACACAGTTTAGAGTGAGATCTCAAAATACAAACATAAGTAAAATAAATAAATATATAAATATATATACATAGCTTCAACAGAATAGAAGCTAAAAGTTATTTTTTTTAACTTTACAGTATAATCTTCAATCTACCCTAGACTCAATAGAAATTATTTAAACACAAGAGTTAAAAATCTTCCCTTGGGGGTTCCCTGGTGGTGTAGTGGCTAGGCTTCAGCGCTCTCAACACTGTGGCCTGGGTTCGATTCCTAGCCAGGGAACTAAAAAAAAAAAAAAAAAAAAAAAAAAAAAAAAAAAAAAAAAAAAAATCTTCCCTAAATGCATGGCCAAAGATGTTTTGAGTTAGACTGGCATTAAAAAATCCTTACAAGTGACTTTTTAATTTTTTTCTTTCCTAATTTACAGTTACTCTCTGCATAGCATACTGATTAATGAAAGGCCTTCTAGGGTCTCTACTGTCAACTAGTATTTTCTCAACATCCATAATTTCTCTCCAACTCATTGCATTCTCTAATTCAGTTATTCTCAAACTTTGGTGTGCATGAGAAAAACTTAAGGTCATTTTAAAATACAAATTCTTGATTTCCACCACCACAAATCATAGTTTAGTGTGCCTGTGTTATGGCGCAAGAAATATGCATTTTTAACCATTTTCTAAAGGAACATGATCCACAGACTTGAGAAAGTGTCATAGCCTCAGGACAAAGAAAACAGGATTGTGTTGCAGACATATTTAACACGACAAAGGATACCATTCTCAAGAACTTCCTTCAATTTTCTTGTCAGAAGCAGTTTCTAAGCGTTCAGACTCCCACTAACTAGATTATTTACTAGTTCATGTGCATCAAATAGTTTCCAAGAAACTATCATTGATATTGTTTGCCAAATACATGCATAATCTTATGCTATAGCAGATTAATGTTTTATTTTCTATTAATAATACAAACCGTTTTCTTCACAGGGCTTGGAATTATAAAGCTAAAAGACAGAAACTTACTGCATTCAGGCAGTATGCCAGGAACTTAACATAGACAAAATCACCAGGATCTTTATCCTTGAGTCTAAAAGGAAACAAAAACTTCTAAACGTAACACAAAATACAACAGTGTGATACATGAAGCAATCAAAATCTATACAAAGTATAAAAATGATATAGAGAAGCACTAAATTAGGGGAAGAGGTTATAAAGACTTCATAGAGTCTGATGGTGTAGTGGCTAAGGCTTTGGCACTGTCAACGCTGCGGCCTGGGTTCGTTTCCCAGCCAGGGAACTACCCACATTTAAAAAAAAAAAGACTTCATAGAGTAAGTCCCTCAACACAGAACTGTGAATCCATTTTTGGCAATATTTGAACTATGTCAATCAGTATTCTACGAAGAAATGCAAGCAAAGGCGTAGAGGTTTAAACAGGGTATGTTTAATACTGCTAGAGCAGGAGGTGTGCATGACTTGTGAGAAGAGACAAGGATGGAGAGGTAAGTATGTTGCAGAAATACATGTGCATGTGTGTGTATGTATATATATAAACAATGACATAACATTTAAAAGCATGCCAAGTAATGACTATATATTTTGATGCCTATATATTTGTATATCCAATTGCCAAATATAAACATACCCTTCATTCTGTAACCCTTTCAAAACCAAACTCCTGATTTCTACTCCATGTATTTCTCCATCTCCACAGAGGTCATTCCATTCTTCTAGCTGCCCAAGCCAAAAATCTTGGAGTCACCTTTAAAGTCCCTTCTCTCTTAGGTATACCTCACAATCAACCAGCAAATCCTGTCATTCTATCTTGTGGTATGTCCAGAATCTGACCACTTCTCGTTTCCTCCACTGCTGCCCCCAGTTTGAGCCATCAGTACTTCCCCAAACTCCTCAAGTGGCATCCAATTGATCTCCATTTCCACAAAAGTCACTCCAGTGCTCATGAGCATGTCTCTTCTGCTCAAAGTCCTGTAACAGCTTCCCTTCTCATTCAAAGTCAAATCCAAATTCCATACCAGCGCTACAAAAACCCCAACCCTCCGCACTTTTCTGATCTTATTTCTTTACATTTTCTTCCACTCACTTGGCTCCAGCCTCTTTGGTCTCCGTGTTTTTTGAATATACCAAGCATGCTTCCACTTCAGAGCCTTGGCACTTGCTGCTGTTTCCTCTGCCTGGACTCCCATAGATGTCTGTATTACTTGTTCTCTCACTACATTTAGGTCCCTGTTCCAATGACTCCTTATCAAAAAGGCCTTCCCAATGTCTCCGTAGACCTTCTGCTTCCCTAGTGTATCACTACCACCTAACCACACTCTTTCTTATTAGCATTACTATCTGACAGTATTTATTATCTCCCACCACTACCACCACCACCAGAATTTTAGCTCCCTAAGAACAGAGACTATGTTTTGTTCACTGCTCATCTCCTAGCAGGTATCTAGAATAGTGCCTAGCACATAGAAGACATCCATTTAATGATTTGTTGAATTAATGACTATTGAATAAATATATTCATATAGCCCTAACGCAAGTAATTAGAAAGATGACTAGGTGCAGTGTGGAAGAAAGATGTGAGTTGGGCAAAAACGGGGACAGAGCTATCAGCTGAGCCAGAACTAAAATCATGTATGGTAGTGAGAATACAACAGATACAAAATTACTGCGATAAAAGCAATAGGATTCATAACTGATTGTATGTGGAAGGTAAGGTCACTGAAGAAGAAAAATGACTGCCAGGGAATTAAAAATAAAAAGACCAAGGAGTAAAATCAATTTTAGACATGTTGAAATTGAGGTACCTCAGACAAATTTCCAATGGCTGCTGAATTTGCAGGTTTGGAACTTAGCAGGAAGATGTCAAGGCTACAGATTCAGATTCAGAAGTCATCAGTATATATGAATCAAAATTAAAATCAGTAAGATGAGATTATCCAGGGAAAGCATGTAGAATCAAAGAGAACAGGAACAGAATACTGGGAAGCAACAGTATTTAAGGGTTAGAAAGAAGAGGAGTCAAGAAAGAAAACTGAGGATTGGTCTGATTATTTATACATGATGGCCGAACTGATTCTCAGGAAAGGAGGACAAGCTGAGGTTGAGGGGAATACGGGTCAAATACAGAATAAAAGTGAAATATGAAATTGAAGTAAGTGATAATATTAATAGATTGGGCATAGGTGCTAAGGAAATGAATAGAAATTTTGCTGTTGATTTACTTGAAAACTGACCAAAGACAAACAGCCAAATAGAACTGTTATGGTTTACATCACGAAAGAATAGCATAATTAATTTGTAAGAAATTGATTAATGAATGCAGTTGGGAGTCTGAACAAGTACAGGAGAAGAAATGAATTGAAATTGCTAGCAAAAGTGTTATTTCAAGTGATGGACCACAAAGCTTAAACTAAGTAAGGAAATGAGATTAAGAAGGTGGCTTATTAAGAGGGGGAAAACCCCCAAAAGTCTGGGGGTATACATCAAGTTGAAGAATGAGTACAGTAAGTACAAGGATATGAGAGATGTGGGAATTAGAAGTTGTTATGAAAGACCAGGTTGCCAGAACTTAAGATTTCAGTGAGGTAATCCCAGGCAATAGCAAGGACATAAAATAGATTTAATCCTATCAAAACAAATAAAGATTGTGATGGGATCAGTGTGCTTGTGTATAAACTGTTGACATTAAAAAAAAACAAAAAAAACAAAAAAACACTCAACAACTGGGGTTAGATATACCAAACATAAAACAGGGTTCTGGCCCAGGCAATTCCTAACTGTTGTTATAAACACCAACAAATTTAGACTTCCAAAAGAGGGATTATAAACACTATTAGGTGTTTGAAGAGAGAGTAAATAAATGGTTAGATAGGGCTAGATAAAAGAAGTGGTTAAATAGGTGGAAAATAGAGTAGGTAAATATGAGAAAGCAAAATGTCAGTGAACTATCATAAGAAACTAGTATGTTTTATTTCTTAAATTTTTCCATCTTTCAAATGAGACTAACAACACTGTTTTTTTATCCATCTCCAAAGGCTACTGTCAGATGATAAAATTAATTTTAAACATGAAGGAGAAAAGAATGTTCAGTGCAACTTTGTTTATAATAGCAAAAACCTGGAAATAATCCAAATGACCATCACTAGGAGATGGCTAAATAACTATAATATACTAACATAACTGGGTATTATATAGCAATTAAAGGGACTTAACCAGATCTACAAACATAGGCACATGTAAAAAAATGTAATGTTTATGAATATGTATGTATGTATGTATGTATACACACACACACACACACACACACACATATATATGTAGTAAGAGTATAAAAACAAACATAGGAATCATTAACAATAAATTCAACACAGTAATTAATTAATTAATTTCTTGGGACAAACAAAAGGAATGAGATTAAGACAGGTACCAAAGAAGGAACCTTCAACTCTATTTGTTTAGTTTTTTGTTTTTGTTTTTTAAATCTGAAGCTAATACTGCAAAATGTCAAGACTGTACAAAGCTAGAAAATAATAGGTACATACATATTCATCTTATTATTCTTTCTCCTTGAACAATTTCAGAATACAAAAAGGCATAATGTTATATATGAAATACATTATTACTACTGTATACATTATTAACACTAATAATGTTCTCTGATACAAATCTATACAACTGCCTAGTAAACATCCTCTATCTTTAGGAAATATGTACAACCTATACATTGGAAATGACTACCAAAGCATCTAATATTTTGTGGGTCTGGTATATTAATACATGCCAGAAAAAGAGAACTGACAGAACTACTTTAGTGATTAACACATTTAAATCATAAAGATATTTAAGTCCCATTAAAGCATCATTAAAAATATTTAAGGTTTTGATGCCCAGCCAGGGAACCACCAAAATAAATAAATAAATAAATAAAATTAAAAAAAAAAAAATGAAGGCAACAAATGGTTATTTATTTTCTTCTCTGTATCTTCTAATTTTCATAAAAGGCTTTACTTTTATAACTGAAAAAAATTTTTAAGGGAGAAAAATCAACTGAATGTCTTATGTTTTTCTTAATTCTTTAAAAAAGTCTTCATAAAAATTTTTTTCTAAATTTTTTTATATAGTGCTTCCAAATTCATAAAAAAATAGATCATTCTGAAGCCATGAAACTGTTGTTCAAAATTAAGATTTATATATACGAGGGCTGTCCAGAAAAAAATACAGCCATAAATGCCTCTATTTTTTCATATTACTTGGGTGGATACTTTCCAGACAACCCTTGTATACTGCAACATGAGGTATACTGCAACATGAGTAATGATGATCCATGAAAATATGTGATTTCGCACCTACTGCATTCCATATCTTCAGGCCAAGGAACACCAAACATCTCCATGAGCTTTGAACACTCGGTGTAAGCACGCTGACACAGCCTACGACAGGGAAGTGTGACCCGTCCATATTCCATACAAATAGGAGCATAGAGTGCACAAAGAAATGGCCGGAAATCCCGAGAACAATCCAGATTCACCATAGGGTGGAATGGCTAGGAAAAAGTTAAAATTGAATCATTAGAGAGTTGTATACACATTAAAATAAATTACTGCAATATTAATTTTTTTCCTTAAAAAATTTTCTGAAGGAGAATTTTTGTTTTTTTAAACAAAATCATTTTAGCCTTACCCCTGGAGATTCTGATTTGGTTAAGTCTGAAGTGTATCCCAGAATCTGTATGTACATTTTAATTGTTACAGGTAATGAAGAGATAGGGCTGAGAACCACTAATAGCAATATAATCCACTTCACAAAGAAAAAAAAACACAAAACATACATGTCAAATGCTTAAAAGACTGATTACTGCTTGGGGACAGGATTATAAGAGATTTTAATTTTCTTCCTTTTATGTTTTTCCACTTCTATTGTTTTCTTCAATTAACATATTATAAACAGGAGAAAGGACAAGAAGTGAAAGGGAAGGGGACAAGAGGTACAGAAGTAGTTACAGTAGCAGTTATTTTGAAGATAAGAAGCAGGGAAGTAATCACTTACTTTGTCTCATACTTTCTTGTTCTTATTATGTTAAAAATTTTGAAAACAAAGTTCTTTAAATTCTAAAATCACTTGATGTAAACAGAACTAACACCATAAGCTGATATTAAGGAAACAAAAAGAAAAAAATAATGACTCCAAACATAAAACCATACTAAACTGTAATCACAGAAATAGAATATCCCCAAAAATGAGCATCTTAGCTTTTGACTATCAAATATTTATCCACTTGTTTTACATTAATAGTTTCAGAGCCATTGATGATTTTGAATTGGTAACAAATATTCTCACCATCAGAACTTTCTATTGAGTAAGAATCAATTTATTTCTACAATGATATATACAAAGGGTGCCAAAATATACACATGCTAAGAAAGAAAAAAATGTATTAAAATTGTAATACTCAATGTATACTACTAATAAAACAGGAATACAAGTCATGTTTGACTTCTGCAATTACAAGAGGTGCTCAAAGTGGTTAGCATCAGTACCTAGACACTTCTGATTACATACAGCAAACTACTGCTTGAGCAATGTTGACCAAAGTGTTCACTTTTATTGATGCACATGCTGCTTCAATTTCCTCCCAAAGTACTGCCAGTGTAGCCAGTTTTGTACAGCACACCACATCCTTTAAGGTCCCCCACAGGAAGAAGTCAAGGGGTGTTATGTCAGAAGAATGTGGGGGTAACTCAACTGCACATCTTTATCCTATCCACTGTCCCAGCAAATGGTCTTGCACTCCTCAAAGGACAACCATACTTTCACCATTTTTCTTTGACTGTCTTGCCTGTTACATAGTGACACTGGCATTCATTTGATTAATGCCATCTTTACAGCGAACATCACACTACATACTGCTACCATAATTCAATTCAACTTCTAAAAGTAGTACATAGATAACATCTCTTTTAATGTGTATACATTTTTTTGGCACTCCAGTGAATCCCAGAGGTCTCCTATATACAATGCAGTCAGAAAACCAAGAGTCACTTTAAGAAACTGATGTCAAAGATGTTAACAGTATAATGGATGTGATAACCAATCCACAACAATAAACTATTTGTGACAAACTATATGTAACACTCGGAGTATGAAGGGGTAGTTTGTGTTAAACCAATGTTTCCATCAAGAACTTTAAAATAACAGAAAAAAAGTTTTAGAATACCTTTTTAAAGCTATTAGAGAAATACTGAAGGACAAGAACTAGAGAGACCAAGAATCCAGAAAGCAGGAAAGCATGGTAAGGTGGCCTAATTAGACCAGCCACATTTCCATGGAGGCATTTGTTGTATCTGGGCATAAGGCAAGAGCTGAGAATCAAGTTCTATTAATAATCTACACTGATATTAGAACACTGAAAAACCATCAGAGCTTTGGTCTTACAAGGCTAAAGACAAAATTCACAAGCAAAAAAATATAGTTAGACTGCTGCTTTACACCATATACAGAAATTAACTCAAAATGCACCAAAGGCCTAAATATAAGAGCAAAATCTATGAAACTTGTAGAAGAAAATATAGGGGTAAATCTTTATGACCCTGGATTTAGCAATGATTTCTTACATATGATATCAAAAGCACAAACACAAAAGAAAAATAGATAGATGGGACTTCATCAAAATCAAATTTAAAATTAAAAGCTTTTGTGTATTAAAGGACACTATCAGAAGAGTGCATAGACAACCCTGAGAGTGGAAAAAATATCTGTAAATCAGACATCTGAAAAGGGTCTATTAACTGAAATACATAATGAACTCCTGTAACTCAACAAAAAGATAAATGATCCAATATTTTAAATGGGCAAAAATCTTGGACATTTTTCCAAACAAGTTATGCAATGACCAATAAACACATAAAAAGACGTTCAATGTCAATAGTCATTAGGGAAATGCAAATCAAAACTACAATGAGATACCACATCACACCCACTAGGGTAAGTGTAATCTAAAAAACAAAAAATAGTAAGTGTTGATAAGGATGTGGAGAAATCAAAACCTTTATACACTGTTGATGGGAATGTAAAATTAGACAACCACTATGGAAAATATTAATAGCTTGATGATTCCTCAAAAAATTAAACATAGAATTACCATATGATCCAGCAATTCCATTCCTTAGGTACATAACCAAAAGAATTAAAAATGATGTTTAAGCAAAATTTTGTTTATGAATGTTCACAGCAGAGCACCATTATTCTCAATAGCCAAAAGCAGCAAAATAAACAGAAAGCAAGAAAATGGGAAGAAAATACTAAAAAGGAGATATCACCAAAATTGGACACAGAAAGGCAACAGAGAAAAAAATCGAACTAAGAGCTGGTTCTTTGAACATGTCCATAAAATTGATAAGCTTCTGGCAAGACTGATAAAGAAAAAGGAGAAACACAAATTACCAATATCAAGAATGAAAGAGAAGATGTCACTAGTCTCTGCAAACATTAAAAAGGGAACATTAATAAGGTGATGGAAAGAGAAGTCACATTAGGTGGTGAACTTATTATACATCAAGTTGACAATGCACTGTAGAACTGTATGCCTGAAACCTATGTAATCCTTGCTAACAGATGTCACCCCAATAAGTCTAACAATAAAAATGAATTTTAAAAAAAGGGAACATTACAAACAACTCTATGTACATAGAAGGACCAGAGAATGTAGATGAAGTAGACCAATTCCTTAAAAGCCACAAACTACTAAAAGTCACCCAAGATGAAACTGATCATCTGAATAGTCCTATAATCATTACAGAAATTGAGTGTGTAGTTTAAAACCTCCTAAAAAAGAAATGTCCAAGCCAGATGGTTTCACTGGTAAAAATTTAACCAACATTTAAAGAAAAATTAATACCAATTCTACACAATCTTCTTGAAAATAGCAGAAAACTAATCCCAACAAATTCTATGAAGGATTACTATTAAAGAAACAAAGATAGTACAAAAGGAAAAAACTATAAATTATCCCTCATGAACATAAATATACAAATCCTTAACAAAATAGCAAATCAAATCCAAAAATATACTGAAAGCATTATATACCATAACCTAGTAGGGTTTGTTCCAGAAAGTCAAGGCTGACTCAATAGTCAAAAATCAATCAATATAATCTATCAAATTAACAAGCTAACAAAGAAAACTCACATGCTCATACTGAATGATGCAGAAATAGCATTCATGATTTTAAAAGTTTTCAGCAAACTAGAAATGTTTTATCCTCAATTTGATGAGGTACATCTACAAAAAACTTTGCAGTTAACATCGTACTTAATGGTGAAACACCGGATTCTTAATTCTAAAATTGGAAACAAGGGACAGATGCCCATTTTTACCCATCTCATTCAAGATAGTACTGGAAGTCCTATCAGCATAATAACACAAGAAAAGGAAATAACAGGTTTAGAGAGATGAGAAAAAGAAAACTGCCCTTATTTGCAGACTATTACTGTCCACATGAACATCCCAAGGAATCTACCAAAAAACACCTCCTAAAACTAACAGGTGAGTTTAGTAAGGTTCCAGGACATAACAAAAACATATAAAAATTGTGTTTCTATATATAATGAGCATATGGGAACTAAATTAAAACATATCTGTAATCATTTAAAAAAACCAAACATGGTATAAATCTAACAAAACATGCACAGACTTGTATAAAATGCTGATGAAAAAAATCAAGGAAGATATAAATAATTGAACAGGTATACACTTAAGTTTGCTAGGGCTACATAACAAACTGAGTGGCTCAAACAGCAAAAATTCACTGTCTCACATTCCTAAAAGCTGGAAGTCTGAGATCAAGGTGTCAGCAGAGCCATGCTCCCTCTGAAGATTCAAGGAAAGAATTGGTTCCTAGGAGGACTCAAACTCAACCGCTAAAAGGGTTCATGGATTGGAGATTCAGTATGTAAAGATGTCAATGGAACACAATGAAGTATATACATTTCGTATTATAAAGTTGTATGCATGAAATCTACATAATGTTGTAAATCAATGTTACCCCAATCAATTTTTTAAAATGTCAAATGTCCTCCACTTTAGATTTAATGAAATTCCTATCAAAACCCCACATGACTTCCAGTAGATAAAGACATTTATTCTAAAATTTATATGGAAAAAAAAGTAAGTAGAATAGCTGAAACAATTTTGAAAGAGAAAGTGGAAAGAATCATGCTATCCAATTTTAAAATTTACTATGTAGTTAACAGTAATCAAGACACTGGTAATGGTGAAGAGACAGACACAAAGAACAGAATAGAGAGCCCAGATAAATCCATACAAGATTTTTGACAAGAGAGCAAAAGCATTTCAAAGGTGGAAAGACACATAGTCTTTTCAACAAATGGGTGCTTAAGCTAGTGGATATTCATAGGCAAAAAAATACCCCATACCTTATACAAATTAACTCAAAATTGATCATGGATTTAAATGTAAGACATAAAACTATGAAACTTACAAAAACAAGAGAGACAGAGAAAGACAAAATATTCCAGACCTAAGCTGGAGAGTTCTTAAAAACATTAAAAGCATAATCCATAAAAGAAACAAAAACTAGTAATTTGGACTTTGTTAAAATGTAAAACTTCTGTTCTCCTAGAAAGACCTTGGTAAGAGGATGAAAAAACAAGCTACAGACCAGGATAAACAATTTGCAAACATATCCAACAAAGCATTTGCATCTAGAATATACTTAAGAAAACTCTTAAAATTCAAAAGTCAAAAAATAAATAATTCAATTGGAAAATGAACAAAAGATGTGAACAGATATTTCACCAGAAATGATATATAAATGACAAGTAAGAACATGAAAAGAGGAGGGAGGGCAAGATGGCAACTGGAGAGGAGGTCCCTAAAGCCTCTCCCAGAAAACACAACTGAACAGCCGCCCAGGAGCCAAGAAAGAGGACCCTGAGTGACATAATGGCAGCTGAGAAATCCACGCATTGCAAGTAAACACCTGAAGGTTGGAGAGAAGGGGGCAAGCGGGAGAGAGGAGAGGGAGCAGAGACCGACTGCAACAGGACCCGATCGCTGCTGACTATCCTGGAGCAGCACAGTGCACGGGAGGGTGGGGGGAAACCAAGAGGCAGACAAGAGTAAAAGCCAGGGAGTTCCCTGGTGGTGTAGTGGCTAAGGCTTCAGCGCTGTAAACGCAGCAGCCTGGGTTCAATTCCCAGGCAGAGAACTACCCACATTTAAAAAAAAAAAAAAAAAAAAAAAAAAAAAAAAAAAAAAAAAAAAAAAAAAAAAAAAGATTAAAAGCCAGCAAAGTGGCAGAATGGTGGGAGACCGTAGGGGAGCTGAGCTTTGGAGCAGTGTGTTGGGGACCAAGCTTGGGAGCCAGCCTCTGGAACTTTTGAGTGGCAAGAGGGCTGAGCGAGGACTCTGAACCCCAGAGACAACACCTTGGCTCCCGGTGCCCTTGCGACCCACAGCGAGGGTGTGCATGGCTCCTGCACAGGGCTGTAGTTCCTGTTCCCAGACCCCTGCGGAGGCGAGCCGGCTGCCTTCATACTGCCTGAGGTCAGGCCCACAGCTTTGGACTTGTACGCACGCCTGCTCGTGCACCTCTGGGCCCTACAAGCAGTGCGAGCCCGCAGACTCCGCCCCAAGGGCTGGTTGCTGGAACAGGCCCAGGAAGAAAGGTGGATTTGATAGCAATCACCCCAGCCAGCAAGAGCAGTCTTGGCCCGCATCACCCCAGCGCGCCTTTTGTTGGCTTCTCCCCTCTCCTATAGCCTCCCCAACCAATTAATTAACTGCAGGAAGCGGAGGGACCCCGAATAGATGTGCACCGCCTCCAAACATGGCAGGAGATCAGAAATAAGAAATAAACACCCCCCCTCTTTCCAAAAACTTGACCCCCAGCGTCCCCTAGTGTCTGCCCTACAAGACACCAAGAAGGTACTAATCTGGGCTCCTGGGTTCTGCTGAGTATAACGCCCTCATGTCAAAGAGGAAGAACCCAGCAGACAGGCTGAATTCCTTAAAAACTAAAACTGCTGAAAAAGAACATGAAATTTATCCAGAAGACAGCTTCTTAGACCTAGAAGTTTCTAAACTAAGTGACAGAGAATTTAAGGTAGCTGTACTAAAGGCTCTGAGAGAAACGAAAACATACTGGCAGAGCACCATAGCTGAGATGAACGACATAAAAAAGGAACTCTGTGAACAAAAAGAACAATTTAACAAATTCAAAACATAAGGAAGACAGAAATGGAAATGTGAGAGATAAATAATACAATAAAAGACGTGAGAAATGAAATAACTGCCATAGGAAACAGGGCCAACCAGATGGAGGAAAGAATTAGTGATATCGAAGATCAGAACATGGAAACATCTCAGAAAGAGGAAGAGAGGGAATATAGAAACAAAAGGATTGAAAGAACTCTACAAGAGCTGACTCCATGAGACAAAACAACATCAGGATAATAGGATTAGAAGAAGGAGCAGAGCACTCTATAGAGAGCATACTCAAATAGTAGATGAGAACTTTCCAAACCTATGGAAAGATCTGGAACCCCAAGTTCAAGAAGAAAACAGGTCCCCTAGATACCTGAACCCTAGCAGATCTTCTATAAGACACATAATACTAAAGATGTCCAAAACTAAAGACAAAGAGACAATTCTCAAGGCAGCCAAGGAAAAAAGAACTATAACCTTCAGAGGAAAACCCATCAGGCTGGTTTCTCAGCAGAAACTCTACAAGCTAGGAGGGAGTGGAATCCACTATTCAAAATTTTAAAAGAGAGAAACTTCCAGCCAAGAATAAATTATCCAGCAAAATTATCTTTCACATATGAAGATGGAATAAAGACCTTCTCAGACACACAGAAGCTGAGGGAATTTGCCAGCACTTCAAGAAATACTGAAGGAAGCTCTTCGACCTGAAACAAGACATCAGGAAAAATGGAACAAAGTTGGGACAACAAGAAAGAAACAAAAATAAAACAAAACAAACAAAAAAAAAGTAATGGCCATAGGAAATCCTCAGATATCGATCATCACTCTAAATGTTAATGGACTGAACTCAACAACAAAAAGACACAGAGTAGCAGACTGGATTAAAAAACAAAACCCATCTATATGCTGTCTCCAAGAGACACACCTCAGCCATAAAGACAAACACAGACTCAAAGTGAAAGGATGAGAAACAATACTTGAAGCAAATGGTAACAAGAGAAAAGCAGGAGTTGCCATACTGATATCTGATGAAATAAACTTCAGGTTAAAAAAGACAGCAAAAGACAAAGATGGACATTACATAATGATAAAAGGCACAATACAACAACAAGAAGACCTGACACTAATTAATATATATGTTCCCAACCAGGATGCACCAAAATATACAAAGAAATTACTAAGAGATTTTAGGAGAAACTGGCAAAAACACAATCATTGTGGGAGACTTAAACACCCTGCTAACAGCAATGGACAGATCATCCAAACAGAAAATAAATAAGGAAATGTCAGCTCTAAATGACACATTACAACAATTGGACATAAAGGACATTTACAGGACACTTCATCCAGCAAAAAGAGACTATACCTTCTTTTCTAGTGCACATGGAACATTCTCAAGAATAGACCGCATGCTGGGACACAAAATAGCCTCAGCAAATTCAAGAAGATCGAAATCAGGGAGTTCCCTGGTGGTGCAGTGGCTAAGGCTTTGGTGCTGTCAACGCTGAGGCCTGGGTTTGATTCTCAGCCAGGGAACTACCCACATAAAAAAAAAAAAAATTTTTTTTTAAATCTTAAAAAAAAAAAAAGAAGATCGAAATCATACCAAGTGTATTCTCAGACCACAAAGCTTTGAAATTGGAGATCAACTGTAAAAGGAAAGCAGAAAAAACCACATATACATGGAGATTAAACAACATCTTATTAAAAAATGACTGGATAAAAGAACAAATAAAAGATGAGATTAAAAAACATATAGAAACTAATGACAATGAAAATACAACATATCAGAATTATTGAGGCACAGCGAAAGCAGTAATAAGAGGTAGATTTATATCCTACAGGCCTATCTTAAGAAACAAGAAAAATTACATGTAAACACCTTAGCATCCCATCTTAAAGAACTAGAAAAAGAAGAGCAGACAATATCCCAAGTCAGAAGAAGGAAAGAAATAATAAAAATTAAAGCAGAGCTAAACCAATTAGAGTACAGAAGGGTAATAGAAAAATTAATATTATGAAGAGCTGGTTCTTTGAGAAAGTCAACAAAATTGACAAATCCCTGGCTAGACTAATCAAAGGACGAAAGGAAAGGACACAAATATCCAAAATTAGAAATGAAAGGGGAGAAATGATCACAGATACCACAGAAATACAAAGGATTATAAGAAAATATTATGAAGGACTGTATGCCACTAAATTTAACAACCTAGAAGAAATGGACAAGTTTCTAGAAACTTATAGCCTACCTAGACTGAACCAAGAAGAACTGGATAATCTAAATAGACCAATCAATAGCAAAGAGATTGAAATGACTATCCATAATCTCTCTAAAGGCAAAAGCCCTGGACCAGATGGTCTCACCAATCAGTTCTACCAAGCATTCAAAGAAGAATTAACGCCTATCCTCCTCAGACTCTTCCAAAAAATTGAAGAGGAAGCAATACTTCCTAACTCATTCTACGATGCCAACACTACCCTAATACCAAAGCCTGTCAAAGACGACACAAGAAAAGAAAACTACAGACCAATATCTCTGATGAACACAGATGCAAAAATCTTGAACAAAATATTAGCAAATAAAATACACAATACATCAAAAAGATTATACATCATGATCAAGTGGGATTCATCCCGGGACCACAAGGATGGCTCAACATACGAAAATCAATCAATGTGATACACCACATAAACAAAATAAAAGATAAAGACCATATGGTCTTTTTTTTTTTTTTTTTTTTTTTTTTTTGCTTTTTGGTATGTGGGTAGCTCCCTGACCAGGAATCGAACCCAGGCCGCAGCGCTGACAGCGCCAGTGCCGAAGCCTTAAGCCACTACACCATCAGGGAACTTCCCATATGGTCATTTCAATTGATGCAGAAAAAGCTTTCGACAAGACACAATATCCATTTATGATCAAAACACTAAATAAAATAGGCATAGAAGGAAAATATCTCAACATAATAAAGGCTGTATATGACAAACCCTTAGCTAACATCATACTGAATGGGGAAAAGCTGAAGTCTATTCCCCTAAAATCAGAAACAAGACAGGGATGCCTCCTGTCACCACTGCTATTTAATATAGTACTGGAAGTTCGAGCCACAGCAATCAGGCAAGAGAAAGGAATAAAAGGTACCCAAATTGGGAAAGAAGAGGTCAAATTGTCACCATTTGCAGATGACATGATCCTTTATATAAAAAATTCCAAAGATTCCACCAGGAAACTATTAGAAACAATAAATGAATATAGTAAAGCCGCAGGATGCAAAATCAATGTACACAAATCAACAGCATTCCTATATACCAACAACGAATCCTCAGAAAAAGAAATGAGTGAGTCAATTCCTTTTACTATCACAACAAAAAGAATGAAATACCTGGGAATTAACTTCGAACAAAGAACGAGTCAGACTTATACACGGAAAACTATATAAGATACTTTTGAAAAAAATTGGAACAGACATTAAGAGATGGAAAAATATCCCCTGATCATGGATAGGATGACTTAACATTGTTAAAATGGCCATTCTGCCCAAAGCAATCTACAGATTTAATGCAATACCCATCAAAATCCCACAATCATACTTTCGTGAAATAGATAAAAGAATGATCAGATTTATATGGAACCATAAAAGACCTCGAATTGCCAAAGCAATACTACATAAAAAGAATAAGGCTGGTGGCATTACACTCCTGACTTCAATTTATATTACAAAGCATCAATGGTCAAAACCATTGATGCTCTTGGGAGAAGAACAGAAATAGAGACCAATGGAACAGAACTAAAAACCCAGAAATAAATCCACAAATTTATGGACAAATAATTTTCGATAAAGGAGCAAAAAACATACAACGGGGAAAAGACAGCCTCTTTAGTAGGTAGTGCTGGGAAAACTGGAAAAACATATGCAAAAGAATGAACCTGAGCTGTGAACTCTCTCCATATACAAAAATTAACTCAAAATAGATTAAAGACCTTCATATCAGACCTGCAACAATAAACTGTATAGAAGAAAACATTGGTACTAAACTTATAGAGCTAGGACTCAAGGAAAACTTCATGAACCTGACCTCAAAGGCAAGGGAAGTAAAAGCAAAAATAAATGAATGGGACTATATCAAACTAAAAAGCTTCTGCACAGCAAAAGAAACCATCAACAAAGCAAAGAGACAGCCAACTGAATGGGAGAAAATATTCA
>PVJL010001668.1:162257-224003 GCA_004026885.1 Lyroderma lyra
AAAAAAAAAAAAAAAAAAAAAAAAAAAAAAAAAAAAAAAAAAAAAAAAAAAAAAAAAAAAAAAAAAAAAAAAAAAAAAAAAAAAAAAAAAAAAAAAAAAAAAAAAAAAAAAAAAAAAAAAAAAAAAAAAAAAAAAAAAAAAAAAAAAAAAAAAAAAAAAAAAAAAAAAAAGGCAAGAAAAAAAAAGAAAGATAGTGGTGATGATTACTAAAGGTAAATATACTTAATGCCACTGAACTGTACATTTAAAAATGGATGAAATGGTAAACTTTATGTTATGTATATTTTGCCACAATTATAAAATACTTTTTGAGGAATACCGATACTACTACTATGGAATCCAGGTTATATTAAGTGAAAAAAGTAACAGAGAGAAAACAGTTGGACACTATCTCAAAGAAAGGTGAAAGAATACATAGATATAGACAGATATATAAATATTTTATATAAATTAAAATTTTCTAATAAAAGTATAAACAAAAAACTTTTTTTAAAGAGGTGAAACAGATAGTTTATTGAAGAGAAAGTACACTCCTAAGAGGTAGGAGTGGGCTCGAGCAAGGAGAGCGGCTCAAGAACCCAAAAAACATTTTTAAATGACAACCTTTAAAGGGAAGAAAAAGACAAGGTAGAGGTGAGAGGGCCAGAAACTAGACTCTCTGAATGTATGTTGTTGTATATATAAAGATTTAAAACATAATTATAAACTAAATTTAAACCAAAAAAATTTTAAGTCATTCCTCAAAATCAAAATGAAACATACAAACCTGTGTATTGAGTTTAACCACAGAGAGAAAAAGTATTTAAGTAACTTTAAAACACAGTATTTGATTGTACATCCTTGGTGAAATACCTCCCTAAGGACAAAAAAGCAGTGCAAAGGAATCTTAAATTACTTTCAGTAATCATAGTTAGTAATAATATTGCAATTATTCTGAAATTATCTAATGTTTGTGTATAATAAACCTTCAGTATACAATAATAAAATTTAAATAAAACTGCAATATTATTTGAAAGTATCAGAACTTATGTGTATTTTCTTTTTAAAAGAAAAATATTTTCTAGTTCTACCCATGAAAAGTCCTAAAAATTAACCTAGTATCAATCAGCTTAGCACTGAAATAGTGATCTCTAAATACCATTTTTCCAATTAAAAGGAATAAGTGCTCCTTGGAAAAACTGATGATTCAAGGAATGAAAATTAATTTAAAAAACCTCATTTAAACTGGAAATGGGAAGGACTGCTGGAGGGAGCTTCAAAGAGGAAGACATCAATTACAGACAGCATCAGTTAATTCAGTTACCCCCAAGCAACCAGAAAAGAGGAAGTACAACTATTTTACTACCCCAGGAGGAGGAAGGTTTTCTTCTTGCCCAAGCAATTAGTCCAGCCAATGGAAACACTGCAGTTCAGCCAATGAGAAGTCATGATCACCTAAACCCTTAACTTTCCTCCAATGAACTTCCATTTTTCTTTTCTGATAACTTTCTTGTCCTGACCTCCTTACTGTGAAAGCCCTCCGTTTTGTATAACTCTCAGGAATATTTTTCTGATTGTTAGAAAGATGCTACCTGATTCATGATTTGTTTAGTAAGGCCAATAACATCATCAAATTTACTAAAAGTTTGTTTATTAACAAAGATTTAAGGCAGAATTTTATGAAATGAGCTTAGATCATACTAGGAAGTAAGGATACTATTAGAAACCACTAGAGTAGCATCAAGAACACTCAGGAGCTACCCTGAAGAGGCTCCCACTACCAAAGACAGAACAGGTTGGGTCCCAATAAGAATAATAACTGCAATGAATTGATACATATCAAATATGTTTAAAAATCCATGAATTCATACTAATATTTAAAAATTAAAGATCCCATTGGCCACCTTTACAGTTTGCTTGGGAATCAATTCATAATACTAAAAACCAGGAAACAAAAGAGTACGATCAAGTATTTATACTCTTTTATGTACATATAAACTGTACATAAAAATAACTCAGTAGTCCAATAGTCAAAGAGAGGAAGTTCCTGTTTATAAAGTAGTCCAGCTGAGAAATAAAGATGACAGACTAAAATATCACCATTTCCAAACCCCTAATAAAATTATTGACTCCAGGAAATCACCATTGGCTGCAATAATTACAAAGTGACAACCAGATATTATGTACCTATGAAGTATTCTTTCCAGAAAAATAAAAAAGATGACAGAGGAACATGGTAAATAACACCACAGGAATGCAATCAGCAAACTAAAGAGTATGGGAAACTATAGGGCAAATATATTACAAGAAAAAAAGGAGTGGGGGAAGGGAAAGAGAAACTATAAATTAAGAGACTAAAATCGTATCAATTGAATGCAATGCGAGAGCCCTGACTTGAAAAACCAACTATATAAAAAAAAAGTGCAGTAACCAAGTTGGGTGTGTGGTCATAAATGAAAACAAGACTAGCTGATAATTTTTGAAGCTGGATGATGGGTATTTGCTATTCATTATAACATTCTATCTATATTTCTATATAACTGAAATTTCCCATAACAACAAGTTAGAGGGGGAAAGAAAGCTAAAATCTGTTGGATAACTGGGAGACTGATTCAAACCTGCTTTGTCCTTAATGAACCACAAAGGATACCAAGGATATTCAGGCTTTTAGGCTGTTCCCACTAGAATCTATCCCACTGCCAGCTCCTCACACTAACAGAAAATCTTTAATGAGAATGACAAAAGAAAATAGGAAATGGAGGTAAACACACCATCCCAGGAGTTTTTCTTCTAATTACCCTAGAAAGGTTAGTTTCTAAAAAATAAGAGTAGACAGGCAATCAATCTCCCAAAGAGATTAGATTGCTTGTTCCACAACCTAACTGAAATTTAAACAGGGTGATAGGCAACAAAGAATAATGCTCTGCATTCACACAGCACTTTAACTTTTTAAAGTTCTTTAATATGCACATCACTTCTATCATTTGATCTTAAGAATAACCTTGTAAAATGGACAAGGAAAAACTCACTTCCTAGAGGAAACCAACACAAAGTCACATAACTAGTAGTACAGAACAAATCTTCCAACCCCATTCTAGTGCTAGTTCCACTAACCTGTTCCCTTTCTATTCAATTTAATTATTCAGTATGGGAGAAAAGGTTGTTCAGATCTCTTTTATTACTACTGAAGTCGCAAATACCAGATACTGTGTGGGTTGGTAGGATAGTTAATAACAATTTGGACAGCTCAAAACTCAAGAATGAGATTTTTATTTCCCTACCAAAAGCCACTGACACTCAGGGAAAAAAAGAAAGACATCAAATCTTAACTGCTGAATAGTTACAAAAGTGCCAAAAAAAAAAAAAAAAAAAAAAAAAAGGGTGTGTGGGTGTGTGTGCAGAGATGTGCATACTTTGGAAGGCAAGGAACTAAACATACTAGTAAGGATCTTCTTTTCCAACTTAATAAATTGACACTCACCCCATTATTTAAACATGTCCTAATTTCACTGACAGTATGGACTAGGAATCCTCTATATACAATGAAAGAACATCTAACTTGTTGATCATGAATAATCAAATTTATGATAACCCAGAATCTGCACTTTCTCTCATGTGTGCATAACTAGCTCACTGCCATACATTATTATTCTGCTGCAAGAACCCATTTTGACTCACCAAACATCAGTACAGGAATGAACCTTGGCAGGCTTGAAGACTGGGCCTGCTATAAGATGCTACACTTAGGAAATTGTCTTTCAATTCATCAAGTCCCACAGTGAACACTCAAGAGGTGCTTGGATTATATGCTCCAATTACCTGCCCCTGGTAAAAGCTGGCAGACAAGTACCCAAAGTCCTAGATGGAAGGCATCTTCAGCAGACATAAGTCAAGAACCCAAGAACTGTTACTCCCATCTGGAAGTATGCTGAGTTGACTGCTGAGCACCCATGTCTTTTGCTATTACAGAAAGTTCACACTCAAACTGTCAGATACCACTATCAGTGTAGCATCACTGTCCTGATATGACAACCGTGTTATAAGCAACTATCCTCAACATTAATTACTTCAAATCACTACAGCCTTCTCTTAGAAAGTATTACCCACTGACGTGCTCTTCCTAGAATGTGTGAAATTAAAAATGAGGCAACCTCATTACCCATAAAATAATTAGACTACATGGGCTTGAGAAGAGGATAGAGACGGCTTACCATGCCATCATTATGAATGTTCCATGAGCCTACAACTAGGGATGCAAGTTCATTTGGAACACATACATCACCTTTCCAGCATTTCCTTTCTAGGATCGTTTAGAAATGGAATTCAGAATAAAATTAACATTTGTAAATCACCTACTGTGTGCCGTGAATTGTGTTATTTTTATAAACCTCTCTTTTAATCTTAGTCCCTCAAGATATTTTCATTATTAATATGACTTTTGTTCACAAATGAAGAAACTAAGTTCAGGGATGTTAAGGGACTTAAGTACAAAATCTTAAAGTTACTACATGGCACAACCCAAATCAGCACAAGTATCTTTATGACTTGCTTTTTACAGCCCTATTCTGCTTTGCAAAGGAGTTGTACTGACTTACAACGATAACTAGAAACAAGGGTATTCCTACTTCGATTTTTTTTGTGAGAAAACTGATGGCTTTAATACACAGCAGGGACTATCACGACTGGAACCAAATTACTATATTAAACCAATACCAATTTTCATATATCCTATCTGACAATCTATATCAAATATCTCTTTACCAATTAGACCTTGCATAGTCAAAAAGCAGAAAATGTTTTGTTCAACCTAACATTTTCAAATATTTGGAATACATAAGATGCCCTCCGCATTTCAAAATCTGTGAATAATAATCTTTCTACAAATTTTCCCAGACAGATTTATATTAGTCTACTTGGAAGTAATGAACCTTTGAATTTTATGATAAAATGAAGAAGTCCAAACCATGTAGGCTTCAATTCACTGAAAGCATTATAACAATGGATTACAGACTGAAGTACAAAACATCCTCTGTAAATTATGTGCATTATATAGTCACATTACTCTGAGAACATGGGTAAACAGTAAAAGCTATCATTTTTAGAGGACTGACTTACTATGTGCCAAGTATTTTACATACGTGTTTTAATTTTGTACCTTAAAAAAGCTTGTACAATTATTAACTCCATTTTACAGGCAAAGAAACTATGGTAAGAAAAGTCCACATAAATTGTCCAAAGTAATATACACTGGACTCTCTGTTAACTAGAACTCAAACAGCCAGCACTCTCAAGCAACCGGCAAAAAAAAGGCACATCCTCTTCAGTTAACAAAGAGTTTATGCACATTTATCCAGTGTCTACTACTAGAAAGTGATAGAGCTGGAATTCAAAGCCAGGTCTGTCCAAATCCAAAGCCTACACTTATCACCACCATTTATGGCCTCCTACTTCTTATTTGGTAAACATATCCTTATCTACAACTCTAAAACCACTACAGAAATACACACATACTTACTTAAACCTATTATTAGCTATATCCATTAATTTGTCATATTTCCTAAAGTAAAAAAATCATTAAAAACTACCTTAAAAATTACCATTATAAAAATTCAAGTAAAGCAACACATTTTCATAAAATCCTGAGAAGTAAAGAACACATAATTCACAACAAAAACTTTTTCATTGCTTGGGAGTTACTGTTCTTTAAAAAAACTGATATAAACATGATAAGACCAATAAATCATTTTAAGCATTTAAGAAAATTCAAATACTGTAAATCACCAGCCTAAAGGCTGAACAAAAATGTTACCTTCAATACTTAATGACTGAATTATGAATTATATTCTGCTCTTTATTTAAGGTTTATTATCAGCCAAATAACAGAAAAGATGTAATCATAACTTGGACAATTTTAAACTTCTAAATGCCTATTATCTCCCATATTTCAGTGTTTCAAATTTCTTTATAAAACTATGTCCAAAAAAATAAGTAACATTCCCCCAAACATGAATTCTTCAATCTATTAGCGTCTGAACCTAAATATATAACTTTTTAATGTACAAGATATAGTTAAAAATAACATATTCTTTCCCTGTAGTTTATCAGACATATTCATTAAATTAGTAAACACGGCAATATAAGAATTATTTTCTAAGATATGTCAAAGAATAAATCAAGTCTTACCTCCATTGCTAAAGCTGCTGTCTGTTGGTCATAATGATTCAGAAGATTAGGCATGAAGGTAGTATTATAAGGCAAATCTTGGCACATCCTCAAGGTAATAGGTTCACAAGAGAACAAACTGTGCCCACCTATATGCCCCACAAACATAGTCAAAAGCCAAAGATAGAAGACAATCCAACTCATAGCCATCCTTCCTTGATCTGAATGAGATTTGGATGATCACGTCTACTCAGTATTTTAAATCTTTATACACCTCTTTATACTTCTTCGGCTTGAAGAAGTACTTCTGTATCTTACTGTTAAATTCTTCAAACAGTTAAATACTCTTTGCACGGTCAGAGGTTTGTTAGCTTGGTCTCACAAAAGGCATCTGTTTTTGGTTTCACAATATGGAAAACTGACATCATCTTGTCTCTTCTTTTCATTTTATTACATAGGGCACATTTGGCCAACATATCAAGTTGATCAACCACATTCCCAAACAACAGATTCCATCTTAGGAGAAGAGCTATTTCTTCTTTTGATTGAAATATCTGAAAAGTATTTAAAAAAAAAAAAAGGGAGAAATTAGTAGTTTCTTCTCAAAATATTGTGAATTTGACATAAAATCTTTGATGAGCTCAATAATGTTGCAGGATATAAAATCAATATACAAAAATCAGTTGCATTTTTATACATTAACAATGAACTAAAAGAAAGAGAAATTAAAAAAAAAAAACAGAGAAATTGAGGAAATAGAGAAACCTTTGATGAGCAGCATCATACTGACCTAACAGATAAAAATATATAGGTATTTCATAAAGATATAGTAGTTTTTCTACCTTATCTTTGATGCTATACACATACAAAGACAATCCTTAAACAGCATTTAAAGGTAAACTTCCTTCCCTCAATTGTTTATATAACATATAGTTTAAATTGTGTATGACAGCAATTTTTCACTTATCACAAGATATAACTGATCTATTTTGAAATTTTTTTATATTTTATTTATTTATTTATTTATTTATTTATTTATTTATTTATTTGGGGGGTTGTTCCCTGGCTGGGGAATCAAACCCAGGCCGTGGCATTGAAAGCGCCAAAGCCTAGCCACTACACCACAAGGGAACCCTTGAAAAATTTTTATGACATTGTCCTAAATTTTAAGTCGCTGCCATACTTATAATCTAAGCTACTGAATTTAAAATGTAGTGTTTTAATCATTAATAGTGCATTTTTACATTAACTGATTCAGCAGAAAGTATCTGTGAGAGATGAAATATAATAAATAAATAAACATATGGATTCAAGCCTCTTAGTAGCTGTGTGAATGGAAACATATCACTTAACTTCTCTGAACTCAGAATTTTTCTTCCTGAAACCACCACCTGTCTAACAAGGATGATAAATGAATGAACTATGAGATAATGTATGTAAAAGTACTCCATTAATGATATAACAGTATCAAACACAGATGCAGAAATACTTGACTAACAATTATTTCGTACACATAGGCTGCAGAGAATAGAAATCATCCCTAGAAAGTCACAGCAGAAACAGGAATGATTACCAGTAATACTTTCCACTAAGCTTTAGAATCTTTGACTTGTTCCTATTTTTCCAGATAACCCCTATAGGGCATACTTGCCCCTACTTTTCTAAGGGGAAAAATATGTATCTCATTTGGGTCTGGGAGGGTGTGAGTGGAGTGGAAGGCAGGTCTAGAAGGAAAAATGTATACTATAAGTTATACTTTTATTTGGTTTAGTGATCATGTTAAATATGCTTTTATTTCACTTTGTTTCATAAGCACTGTATATTTGTGTGTTTGTTGTAGAGAGCCCAGTTTGAGAAAACATGAGAAATTCAGGTTCAGAAATTCTGAAGCAGGTTAATAAGACAATTTAAATACTAGGGCCCACGAAAATTTGACCTTGAGACCTGGAACTGATTTGGCTTAAGCAGGGCAAGGAACTGTCCTTTGTGAACTAATTACCGATGATTAGGACCTCTGCATCCCAAGCTTTAGCTACTTGGCAGAAAAAATTACTTGGAGAATGTACAGCCAAATCTTCCTAATTTTTCCCTCTAGAAGATGGTATTAAGTCTTGAAGGGAAAAGGAAAATATGTCGCCTCTAGAATTAGGAACACTGAAGTTAAGAGCGACCCCTGCCCCAAATGCCTAATTTCTCTATACTGAAATCTCTAACTGAGTAATCTTTGAAAAAGCTTCTTGGCCTGCCATATTATTTTTATCATTCAAGCTGGCCCCAGACAGGTGAAGTCTGGCTATTGAAAACTGATATTAAGCAAAGTCATTTATATTTAAGAAAAATTACCATGTAGCACAGTAATAATTATGCATATCATTAAAAATGTGTCAAATACCTTCTGAAGCTTTATTTGGTTACAACATTAAAACATCCATTTAAGTTCAGTCTTTGTAGTTTGTTGCTTATGCAGCATGTTCATCTGCTTTCAACTAAAAAAAATTAAAGGGAACATTGCTCCCTATTAAATATGTATTTAATAAGAATTTCAAATATTTCACTGGACAAATCTATTTTTTCAAGCAATGATGGGATTTCAAATTTATGGTTCAAAGACTACCATCTAAAACTTGAGGAAGAAATTCAGCAGTATCTCATTGAGTCTTTAAACTAGATGAGATACACTTTACACTTCTGTCTACTCCATCTATTATACCGGAATTCCTCTCAATTATTCCTTCTGCCTCATTTGCAAGTGAAGTTTCCCATCAACGTACAAGTTTTCTTTATGCCCTATGACATCCATATTACCATATATCAAAACACTATTATGATAGGCTGAGGTAGGACAATAATTCTAATATATCAAGACTGTAGTTTATGATTATTAAAAAAAGTTACAAAAAAAGTTGAATAAAGTGAAACAAAAAGAAAATAAGAACCACAAAAATCTTCAAGAATTTATATGTCCTCCAAATCAGAGGTTCTCTAAATTTTTTTTTTTTTTTTAATGTGGGTAGTTCCCTGGCTGGGAATCGAACCTGGGCCACAGCGTTGACAGTGCTGAAGCCTTAGCCACTACACCACCAGGGAACTCCCAAGGTTCTCTAATTTTAATGTGTAGCAGATTCATAGATTTCCTCACAGGTCTAAGAAATTTCAATCTATGTAGAATGACATGCATTCTAACAATTATCTCAGGTATTGTTAGCAGTGGTCCATAAATCATTATTTTGAAAACTGATATATCTGAATAATTAATATTCTTAGCAAAATACATAAAATGAATTTAAAAAATAAAAAGCATATAAAGAGTAACACTTTAATAGAAAGATGGGAAAGGGATATAATTCACAAAATATAAATAGCCAACACATGAAAAGGTGCTCAATTTGACTATAACAAAAAATACAAACATGAGATAAAGCATTTGCCAATCATATGGGCAATCAGATAGGCAAGATAACAATGACAGAACACAGTACAGGAGAGAATGCAGGGAAAAAGAACACTGTCAATATTCCAACTTTTTCAAATACTACTTGTTGGTGAAAATGTAAACTAGTTGTTATTTAAAAAAATGGCTACTCACACCAAAAGTCCTTAAAATGTACACAATTTGACCTAGCAAATCTATTCTATAATTTATTCTAAGAAAGTAAATACACAAGTACACGTGATGTAGAACCAAAATGCTAGTGTAGTATTATTATTGTTCATAAAGAAAAAAACTGGAACCAACATAAAAGTCTTCCAATAGAAATGGGTTAAACTATGGTACAATCACATAATGGAAGAGTATATAGTCACTAAAACTGGCCAACACCTGTATTTATTAACATGGTAAGATAATAACAATACATTAAGTAAAACAGAAAGAAAGGAAAACAATTAACAAAACAGCATATATATCCCATTTTTGTAAAAACTGTATTTACACAGAACTTCTGCAATTATTTAAAAATATTAGAAATGCTGTGAGATTTTATAAAAGAACCTATGGTCCACTATTTTGTGTATGAAATAAATTAACTCTGCTAAATCTATAAATGCATGCTAACTAGCTAACAAGAATAAATACTACTTAAATCACTGATTTATTGGCTGATAACTAAGCATTAAGCCAAAGGACACACTATTTCCCTAGTAAGAAAGCAATAAAGTGATGATTAATTTAGTGTAAGTCAACTGATTTTCAATACTGAAAAAAATCAGGTCACCTATCAGCTGAATCAAATGGCATACACATTCTTTTTAAACTTTTGATATATATTTCAAATCACTTTTCAATAATACAATGAAGTATCTGCTTTTAATCGAGATCACGTGAGTGTGAGTAGCAAAAGTTATTTTTCCAAAGGTAGGGTCACCCATGGAAAATCCAAGTTGAAGCTGTAAGACATGCAGGACACAGAGAAGATTATGGACCCAAAGAGATTCAACCAAAACACAGTAACTCATTAAATAAATGTTAACAGTTCTTTCGACATTCTTACTGATACTACTTTCTTTTTTTACTATAAGAATCTGCAGAATTTCAACTGAATAAAGAGACCTGCTAGGTTAACATAACTGGAGTGAACAGTTTCAAGGGCCAGGGGCCAGCAAAAAGGTAGTGATATGGCAACAGTTATTCATGCCATGCCTATGGGAAAGAAGGCACATTCACTTCTCCATAGAGCAATATAAAATATTTGAAAAACTGATTTCAGATTAAGTTACCTGATTATAAATCATCCCATCAGAAAACAAAAAGGACTAGATACATTTAAATCTACATTTTAATTTGTATAAATGTGTAACATCAGGAATCTGGTTATTTCCCAATTACCAGTTTTCTTTTGATGATAAAAAGTAAAAATCCTTAAAATAAAGTGAGTATTTGTCCTAAAGGACAGCAATAAAGGGTGCAATCCTGGAAAGCTTTCTCCCTCCGGTTGATTGCAAAGCCAGACCCAAAGAACTCAGGCAGGAAAAGCAGGAGGTGGCAATTGTGAGGAGGAAAGCAGGCTGAATCCCAGAAGAAACAATGACAAAAGTGGGCCCTGAGGGCTTGTCAAGAAGGTCCTGAAACAAAAGATCATGTTCAGCAATTCTATTCCAATTCACACTTTCTGTACAGAAAGTGATCCCTTTAATCATTCTTAGTTTACATTTAATTTTCCTGACACCCAATAGATGTAGACAACATTCTGCATTTCCAATTCAGATATACCATCTACAGGCTACCTCACACACAGTGGCTCTACAGTGGAAACAGGAGGGCTATTCTTTGTCTTCTTTCAAAGGAGTTTTCTAAGAATACATAGCAAGAATTAGCAATGACTATCTCTAACAGTTTCTTCTTTCAAGTCTTGTTAAGAAACAAAACACACATCAGACCATACTCATTGCTCTAAGTGTTACTCCTTTTCCTACAACCCATATGGTCTTTGGCCTTTTGTTTTCCACATTTTATTATTTTAAAAATAAATTCATTCTCAAAATATTGCCTCCTTGTTTTTAAGGAAAAAGTTTACAGTTTCATATTTAATTTATAGGGCTTAGATTCCTATCAATCTCAGAGTAACTTTTTACTGACCTTCCTTTATCTAATTTTTAAAGCCCACCTTGTCATCTACTGATTACTACAAATAGCCTAATCTTCCAACCTGCTGAGTGACAGGGTTTAAAAAAAAAAAAAAAAAAACAACAACAGAAAAATAAATAACATGTAGGTTCAAATTAAAATGAATGGTGGATATCAAAATCCAACCCATTTTACAAATTATAAATTACTTTTAAGACTAAAGAAAGCAGATCTTTTAAAACTAACCTGAAAACAAAGCTGGAAAGTTAAAAGATGGCCAGATTCTAGACTTAAAAAAAAAAAAAAAAATTAAGCTGAAATTCTGGCCCAGCTTCCCTTTCCAATTAAAATTTGTTCATTAAAAAACTGTCTAATAAAAAGTCCCTGATTTTTCCCCTTAGCAAGGTTATATGGTTTGAATGCTTTGACTATAAAATCATTTCAATAACATAAAATTTGGGGACCAGTACTTGCCACTAGCCCACTTATATTCACCTCAAAATTCATTTCCAAGAGGGTTCCCTGGTGGTGTAGTGGCTAGGCTTCGGCACTCTCAAAGATGCAGCCTGGGTTCGATTCTCAGCCAGGGCACCAAAAAAAATAAAATAAATAAAAATTTAAAAAAATTCATTTCCAGTGCACTCCTTGGATCCACCAAAACTAACAATACTTCTCTACATAATGAACTAGAAAGCAAAGGGAAGTCATCTTTGACAAACAGTTAAAACTCCACCCTAGCCAGTAAAGAGTTGTTACTCTTCAAACATTTATGAAAATGCCACTATTAAAAAAGCCTTCATTTCTTTCCCCAAACCCAGTAGCACATCTTTTCACAATCTACATTGAATAATTTCTCCAGGATGTGTTTTCCAAACCATTCTTTTTATTTGAGTTATTGTTCTTTTTACAGGCAGCTGCAGCTTTAAGCAGCTATAATTCTAGAGTTTTAGGGATTTAAAAACACTTGAGGCCAACATCAGTCTCTTGTGAAAAAAGGTAAAAAGATGCAGTAGTAGCTGTTTCCTACCACCTGTCTCCTAAAGAAAATAAAGTCAGTAGCAGTCTAATATCAAAAACTAATATGCTCAGAATAAGTTTTGAGTATAAAATCTTAGTTTTACTAACAAACTAATATGAAACTTAAGTTGGGTAGAGATACTTTTTTTCCTGTCAAGTGGGAAACAGAGGACTTATTGTGAGTTACAAACTCCTATCTCTTTACCCAATGATAAAGCTTTCACATTGTACTACACAAAGAAAGAATGTGCACTTTACTATTAAATTCCCCTCAACTCTCTCTCCTTCAAACATCTAAATCATGGAACTCCCAAGAAAATCCACCTAAAGGTTCAAAGCACAAAATAAAGCTCCAGGGAATATAGTAGCCAAGATGAAGAAAGGACCTAAAGAGTCTGTAATATTTTCTTTTCCTTCTACCCTGTTATAAATTTAGAAGAGAAGTAGAAGCAGAGAATATTAGCAGTGAATGAGAAAAAAAGTAGGAGGAAAGAAAGGGTAGAATGGAGAAGGCTTTATTAATTACTTGTTTTCCTGATAGTTCCAAAGCATTTGGTGGGTAGAGGAGGCACGTTATTTCACTAAATAAAAGGCAACATGGTAAGAGAAGGGCTGCATCTTAATTGTATTTTATCTTCAGCTCTATCCTTCCAAGCCCACCCTGTTAAGCTTTTACCCCTCCACACGACTCTCCCTAACTCTCAATCTTTTTACCGTTAAGATGCGGTTTGGTAGTTCAACTAAATGTTTTTTTTGTTTTTGTTTGTTTCTTTGTTTCTTTGTTTTCCTGGAGGAAAAAAGCAGTACTGAGTTGCTTAAAAGTAAGGATGGAAAGCATTATCTTCAGGAGTAATTGCTTCTTAATGACAGAACTAAGGATTTACCTATTCCTTAGCCTGTCAGCAAACCACTAAGGCTAAAAAGGCGGCTAAGAAGGGCGGTAACACCCCCAATGTCAGTCAGGTCTTTGTTTCCTTGCTCTTGTGCTATTGGCCTTGCAAAGGACCCATTTCACATGAATGAACATTACAGGTCTATCAAAACTACTTTTACAAAATAAGATTCTGTTTGGATACTTTCATGTAGCAGTTATTTTATACAGCTGCCGGTCTGCTCTGCTGCTGCATCTGCCTTAAATTCAAAAGGAAACCAAAATTCAAGTTTTCATTTATACTGGGCAAAAAACTGGACCTCTTTTATAGGGTTGATATTTTTCAACTTCGAGTCTACTCCTATGCTTAAATTAATGGCAGGATTCCTCAAAAAAGAAAAAGGAAAAAAGGAAGAAAAAAGCTCCCATTTTCTTACAGAGTAGGCACCTAACTCCAAGACTCCTAAGATTTAAAAAGCCTCTAGATTCTAGAATCTAGAACGATTTTTAAATGTCTTGAAATATTGTAACAGAATCTTTATTTCAGAGGACATCCACTAATTACCCAGCAGCACCCATGGCAAACACACAGAGCATAAAAGGGGGCAGGCACCTGGGGGGAAGCGTTTGGGAGGGACAGCCGAGTTTGCAAACTGATGGGATGGAGGGGACAACTTTTAGGCTTTGGAAATAAGAAGTCAGCCAAATGCTAAAAGGACGTCCGGGCACGGGGAAATTCTAACGCGGGCTCCGGCCGGCCCCAAGGGCCCGGGGCGCTGGAGCCCTCGGTGCATTGTCCTCTCCCGGCTGGCAGCCGCGTCCTCCACCCACGCTCCCGGCGGGTGGGGAGCGCCACACGCCCCCGCGGCGCCGACCAAGGCAGCGGGCTCTAGCTGAGGACTCGGGGCACGTTCCCGAGAGAAGGGTTTGGGCCGGGAGTGGCGGAGAAAGAGCCGCGGTCCACACTCGCACAGGTTGCTCAGCGCGGGCTGAGGACAGAGAGGGTTAATGATCTCCCCGGGCATCTGCCCACCTCAGCCCTCAGCCACCAAATTTGGCTCCTCCGCATCCCCTCGGTGCGCTGTCGATCCTGAGAAGCCCCTCCGACACCCCCCGCCACGGCCCGGCGCCGAAAGCTTTTGTTTTGGCCGCGACGAGAATCGAACGATCCCAAAGGAGGAGGTGGCGGGGCTGCTGCTGGCTCCTCAGCACAGGGTGAGGCAAAGGAGCGGGCAGCGGCGCCGGCACCTCCGCGTTCCCCACACTCCCCGCGCCCTCTGCCCGCTAACCCGGCAGGGAGACCGCACGCCTCGGCACTCACCTCACACCGCGGGATCGGGGCTTCAAGGCGGGGCTGCAACGCCGGCCGGGGACCGCCGGGGTCTCTCAGGTAAGCGGAGCGAGCGAGGACCTCCAGCGCGCGCCTCGGGGCGACCGTGAGCTTTCACGAGCGCCGGGGCGCGCGGCCGGGGAAGCGCGCGCGTGCGCGCACGCACGGCGCAGGCGCGCTGCCCACGCTCAGCTGAGCGCTCCCATTTTGATCCCCGCTGTGCGGTGCCGACTCGCGGCTTTTCGTTGTTCTCCGCTTCGCGTGCTGTGTGATCACACTTTGCACTCTCCTGCCTCAGCGGAATCTTCCCAACTCTGCAAGCGTTTTTCTTAAATGTACTCAGCACCCTTTTCAAAGCCTTCCCTGCCTCCCCCAGGAGAGCGCGGCGGTTCTCATCACCCCAGCCTTGTGATGCCATTGCAAAACCGCCAAAACCTGTTCTTTAAATGAGTGTGCTGACCGCGGGGCCCGAGCACTGGAGGGGGTCAAGAGGCGAGTCACCGAGTGCTGAGGGTGGTACTGGGTGCAAGGAGAAGGAGAAAAATAACCTGTTTCAGAGTTCCACGCTGAGAAAAACAGACAGGGTACCTGCCCAATAACAGTTTTATATCTTTGCGAAGACCTTCGTGAACAGGTGGAGCTTATGGTTGGTTATTGGTGGCATTCCCCGTCCTTTTGATCCTTAGGACATGTTTCCCTTCTCATTTTCTACATAAACATTGTTAGGGCTGAACAAACGTCCTTAGAGATCATCTAAACGCAACCTCTCATTTTTCAGATGAGGAAAAAAGAACGCCCAGAACGATTAAATGACTCGTCCAAAACGACATAGTTTTTTTCTTGGCAGTCTAGATTCATGCAAGGCCAAACCTGCTCTTTTTCACTACACTGTTTTACCTATCTTTATTCCTCTTCCTTTTTTGTCCCTTTTCAACCTAGACTCCAGGGGCATCATTTTGTTCTGTTTGTAACACACAGAACTTCCAGTAATACAGAGCCTATTGCACAACAATGTGAATGTACTTAACACTATTCAACTACACACTTAAAGATGGTTAAGATGGTAAATTGTATGTTACGTGTATTTTACCACAATTTGAAAAAGATATTTAATAAATGTTAAATACTGAGTATTAAACTTAGCCATAAATATAGTTGAACATCAGAAGGTGAGCTATGGGGAAAAAAGCATAATAAATGAGATCTAAAGTGACATTTTCGCTTTTCCTAATAAATAAATACTTGTGCAGTACCATTTTTTTTAAAGTAATGTTGATCCCTAGCAAAATGTTGATTCTAAGCAAGCCAGCGTATCCATGAAGCCAACACTGCCTTTTACTGAGGGTGAGTGAGGAGGCAAATACCATATATGAAGAACTATGTGCCTGCTTTATGTATTTCCAGATTCCTTGTTCTTGGGGAGCCTCCAGAGCTCTGCAGCTAGATGTGTTTTTATGCAACCTACACAGCATCCTGTGAAAACTTTGAGACATGGAACACAGAGCTCACATGGGGAGATGGGAATGGTGTAGAAATCACAGAATGTATCAACATCATTAAATCTCAGAAATAAAATAGTGAGTGAAAAAAGCCAACTACAAAATATATAAATGATTATACCTCTTTAAGAACACCTAGCCATATTGTTTATGAGGTCAAACATGTACGAGGCAGGTCATTTAATTTCACGAACTCATCCTAGAAAAAGTGCTACATGCCTCATTGTTCACAAACTTGCCACCATGTGCTTACTTTGGCAGCACAAACTTGGTAAGGTGTCAATACCTTGGCCACACTGTGCAAACAACTGGGTAAGATGATGAGGTGCTGAGTATGACCACAGCTCTGATGGCCATTCCAGAAAAAAAGAGTTCCAAAATTGCTTTGAAGGGTGGACTAGGTGCTGGTGTCCATGCATAGCTTCCCAGGGGGAGTACTTTGAAGGTGACCATAGCGATATTCGGCAATGAAGTATGTAGCACTTTTTCTAGAATAAGTTCATGAAATTAATTGCCTGACCTTTTATAGGGAGAGAAAGAGTAAAAAATGGACAAATAGGTTAAACACCAATTTCATGACAGTGGTTGCCTCTAGACAGGAATGAGATTTGGGAAGTGTACAAAAGGGGCTTCAACTATTAATCACACATGAAGCAAAAATGTTAATATTTTTTAAAATCTTGGTGAGGATACAAGGGTTTTTCTCATGCAAATCTCTAAACTTGTTATGTTTGAAATGTTTCATTTAAAAGTAATGTTGAAATATTGTGGACATAGAGCTGGTGTGGGCACTATGAACACACTGTGAATAGTGTTATTCAGACTGAGAGATAGTTTTGGGGAGGGAATCAACAGTCAGACTGATGAAGTACCGGGCAAGAGGAGGCAAAGAGATGCTGGTTGAGAGGATAGATGAAAGAGATCTTATTTTGAGGGGTAAAAATATTCAAATCCAACAGGGATAAAGTGCATGCTCTCTTTTATCCCATCTCTCTTTCATTCCATGTAGTAACCACCAATAGAAAGGCTTTAATGAGCGGGACCTTTACACACAGACACATTCTTACAGCATGTGGTTAAAACTGGTTTCTTTCTGGATGAACCCATTTTTAAAACCATAAACATTAACTGGTTAATACATGGCAATTTAATATCACATCTACATACCTCCTCCAGGCCGCTGCGACCACCACCACCACCACCACCACCACCACCACCATCACCACCACCAAGGGCTTTCTTTATTTCTTTACATACAACCCAGTTATGTGGAAAAACCACAAGGCTGGAATTGGACAATCTATGTTCTGATTTCACTTTGGCCATTACAGATCCTTTGTTAACTCAAGGAAATCAACAATCTCTATGAGCTTCACATTTCTTTTTCTTTTCAAATTGGAGATAATGCAAGTGCTGCATCATCTCCAATTTGAAAAGAAAAATGTGAATATAAAATTAATTTGTTAATATAAAATTAACAAAATTTAAAACTATGAAACAGTACAAACATAGGATTTACATTTGTTTTAGTTGGAGGAGAATATATTTATATCTAGTGAGGAAAGTCTTATTTTTTGGAAGGGATTGTGTTTTTTTCTGTTGTTGTTTTGCTTTTTTTTTTTTTTTTGCTGTTATTGTTGTTAGCTGCTGCCTGTAAGAACTGATTTACATTTACCAAAGAAGCTCCATCTGGAATTTTGAATTTATGGTTATTCTTCAGCACTTATTTATAGTTGTATCACAGCAGTTGTCACTGTAGGCCTTACATTAGTTATTTACCCTCCTCGTTTGCTTTTTTTTTATCCTTGCATTCTCACTCCGTCCTTTATTATATGGAGGGTATTCGATAAATTTCATTATATTAGACCGAATTGTAAAATTTCCCACATTTGGGTTTTTCTTATTAAGGCATGCCATCTGCTGGTTCCACGGTGTATCTGTCAGTCAGCCTGAATTCCTTAATCCCATAAATTAGCAGTCATGTTAAAGCAGTTGTGAGTTTGTGTGTTGGCCAATTTCCCCTCGTCCCTCCACTTCCTGTTGCAGGTGCTATTCTTTCATTGAACCAGTTGCGAATTCTTTTTCCTCCGTCTTTTACCTGTTGGCCACTCTTAAAACCTGGAAAAGTGGATTTTACATTTCAGAGCCTTCGGACTACAGCAATACGTTTGGGCATGCTCAGTAGGTTGTCCTGATTTGGAACACAAATATGTCTTGAATGAGGGCTTTCAATGCTGCTTGTTTCAGGATTGGATGTATCTACGTTCTAGGATTATATTGGGAGATTGTAGCCTCTCCCACCCTACTGGCTCTTATATTTTTTCGTTTTATCCTTGTGCCCAAGTTTGGAGCTATCCTGCCTAGATCTCCTGGCCAATCAAGAGACGACATATTGTTGCCTAAGAGACTTCAGATGCCAGCGAAAGGATTTATAGATAGTGATTGGACTACTGGAAGCTAGGAGGGATTGGGGGCTGGGCAGAGTCAAAGACAAAGCGACTATGGCAACACCAGCGCTTGAGACTTGAAAAGGGAGAGCATCTCAAAGAGGTGAGGCAGCGGGAAGTGCATGAAAAAGAGGGAGAGTCTGGAGTGCTCCACTCTCAGATCCTCTTGGACCTCTCACAAGCCTTGTCAGTGCTCCTAGAGATTACATTTTGTTTTGTTTCGGCTGCAAAGTGTCAGATGCTAAATACTTAGGAAATTAACAACCAACAAATAATTATTTCTATACCTATCAAGCACTAGCTCTTTTATTATAGTTTTTGCTTTCTTTCCAACTATTTGACTACAAGATAAATTTAAATCTAAACATACCCTATTACTTAATACTTGATAATATCTAAGATTCCCTTCTCTAATGATACTGCAGTTTTCAGTGGATCAGTTGTGTGTTAGCAGAGAAGCTCAATCCTGTAAACTTCAAATAAAAATCTGATAATCCCGATAATCTGATAATCCTTGTGCTCCATTCATAATGTTCTGAGTGTCACCCTACACTTTCACTCGTTTTAATCCTTAAACCGCCCCCCTCTACTGTCGAGTTCATTCATTCAGTTAATTTAACAAAATCAACTGAGCTCCTATTCTGTATTATGAGATTAGGATTCAGGTGAGCAATATCAGAAAGCCACACATGCAAAAAAACAGAATTTTATGTTATTTTCTCTGAGTATTGGGAAGGTCAGTGTGTCTGGGCAGATAGTGCATGAAGGGAGAGACAGGCAGATGAAAAGGGGAGATAAAGGATACAAAGGTTCAGTTATAAGATGAATCAATTCTGCAAAGCTAATGTAACTATTCATAATACACATACATGGTGACTATTGTAGTATGGTGACTATTAATAATAATATGTATATACTTGAAATTTGCTAAGGGAGTAAATCTCAAGTGTTTTAATCACACACACAAACACATAAATGATAAATATATGAGGTGATGGACATGTTAAATAGTCTGTGGTAGTCATTTCACATTTATGCATATATCAAAACATCACATTGTACACCTTAAATACTATATATATATTTTGTTGTTGTTGTTGTTGTTGTTGTTGTTGTTAAACCCTCTAACAGTAGACTGTAAGCTCCATTTAAACAGAGACTGGTCCTTAGTGTGAAGAATGGCTTGAAAGATGGAATTGGAGCTGTGTGGTCACTGGAACTTTACCAAAGAACTCATCATTACTGTTAAACATGAAACTAGAACCATACTTTTGGGGCTAGGGCCATAAGCCCTCCTTCCTTTTTATCAAAAGAAAAATGAAAGATGAACATTCAGAAACAGCCATTAAGGAGAAAAGAGGTCACAAAAAAGCAACAAGCTTTATATACCTTTTTCTGTATGTTATATAAAAGTGTCTGTCTTTAGGATAGTCCTGAGTGGTCTATACTGTGAGCATGTGTGAGTGTGCAGATATGCATACTGCTCATCTTCTGGAACAGAGGGAAGAAGAAAAAAATTGTAAAAGGATAATGACAAAAGACAAGGCAGGATTCCCCATTTGCATGCCTCAGCAGGACTGTGTGACTGAGAGGGCTGTTTCTCCTGGGTAGGCCGATCTCCTGAAAACAAAACTTTCCTCAAGCTGATTTGAAAAAAGGCTAATTCAAATAATTTCTAGCTCTGAGGAACCAGAAAAAAAATAAAACAACCAGTGCAGGTCCTTGGGGAGCCCTCGAAAAGCTCCTTTGTCCTAATTCAAAAATTTTGCCTAGCTTGTTTCCTATACAAACTAAGCTCTCCTTCCTTTTTATCGAAAGAAAAATTAAGGAAGAGAGTTTCTCAGCTTGCAGCAGAACTTTTTAACCTCAGGTAAGCAAAATTTTATGTTCACGTGCATTTTTCTAGGGAGGAGGTTCATAGCTTTCATCACATTCTCAAAAGAGTTCTTTGGCCTTCAAAAGAAGATTAAAAACAACTGGTTTAATGAGATGAAAATTCAAATGTAAATAAATAATAACAAAGAAATGTGTAATTATTAACTGGGCAGATCTAGACTCTATGACCATGCTTTGTATCTATAATTTGCCTGTTCACATGTACTTTTATAGCTGCGAATTAATACTGTAATGAAATAATTTCTTATGCCTTTTGCAGCTTAGCTAAGCATGTGTGACACGGATACTTAGCTGTTAGGGGGCTGAGAAGAACATTAGCGCTGGTCTGTGCCCCATTTATTCCAATGATATGATGACAAGAGGCAACTGCAAGAAGGTATTGTTCTAATGATGACTCTGAGGTTTTAAAACAATAGCTTTATCTTAAGCTATAACTTAAACCTGAGAGATAATATTGCATGTAAGTGAGAACCTCAAAGATCTAGCATTTGGGGGAATCCCATACCACCCAAAACCTAATGTTTTTTTTTAATTGTCCAATATTTGCTTCCATAGAGTAAGCTTTAGAGCTAATAAATCAGGCAGGCAAGCCTGGTCCCCTCAGGCATCACCACTGCCTTCTAATATGAAACCCACCTTCAGAGAAGAAGGAAGACAGAAACACTGAGATTATATATTGAACCTACCATCTATCTGCTTTAAATGTTTTCCATCTTGAAGTATTATGTTATGGCCCTCTAAAGGACAAGTATTGAGGCACTCTGTGAATGATAGAAAGTTCTAAGAAAGGCTGCAGGGAAGTTCTTATTGAGGCCACCTATCTGCCAGGAACTCTGCTGGACCTTATTCTTCTAATCTCCACAGCAGCAGTTGAGGGTAGATAGATAACATTCTTATTTTACGAATGAGGAAACTGAAGTTCAGATAGATTCAGTAACTTACAAAAAGGTATACAGCTCTAAGTTTTAGAGCCAGGACCAAACATGTGTGAGGTAAAGAAAAATTGGTTGTAAACATAGAAATAGATTCTAGCTAATGTAAGCAAAAGGCAAAATTTATTGCAAGGATATCAGAGGGTCCACAAAATGTACAAGAAAGGACAGGAGGCTTCTAAAGGGTGAGGCAGCAGGAACGACTGAACAAAGCACCAGTGCTACTTTGAATGACTACCTTGGCTGGAAAGTAAGGATAAGCCAGTGTCAGTCCAACTGGCATAGCTCAGTCTTGTGACCACTACCTCTTGGCCAGGGAAGGGGAGGCCACCTTGAATAACCAACTCAGAAAACTCTGAGGAAAAAGTAATTCCTCATGGAAATGATAGTGTTTTAACAAAACAAAGGCAAACATATACTGGGCATCTGAACATAGCACTTTTTCTCCTAAACAGAAATCTGTCCATCTCTAAAGGCTTGGCTTTGTGCATTACATCATTCTACTATATAAATATGGTATCAAGCTAGAATCCTTGTTACTTAGATGTCAGAAAGTTAAGAGGGGAGGAAGAAATTCACAAGGGACAAGGATAGAATGTTTTATATTGTACTGTGATTTTATAAATTAAAATACTTTTTCTTTCTGGTCAATGTGGTATGTTCACTAGGAGTGATTCTGGATTGCCCTTTATGGTCCAATGAAAATGAAGTAGAATTGAACAGACCTCCACCACTTACTGTCTATATAATAATAATATTGGGCAGGACATACAACTTCAATGAGTTTCATTTTCTTCATCTATAAAATGGGCTAAAACCTACTACCCCACCAGATTGTTATGAACTTCAATTGAGCATACATATATTTATTGAGAGCACTTTATATAAAGTGCTCTCAATAAATGTTCTTTCCCCCAGTTCCCTCTCTCAACATCTAAAAGATTATATGGTATTAGTATTTTTAGTATTCTGAAGATTGTATTATTTATTTCTTCTGATAGGTATGGTTTTTCTTACGGAAGAATATCCAGTTAGTTCATGATGGCATTTGCACCTCCAAAAAGCACAGATGGTCCCAAAATGCAGACAAAAATGAGTACCTGGACACCTCTAAACCATCAACTTTTGAATGATCAAGTAAGTGACCAGAGCTATTTTATCAGTTTCATCCATGCCTTAAAGGAAAAAAAAAAAGGTGTTAAAATTTTAATTATCAAAATATGAACAAAAATTGTTTAGGATTATGTAATGGATGAAAAAAATGAAGCTTTTATTAAAAAACTTGTATTGAGCCCTTGCTATGTGGGCAAGGCTGGCAATAGACACAGAGTCCCCACCTGTGGTGAAGATGTCTTAGATTTGTTCTTTCCTTCCGTCATACTCTCTTACCTGAATTTCCTTTTCTCTTCTATCACTGGTTCTCTGCTGGCACAACCAGGAATGAGAGAGAAGAGGATAAACAGTGAGGAGTTTCAAAAAACCAGATTTCCTTGCTAGAGTTGTAATTAGTGAATAATGCTTCACATTTAACCAAATAAACAAAATGAATAAATCTTCTTCAATTACTCATATGTCTCATGTTCTCCTAAGAAGCTCATTCCCCACCTGCATTCTAGGGAGGCACTAGTAGAAAAAGGATTGCAAGAATGGGAAGCTGAATTTCACAGTGGGGTGTGCGATTGGCCAGCCTCTGGAGATTTCTATTTCTGCTTCAGTTAGGGGGAGACTTTACCAACAGGTCTGTGAGCTCCTGTTATATAGTTATAGTTGACCCTTGAATAACATTGGTTTGTTTTTTTTGTTTGTTTTGTTTTGTTTTTAAATTCATTTTTATTGTTAGACATCTGTTAGCAAGGATTACATAGGTTTCAGGCATACAATCCTACAGTGCATTGTCAACTTGTTGTATAAGTTCACCACCTAATGTGACTTCTCTTTCCATCACCTTATATTTAGCTTCGCCTCCCTCCTCTCCCACCCCCTCCCCTTTCTCCCCAACCCACTCGTTCCCAAATAAACATTAAACTATTGATAGTGTCCATGGGTTATTTGTTTGTTCATTTCTTTTTTCTTTGCTTTCAGTTTTATATTCCGCATATGAGTGAAGTCATACAGTTTTTGTTTTTTCTGTCTGGCTTATTTCACTTGGCATGATGATCTCCAGGTCCATCCATTTTGTTGTAAATGGCAATATTTCATCTTTTCTTATAGCTGAGTAATATTCCATTGTGTATATGTACCACAGCTTCTTTATCCAGTCACCTGTCGCAGGGCACTTTGGTTATTTCCATGTTTTGGCCACTGTGAACAGCGCTGTGATGAACATTGGGGTACATAAGTCTTTGTGGACAAAGGTTTTCAAGACTTTTGGGTAGATCCCCAGAAGGGAGATTGCTGGGTCAAATGGGAACTCCATTCCCAATTTTCTGAGGAACCTCCACACTGCCTTCCACAATGGTTGTACCAGTTTGCACTCCCACCAGCAGTGTACCAGAGTTCCTTTTTCTCCACATCCTCTCTAGCACTTGTTTGAATAACACTGGTTTTGAACTGTGCTTATACATGGATTTTTGTGTGAGGGTTTGGTGCCTCTAACCTTCTCATTGTTCAAGGGTCAACCTTACCGATTACAGGGACCACATTTAGTTGGCAGTAAAATACAATCAATGTCAGTCAAACTGACCTCATTATTTTGCTCATACACACCAGTTCTTCCCCCAAGTGAAAGACACCACTTTACACCAAGTCACTTGAGCCAGACATCTTCCTTCTCCTTTTTGGGTCTGGGATTTGGTTTTCTCTCATTCACAAGCCAATAACCTCGCCTGTTACTTATGGCATAGAAGACACTACAGTTTCACAGTACAAGACAGAAGATTCTTGGGTCAGAGACAAAGAACTTTATTACTTACAACATAGCAAGCAGCATGAACGTCATGTTTGTGTTGATTCTCCTTGCCCGCCTTGTCCCACAGGACTGATAAAGAGGACCCAGCTAAATACTGCACAAGCCATGGGTGTGCATCACAGCTGAGGAACTATGAGCCCAGGGAATCCACTGCTTTTTGTAGTATGCTCTTGGTCCCAAAGGGAGACCATACCTCATTACTCAAGATGGCCTTGCTGTAAACAAGTTGGAGGAATTGTCCAAGAAACGAACAGTTAGGGCCTTGCATTCTTGGTATTCCAAGACATTTAGGAGTGTGAGAGGCCCAAGGAGGAGTGTCTATCAGCACCATCTCACTTTCATATCCAATTCATTTTCAAGTTTTAGGAGTCATCCTCCTAGAGCTCTTTATCCAAGTCCCTTTTCTCCATTCACCTATACACGTCTGGTTCCATATCCTCAATTTATACCCTTTGCCTGGTGCATTGCAGTAACCCCTAACTGGTTCCACTGCCTCTATCCCTACCAACCCATTCTCTATTCTGGTCCCAAAATGATCTTTCTAAACTATCCAGCTAATTCTATTATATAAAACTGATAATGGCCTTGCTCCAAAGGGTAAATTCCAAACCCTCACACATAACATGGAGGACCTTTCATGAGTTAACATCAGCCAACCTCCTAGTTCCAACCCCTGCCACTGCTTCCTCTCATCCTATGTCCAGGCCAGCAAGTGGCCCCCAGAAAAGCCATTGTCTCTTATACCTCCACCTCTTTGCACATACTCTTCTCTTTGCCTCCTGTAAGAGTCAACTCAAATGTCATTTTTCCTGGGAAGCCTCCTCCTGCTTGTTTTTCTTTCCTCTCATCACCATTTACCGGCTTTTAGTGTGTTAAGAGTTGAGAATGTCTTTTCTCTCTGTGTCTCCAGTGACTTTTATGGTTCCTGAGGCACAAGATATGGAGTCAGAGTTTAGCTGTACTCCCTTGAACCTTCTCCATGTATGCTCACCTTTTTGTCCCTACCCCTTTTTCCTTAGCCTGCACTTGACCCTCTGACTCTCTGAACCTAACAGGTATGCTCATCACCCTGGCAAAGTTGGAGGACCAATGCTGACCCCTCCTGCTCAGGAATTTCCTATTTCTACTCCTCTGAGGTGAAACATGAGCAGTTTTGGGAGGGAGATAGAGGAGCCAGCGTAGCAGTCAGAATGGTGAGAAATAAAAAGGAGAGAGACTGAAGAGGAAAACAATAAAGGAAGCGAGGAAAGAAGAGTGAGATATAATAGAAAAGGAAGGAGGGACCAGGAGAAACAAAATGAAAAGCAGAGAAAAAGAGAAAGGAATCAGTCATGAACAACAGAGGTCTATTGAAAGTCCTTTTTATTCAGTTCAACAGTTATTTACCTGATCACCTGTTTGCAACGCCAACAGTTTATATAACAGCTTCTCTGCTTTCCCCCCAAAACTCAGTGTTTAGTTTTGAAATCTGTTTTTCCATAGAATAGTGAAAGCTTTACACATGTGTGGAGAAATGACTTGAATTGAAATATGTATTCGTTGGATGGCTTAGTTTTCAGAGTTTTTCTTTGAAAAATTAAAAGTCTTAAGTGATTTAGGAACTATGGAGAAAAACATAGCTTAATTGCCTGATGGCCTGTTGCAGGTTGGGTTACTAGAGAAGCAGACTCTGAGATTGTCATATACAGTGTTGACTGGGGAGAGCTCTGGGGATCAGCACCAGGAGGGGAGGGCCAGAGCAGGGAAGAGGTTTGGGGCAGAAGAAGAAGTGGGCTGTAATACAGTCTCAATAAGGCCTCCACTGACCCTGTAGCCATCCCCAAGATCTTGGACACGGCAGATCTCTCAGGCTCGTGGCTGTTAGCTAACAGCACCATCAACAGGTTGGGGAATAAATAAATCCTTCATTCCTGGAGAGTGATCTGGGCATTGTATTACAGCAAGCGTTGCATTGTCTAGTCTTGATTCTTGAGTAGCTTTTGTCATATTTAATGATAATTTCTAGAAATAATATTTATTTTGCTGTTTAGACCGCTCATTTTATTCCAAAAATTATTTTTTGGTTTAGTTAGGTCCTAGTATGGATAAAATTATTTTTTAAAATCTTTACATGTGTATATACACATGTGTATGTGTGTATAAATGTAAATAGATACACATACATAGAATTTGTATATGCATATAACATACTATTAATAGTGGTTTCCCCACCAAAGAAAACTACTAACGTTGGATGGCATTGAAGGAGGTGGTTCTATTAGAAGAGAGCTTTCATTTTTTTACTTTATGCAAGGCAATAAAATGTCAAATTTAAAACAATTTTTAAAACAAATATAAATACAGGTAAATAAGAACAGTAATTCCGGGAATTGAATATTCAGGTTCCAGAGCAACTGTACCAATAATTTCCGGTATGGCTTGATTAAGTCACCTTCTCCAGGTCGGATAAGATGACCATGTAGGTCCCTTCAAGATCTCACATTCTGGGAGTTCCCTGGTGGTGTAGTGGCTAGGCTTCGGCACTCTCAATCCTGCGGCCTGGGTTTGATTCCCAGCCAGGGAACTACCCAAAATTTAAAAAAAAAAAAAAAAAAAAATCTAACATTCTGACTGTGAAAGAGATTAAAAATAAATGTCAAGGACACAGCTGGCCAGAAAGTATCTATATACAATAATTTCAGGGAGTTTGCACATTTCTAAAATAAGGTATTTGTCACCAGTGATCAATATATTTTTGTGGTCTTGTTTTTTTATTTTGTTTTAATTTTGTCTTTCTTCTATTCTTTAGTAAAATGTGATATATGTACTATTTCATACTAAAATAAGAGTCACAAGATTTTAAACTTCACAGCAGGCTTTAAGCAGAGATTGAATTCAAATTCAGATGCCTAAAAAACAAAACAAAACAAAAACAAAAACACCCCAGCATCCATAGCATAGGCAAATGTAACAGATTTCAAAATAATTCAGGCATTGTGAATTTGAGAAGTGGAATCTTTTAAAAGTATATGTATTTCTTTTCTACCTAGTATTTAAATTAAAAGTGACCAACATTCCTTTCCAAGTATGGCTCACTGATGTACTACAGTACATGTTAAAAGGGCTTTCTGAGAAAAACACCTCGTTATCATCAATCAGTCATAATTTAGGAGCCCATACATGTCTTATTCCTACACTGTAATAATGTCACATGGTGAAATATGTAACCGCAGTGTCAACAGACTAAAATAACAACGTAGGATTTGGATTTAACAGCAGGCTCTGTGTAAACTGTGATATAAACATTCTGCAAGGAAATAAGATCTATTTTAATATTTCCATTTTAAATCAATACTTTGTGCTCCAGCTCTTTAAAATGAAGAACATAATTGCAAATCTTTGAAATGAAGGCTTGCTCCAAACCAGAGAATATATGACTCTAAGTCTGACTGAAGACCTGACAATTAAATAATTTGTCCCAAATTATATTTCTTGTCAAGAGTCTGAACCAGATCTTAATTCATCTAGTGTTTCTCCCCTCATCTTTTACTCCCATCAGTTTCTACTTGGTTCAGGACACCTTTGGGTAAAGAACTGGATTTGCTTGGACTTTACTTAGACTTGGTCATTGACCCTTTTAAAGACTATTGTTTTAGCCTGAATAACACTTCTGAACAAAAAGCATTTATTTGAGCAAGAGGGTTGCAATCCAAGAAAAACAGATTCAGGTAGCAACTCAACTGTGCTCTGGAGAGAGCAAAAAAAAGACAGGGTTTATAAAGGCAAAAACAACAAAATGTAATTTTTTATGCAAATGAAGGATTCCTGGATAGGTTAATGGGATTGGTTAGTTCCAATATGCAAATGAGAGAGGTGAAAACCACAAGGAAGGAAGTAAAGTCCCTCTGTGTCCATGTAGCAGTTGTTGTTCCAGAAGGCTTGTGGCTCCAGGATGTTCATGGCTCAGGCTTGAGGTGAATTTAGTAACAGGTTTAGCAACTTAAATGCAGCTCTGAGAAGTGAGGCACAACATGTGCATAGACCCCACTTTCTTAATAGCCTCCTACTTGATTTTAAGTGACTCTGAGCAATCTTTATTCCATTTTATTTTCTTCATTATCACTTGGACCCTGCTTAGACTTGGTCATTGGCCCTCTGGAAATGATTCTTTTAGCCTGAGTAACACTCCACTACCTCCCCCACATCTCCCTTTCTGCTATCACTTGCTGATTCTCCTCTTCCCTTCAAGCCAGTGCCTCTTTATTTCCAATGCTCCATATTGTCATTGGCCACCATGATGGTCTTCCTATCCTCCTTTTGAAAGGATATTGTGTTCTTGGATCAAACTCAGGGGTGTCCAACCTTTTGGCTTCCCTAGGCCACACATAAAACACACTAACACTAATGATAGCTTAGTTTAAAAAATGTCCATGTATAATTTTTGTAGTGTTTTAAGAAAGTTTATGAATTTGTGTTGGGCCGCATTCATAGCCGTCCTGGGCCACATGCGGCCTGTGGGCCCCAGGCTGGGCAAGCTTGATCTAACATTTTTTCCACTGTAAGGCTAAAATATGAGCAGCAGTTCACTGAGAACGTAGGGCTGGAAGTCAGGACTGGGAAGACCAAGGTTCTAGTGAGGAACCACGTACAAAGTTGAGCTGAACACAGTCTGGAACCAGTGATTTTTTTTTTTAATCTATAAATGTAGCCCCTTTGGGCCTCTGCTTAACATTTCTAAAATAAGGAAACTGGGGAGTTCCCTGGTGGTGTAGTGGCCCGGCTTCAGTGCTGTCAATGCTGCGGCCTGGGTTCAATTCCCAGCCAGGGAACTAACTACCCCCATAAAAAATAATAATAATAATAATAATAATTATTATTATTATTATTTTAAAAAATAAGGAAATTGAGCCAACAAAAAAAAATCTTTACGATTTCTTTTAGCTCTAAAATTCTATGACATTGGAAGCATTTGTTGTTGTCGTTATTGTTCCATCAGCAGGTGCATTTTGAGGGCCTGCATGGAACCTGTGGAGTGTGTAGAGAAAGCAGTTGTAATCTACGTGGGAAGGTAAAATGAACAGAAACGCTAGAGAGCTATAGCAAACCCTGTAGGGGCCAGTGGAGCATGGGCTATAAGTGGAGTATGGGTTGGGAGGAGCTAGCTCACTGGGCCTCAGAAAAGTGCTGGTGACTTGGGTTGGGTGATAGATAACTGATAGGATTTGGTTAGGTAGAGGAAAAGAATTCAGGAAATGTTATATGTGAATTCAGATTTTTTAATCTTCTGTATTTTGTAGGTTCTCTTCCATATTCATCTAGAAATTCTGAGTTTAAAAGTTGCTGTTATTATTATTACTTTTTGGGGGGAGGGGTGCAGTTCCCTGGCTGGGAACTGAACCCACAGCATTGAGAGCATGGAAGCTTAGCCACTACACCACCAGAGAACCCCCAAAGTTGCTATTATTTGAGGGTCCTAGTAGCCCAGGTGGCAGTTAATTAGGGGGAAGGACAAAAGAGCATTCTTTTTTGTCTTTGATGAGCAAAGAATGTCTGTCTAGTTCCGATATATGGAATTTGCTGGCCAGGAGCAAAACTGACATTTCTCTGGCCTTGAGGTTGTTGTTGAAGCAATTATTTCAGTCCCTATTTTGAAACTAGAGTTTTGAGAGTCTAAAAAAGGAAGGAACACATAAAACCAGCTCCTCATCCTCCTCCACAAAAAGGGAAGAAATAGATCTGAGCTATTCTCCAAGTAGGAACAGTTCTTGCAGTGCTAAGAGGAGGGGAAAAACATCAATTCCAATTTTAAAAGCTGACGGGTTGTACGTGTGGGAGTGAGAGACACATTCACATCTGTTCATTACTTTCCCTTGCTTCCTCTCTCTATAATCCCTCCTCTGCCAAACATTCTGGTATTAGTCTTTCCTTCCTCGCTCATTGAAATACACATATGACTGATACTCAGAAAAGCACTTCTATACCAATGTATAAATAACTCACATTGCACCGGTACATCCATAAGGATATTCATTGTCATGACCACATTCATTCAATCCAACAAACATGAGTATCTGTGATACACTCTGTATGGCACTCTACACTGGAGACGTAGAGTTGGATAAGACATAGTTTTTGTCCCACATACGTATATAACAACAAACCTATACAGATAAACACTGAGTTGTTAAGTCCATAGGTACACATACACAAATTTCTAATCCTACAAACACATAAGTACATGTGTACCCACTAATATATATGCACACTGAAATATAAAAACAGAGCTGCTCATTCATAAATTTCACAAATTATCATTCTATTACTATTGAAACATTTGGGGGAGGACCTCCATTTTCCTGTTTTCTTTGTCAGTTTTTTCATCTCATTTCAAATTCTAAAACTAGTTTCACTTTACAATTCCATTCTTTTCTTATTTCTTGCTTTTTAAAAATTACTTCTTCTTTAAGATGAATTATTCCACGTGGAGAAAGTGAGAAAAAAAGATACCTTGCCCAAGTCAAAAATAAGTAAAGTACCTTCTCAGGAATGAAATCTATTCTTTTATACTCAGTTGACAGAATGAAAAGACTTAACATTTATTTATTGATACTTTCATGATGTCTTTCTTATTTTTAATGGGTGTTTTTAACTCTGAAATATGAAATCATTCTATTCTTTTTTATTTATTATAGGTATTTGAAGAAAGAAGAGCTCTGCTTGGGAAATGGGTAACCACTTAAAATACACTTACTGCTATATTATGTTATGTTATCATAGAGGCCAGCAAATTCAGTTTGGATGTAAGGTAATGAGTGATTGTTCATAGCCTGAGAAATTTAACTGGTACTTTCTGTATCAGTTAGGGTTCGGTCAGAAAAATAGAAATCATACCAGTTATTTTTAATTGACATACTTAAATTTAATAAATAAGACTGATTAAACAAATACTAGAAAACAGAAAAAGTAAGGAAACACTGAGGTGCCACAGAGATGAACTGCTGCAAAGAGATTCTACCAGCTTTACTGATGATACCTTAGGAGCTCAGAGAAAGGACTTTGGGGAGCTGGGACCGGTCCTGTAGGGGACCCAGACTTCTGAGGAATAAAATAGATGACAGCCAGTTGATTCTGATGTATATGAGGAAGTATGATGTTTCTGGAAGTGTGAAAAATACTGAACACTGGAATCAGCAGCTACTGCCCAGGTGTAGAGTTAGGGAGATACTACTAGGACAGCAAGGAAACAAAAGAGTAAGGCTCTTCTCCCTCAGTTGGCCTGTAGTGCTGCCCTCCCCATTAGTAACATTTAACAGGGAGCTGGCTATCAGAGGAAAAATATGGTTTGTAGAGCCTAAGCCTTCTGTACTTACAAAGTAGAATACAGAAAGGTGAATCTAAGAGACAATAGCTTAATAACCAGCATGGTACTTCCATTTGGCTACTTAGTATCCACACACTCTTCTACATACAAGGGCTGTCCAGAAAAAATTCAGCCATAAATGCCTCTATTTTTCATATTACCTGGCTGAATACTTTCTGAACATCATTTGTATACTTAAAGTTGTTACAGTAACAACTTTATACTTTTATCTAACAAGATACAACTATTCTTTATACAAATGAAGACTTTCTCACTCTTTCCTCCAAGGAGACACAGAGCCCCAGTGGTTGTTGTCCATCCCTGGGTCATGATCAAAGTATCCCTCTCTGGGCAATGTTAACTACTCGTTAAATTCCTCTACAGCTCCACCTAATAGTCTCTACCACCCAAAAGATGAAAACATATGGTCATGGAAGAACTTGTACACAAATGTTCATAGCAGCATTATTCATAATAGTCAAAAAGCATAAACACCCAAATACCTATCACCTGCTAAATGGATAAACAAGATGTGGTATATCCATACAATGGAATATCATTCAGCCTTATAAAAGAAGGAAATTCTGATACAAGTTACAACATGGATAAATTTTGAAGGCATTATGTTAAGTGAGATAAGCCAGACACAAAAGGACAAATATTGTTGTATGATTCCACTTATGTGAGGTACCTAGAGTAGTCAAATTCATAGAGACAGAAAGTAGAATAGAGATTACCAAAGGATGGGGAGGTAAAATTGTTTAATGGGCATAGAGTTTTACTTTGAGATGGCGAAAGAGTTCTGCAGATGGATGGTGGTGATGGTTGCACAACAATGTGAATGTACTTAATGCCACTGAACTTTTACACTTAAGAATAGTTAAAATGTTAAATTTTATGTTATATGTATTTTACCAAAATTTTTAAAAAGCAAAGGTAGGAAGAAGCAGTAAAGTACCGCTACATGGTACAACATGATGAACCTTGAAAACAGTATGCTAACTGAAAGAAACTGGATGGAAAGGCCACATATTATATGATTCCATTTATACAAAGTATCCAAATAGGTGAATCCAGATACAGAAAATAGATTAGTGGTTTCTAGGGGCTGAGGACGAGGGGAAGAGGGATTGACTGTAATGGGTATGGAATTTCTTTTTGGGGTAATGAAAATATTCTGGAATTAGATAGTGATGGCTACACAACCTTGTAGCCATCACTATCTAATTCCACAATTAAAACCACTGAATTCTACACTTAAAATGCTGAATTTTATGGTATGTGAATTATATCTCAATTTTTTAAATAAATGAGGACTAGTTTAAATAAAACTATATTTAAATTGTTTTAGCTCTTGATATATATAACAAACTTGAAATAGTCCATTTTTGAAAGCCTACAGGCAAAGCCTTCTTCCCTTAAGCGAATATCTTTGACTCAAAATATATTAATAACAGCAGACAGAATGCCCTTTCCTATGAGTTACTGAAACCCATTTTCCTAAATGTCTTAGTCCATTCAGGCTGCTATAACAAAATACAAGCATGGGTTGGCTTATAAACAACAGAAATTAATTTCCTATAGTTCCAGAGGCTGGAGAGTTAAAGATCAAGCTGCCAGCAGATTCATTGTCCGGTAAGATCCCACTTTCTGATCCCACTACAACCTCACATGGCAGAAGGCGTGAGGAATCTCTTCTATAAGGACACTCATCCCATTCATTAGGGCTCTACCCTCACGAACTAATCACCTCCTATAAGCCCCAGCTCCCAATACTGCCACTTTGGGGTTAGGTTTCAACATATGAACTGGTGGAGGAATACATTGCACTAACACCAAGTACCATTCCTTACTGTTCTTGTTTGTCTTAGCTGGCCACCAGTTCTTTTTTGTGTTATCTGCAAGCTTCAGTCTAAGGATATTTATTAACCTAAGTTAAAAAAAATGCATAATGTCTCTGGAAGGATTCATGAAAAATGGTTTCCTCCAGGTGGGAGAACTGTGTGTTTGGGACAGGGTGGAAGAGACTCAGCTGAATAGCCTTTCATACCTTTTGATATTTTTTAATCATGTGAATGTATTACTTACTCAAAATAATAATAAAACTTTACAAAAAAAAATTTTAAGCCTCAAGCCTCTTTAGCTTTTTATTTATTTTTATCTATTTATTTATTTTATGTGGCTACTTCCCTGGCTGGGAACCGAACCCAGGCTGCAGCATTGACAGCGCCAAAGCCTGGACACTACACAACCAGGGAACTCCCAAAACTTTACAAAATTAATTTGCTAAAAATTAAGAAATTAAAAATACTAAAAACTTAAAATCTAGCTGAGTTTTTCTTATGGTCCCTATATATTTTTAAACTAATTTTGCATCTGTTATCAACAACCTAAAAAGAGACTTATTTAGAATGACTATTTTTGCACCAGCTATCATTCCACTTACTATTAGTGGAAATCCCTAAATTAATATAACCAGGGCTAATTTTCAGCCAGTACTTGGTGTGGCTGACCATCTTCTTTCTGTTTTGATTGGTGGGTGGCATTGCCAGTTGTTAAATATTTTAAATATCACCCTGGATAAAACTCAAGGTCTTCAAGCTTTTTAAAAGATCTTGTTTATTCTTTTCTTTCACCATAACTAATAGAAACATGTATTTGCAAAAATCACTGATTATCTATTTTCTCCAATAAACTAATTTACAGGGAACAGACATGGTTCTATTGTGCTCCTTGGTTCACATTCCTTGATATTAGGCATTTAATAAATATTTCCTAAATGTATAGATGATACTCACTGTTTTTTTTTTTCTTTTTCCCAACAACAAACTTATTCCTTAAATTTAGTAGGTCATCTAATAGTCTACATACTTCCATGAAAGCCTCATTAAGTCCAATTTACCCTTATTTAATTTTCTCTATTTTTAAAGATTTTCTTTTGTTTGTGTGTTTTATGAACACCGTAAGAGATTGGTAACATGAGAAATGCATTGTCAAATAGGATACCAATTTTTTTTTTATTTAACACTACTTGGGATTTTCATTGCGGGAATAAAATATTGGTTTTAAAGATCAATCTAGTATTAGAAGTAAAATCATTTTTAAAAAATAATCTGGGCATTGTGAGGTAAGGTATAATATGAAACCTATTCAATGATAGACAATTCAAAAATATTTTATATTTGGCCACAGAATGTTGTATTTGTTCATACATTTATACATGGTCCTGTCTGATGTTCTGTATGGTAAGAAACAAATTATAGTAAGAGGAACTCAAAAGCTCTTCTACTTTTACTGTTCTGTGCTACTACTTAATCTCTTCTCTCTCAAATCTTCTCTGCCCTTCGATCCCTGTTAGAAAAGACAATTGCTTCCCAATTAACAGAAAACAGCAGAAGTATTTTAGTTGAAAATAAAGTATCTAAAACTTTTCCCCAGCTTCTCTGTTGTTAACAGAAATAATTAATACGAATTTGAAAAAAGTAGATGGCATTATTTTTAAATTGCTGTAAACAACCATAATCAGAGTTTAAATTCAAAAGAGAAACAGGGAAAAATGTTTTTCAAATTGCATAATTATTAAAGATTAATATCTGGGATATATAAAGAGTTCCTACAGATCAATAAGAAAAATACAAATGTACTACAGAATAATGGGCTAATAGAAGAATGAGAAATATACAAAAATATATGTGGTCAATAAACATGTAAAATATGCTCTATTTCACTAGAATTAGAGATTAAAACAATGAGATTACCAACCCCTCACTTTGTCTATGTAGCAAAAATTGAAGACATAGATAATATCTTATGTAAGTAAGGATTCACTGGAGAGTAGGAAGATATACTTAAACACATTTGGGGGGGGAATGTAAAATGATGACTTTTAACAGTTTGACAGGATCTATTAAATTTTAAAATGCAAATATCCTTTGAACCTGTAATTTCATTTCTATTTATCTGTACTAGAGAAATATTCACATGGGACATGGAAAGACATGTTTTGGGATATTGCAGGGGTTTTTGTCTGTTTGTATTGGAAACAACCTAAATGGTATTATTAGGAAACTGAGTAAATATATCATATTCATCCTACCCTGAATGAATTAGCAATACTATGCTCTGGAGTTCATTGCATATCAGGACCTTTAAGGCTGTATTTTGTAGGTTTTTTAAACTTCCGTGTAGTATGCCATAGGATGAGTATACTCTAATTCATCTGCTTCCCTGTTAACTGATATATGAGGGCTGTCCGGAAAAATATCCAGCTGTAAATGCCTCTATTTTTCAGATTATGTGGCTGTATACTTTCCAGACAGTCTTTGTATATATCTGTAAATGCACAGAAATGCACAAACATCAAACTGTGAACAGTGGTTATTTCTGGGCAGTAGAGTGAGAATTTAATGAGAAGTGGTTAAAGAGGATTTTCATGTTTAATTCTACACGTACTTATTTGAAACATTTAAGAATGTATTCATACTTTGTGAAATTAAGTTTTTGACAGTAAGACTCAGAAACTCAACCAGATTAAGATAATATAACCAATAAGCAAAAAAATAACAAGGCTCCCTCTTCACCTTTGTCCCTCCCTCACGCATGAGCTTTCTTTTGCCTTTCAGTGTGAGATGAGTGGAAGCTGCTGGCCCTAGCAACTGTCCTCACTTTCTGAACCTACAGGAAGAATCCTTGTGCCAACTCTGAAAATAGGATTCTCACAATTCTGTTGAGTCAAGAAAACCCTATAAAAAGCCATTAAAATAATTAAAAATATAATTATGTTTATAAATATGATGCAATTATATTTACGACTATGGTATGATGTAATATAATGTAAAAAACAAACTATAACTGTGAAGTGAGGTGCCAGGATAAGAGGATGGTCCAGCTGCTCCCCAGTCTCACACATTGGATCCCTGGCTACTATGTTACGAGTATTTTTACTTGAGAAGTGATGTAGGAGATATGAGAGATTATCAAATTCCTGTACAGTTAATTTTTCATGGATTATTTACTTTTTGGATTAGTCCTAGCACTTTTTAAATGCCAAAGGGATTTTCCCAACTGTTAAGCATTCTTCTGAGTCATCACATTCTAGTGGTAGGAGTTCAAGGAATGCAAATTCGTTTTCTATTAACCTAAACAAACACCATTAGAAGGCAAACTCCCTCGAGGCAAAGAACACCTATCAAAGAGGAATTTCAATTACTTTTGATCATTGTAATCAGAGAAATGAGGAACCAATGTAATTGTCTTTCTAATCTCTAAAGAAAAATGTTTTAATGTTTTCTTTTATAGATTTCTTCAGCATTTTATAATCTTAATGTTCTTTTATATTCATTTTAAATCACTCCTTCATTCAGAGCCCAATGAAAGCAGAAGAGCTAACCTCAGTTAGTCTCAATATATTTCCCATCCTTGTCAGTGTACAAACATGATAGCTTTATGCTTTTTAATTTAATTGTTTTCATAAATATTCTTTTTACATTGATTTAACCCACATTCTTATTTTTAATGTCACTATAATAGTTTATAATAATAGCTGCTATGTCTATAATGAGTCATGTACTCTATTAGGAATTTTATACACACATTATATTTACTCCTCACAACATCCCCACAACGTAGATATAATTATTCTTAGTGTATAAATGAGGAAATTAAGGCTGAGAGAGGTTGTTAATGGTGGAGCTGGGATTTAGTCATTTATTTCTAATGAGTATTAGAATAATAGAATATTGTAAGTAAAACTCCCAGTGGTCTCATTTCCAAGTCAACATAGCAATGCCACACTGTCTTTTATCATGTTGACATATTGCGGTTTACTTAGCTGATCCCCTACTGTTAGGCATTTTGGGTTATTTCTGATTTCTTGCAGTGATAATAATATCAGGAAAATAATTTTGTAACCATAATCATCCTGGGTTCCCACGCAGCTCACTTCCTACACAGACACATAGCATTGCCTAAAAATAATTTTAAAACTAAATTCAATTTTCATTTTGTCTCTCAAAGAAAAATCAAAGAGGGTCCAGTTCCAAACTCTTAATACTTTTCAGATCTTGTTTCTCTCTTTCCTCAGCTCTCTGTAACTGCTATCAAGGCAATGGCAGTCTGAACCCCCAAACTCCAAACACGCCAAAACTGCACAGCTCTTCTGTGTCCTCACACCTCCCCTTGGCTCTTTGTTTTATAAATCAAAGCACTTTCTTGGGCCTGGTCCTTCACCTGGCCCTGGTCATTCTGTTTTGCCTTCTTCTATTCATTATAACAACCCATCCCAAAAGGAAAGAAGTTGCTTTCTATGGGAGTTGGAGATACGGATTGTACAGAAAGTGGGACAAGAGAACACAGGAAACACATATGAATACATTTTTTTTCATTTAATTTGAAAGTTAAAGTTTTTGTTTTGTTTTTTTCGGTAGCTCCCTGGCTGGGAATCGAACCCAGGCCATTGTGTTGACAGCACTGAAGCCTTACCACCAGGGAACTCCCGAAAGTTAAGGTTTTTTTATGTCTTTATTCATTTTAGAGTTTTTTTCCTCCCTCTAGAATTATAGTCTCCCAAGTGAGATGCCTGGGTCATTGAATAGATCTATAATAGTGAATAGTTTTATTTATCTATTTTTGCCACTGCAGTGAGAGCGCCAAAGCCTAGACGCTATACCACCAGGGAACTGCCCCCCCCCCCCAATAGTGAATAGTTTTAATCAAGAAGTATTCCTACTAATTAAAAAAGTACATTATAGGACTCTAATGAAGTTTATTTGTCACAAGGCTTCTACAAAATACATTTTTGCTTTATATGCCTTTTAGGTAGGCAGTATATTTTATGATTATAACCAAAGTTCATTATAAAACTCTGCTTGCTTTATACAAACTATAATACATATCTATATTGCAATGCGTTAGTATGCAAAATACAAGTAGCCTCAAACTTCTCTGTCTTCTCTAATGGGCCAAAGAAGAAAAGAAAGATTTAGACTCTGGTGAAGTGGCTTATTCAGCTGTTAGGAAACATAGAGCCTTTCTTTGGGTTTTGGCCAGTCTTCAAGTTCTTATCTTGGATCAGTCACTGATCGTGAGACTGATTTAGGATTATCTCTGGGGAAAATTGTGAAGTAACTGAAGTTTTTGTTTGGCATGCCCCCAGATTCCTTTGGCATCTACTTCCTGTCTTTGGCACTCTTTTTTTCCAGGCCCTCCTACCAATATTTCCTCTCGGGTCACATCAGTCATTTACACAATAGTGGAACTTTGACCCAATATACTCCCCTTCTCAGGGATATTTGTATGTTATACCTTATCTCCAACTGAATGCAAAGGTTTGTTTCTGGAGTTTGGTACTGATGAGCTAATAAAGAAACTTTAGAAGGAGAGGAGCTGCCCAGATGCCTTCTCTTGAAATTGTGTTTTATAAATATATATTTTTCTCAGTTTATGGATATGGCCAGCTCCCACCTTACTATTGTTATATAACTGCAAGTTCTGAGGTCAGGTACGATTTTGTGTACACATTCAGGTCTTACACAGGTTCACAGATATAAATGTGAGAAAGGACAGGGAGGTGGCAAAACATGGAATTTACTAATTAGGAAAAGAAATACATGCTATTTAGGAATATTCCTATATTAGGAATAATTACTGAACTCACTTGCTATGCCATTCTTTTCGCTTTTCTCATAATGAGTCTCTGGTATCAGGCTCACTCTGGGGCTTTTTATTTTCTTTTGTCTTCTTTTTTCTCCCAGTTTGACAAATGGACAGACTCTCAAAGGAGAAGAATCCTGACGGGCCTGTTAGAACGCTGCTCCCTGTCACAGCAAAAGTTCTGCTGCCGCAAGCTTCAGGAAAAACTTCCAGCAGAAGCTCTGGATTTTACTACCAAGCTTCCAAGGGTGTTATCCTTACACATCTTTTCTTTCCTAGACCCCCGAAGCCTTTGTCGTTGTGCACAGGTAAAGACATAGAAGCAGTATGAGGCATTATTAAGGACAGCCTAGAAAACTGTCCCTCTGAAACTTGAGGGAAAAGAAATCACATGCAGCAGGTCCTCCATAATGTCATATTATTTAACATCATTTCATTATAAGGATGATGAGATGCCATAGGAAATTAACTCTCGTTTGTATCAATTAGGCTGTGGTAAAACTGGTTTTGTTTCACCTAAAGTTGCAGAACCTATCAACATGCCGTGAGGACTTACTATACACAAAACCAAGACATAGATGAGATGGTCAGTATGTTCAGTTCGTATGGTTTGGATTAATCCCCAGCTCCTTTGTGTCTAACTTTGTATTTAGTACACAAAAGGGAGAAAAAAGTATAAGACATTATTAATGTCCACAAAAAAAATATTAGCTAGTTGGGGGGACAAACACACACAGAAAAAAATGGTTAATCAGCAGGATAGTCTTATATTGCACACACAGCATACAACTACAATTGTATGAAATCCTAAATTGTATAGCACAGGCCATTTATAAATAGAAAAGTTCAACATAAGGTGCTAACGAGATATGTACAAAGGAATATGAGACTAAAGGAGTTCAGTGTGAGCAGATATGCTACAGAGGATTTGAAGAAGGAGCTGACCATTATTTTCTTACAAGTAATTCCATGATGTATTAAAGTGGAGTTAAATTACTTAAAATATAAAACTGGTAGTCATTTTGTTGAATCTTTTTAGTCTAGTAACACCAGAAATTACCTGTCACTACGCATTCACATATGTGTAACAAGTTAACTTTAGTCTTTAAAATTAAGAAAATGAATTCAGTGAAGGATGAATTATTTAATAAATAGTGTTAGGACAGTTGGACAGCTATATGAAAAAAAAAATCTAGCTAGATGAAAGTCTGATTGAAATAAAAGGAAACCATTAAAATACCAAAGAAAAGATAGGAAAAGAGGCCTTTGTGAAAATTCTATACTACTTAAAAACCTTAAAAAATATATACCACTTAAAATCTCACTTTATTCATTTCATATGTATTTACTATATTTTATAAACAAGAATAAAGAAAGCTAGATTTTAAATTATGACTATAAAAATTAAAGTTGATATATAGAAAAGAACAACATAAATATATCCAACAGTAAACTGGGAAAACACATATTGCCAACAAGGGCTAATTTCTTTATTTTTTAGAGAATTCCTATAAATGTATAATAAGGAAAAAAAAACCACCCACCCATCAGAAAAATGAGCCAAGGAAATGAACAAATGGTTCATAGAAAGAAATGTAGACATTTCTAAAATATGTAAGATGCTTAGTTAGCCTCATTATGTCATGTCATCTTTCATGATTCAGACTGATGTGTATTTTAATAATAACATTCTGTATTGGTGAGGGTGTGAGGAAACAAGTTTCATATATTGTTGGTAGATAAATTGGTACAGCCAATGTGGAGAACAATTTGAGAGTATTAAATTTTTAAATAGAGATTTTCTTTGATGCAGTAGTTCCATCCACTTCTTGGAATTTGTCTGACAAGTATACTTCAACATATGCAAAATGACATCTGCGTAAGAATATTGCAACACTATTTGTATAGTAATAATAGCAGAAGTTTGGAAGCAGTGGAAATGTCCATCATTAGAGGACTGGTTAAATAAACTGCAATAATCTCCAAGATACATTTATCAGTGAAAAAAACAAAGGTGCAGAACTGTACTATCATTTTGGAAAGATAAAGGATACATACATATTTGTTAATATGGGCCCAGAATATTTGTGGAATGACACACAAGTAGCTGGAAACACTAGTTATATCCAGGGAGGGGAGATGAGTGACTAGAAGACTGAGATGACAAAGAGACTTCTTTTTTACCATGTATCTCTTTGTATCTCTGAATTTAGTATTGTTTACTATTGATGTTTCTTATTCCAAAAATGAAACAATATTTTAAAAAGAGCATAACATTTTAAATGACTAATAATAGGAGAGTATCATATGATGAATTATTATGCAGCTATTAGAAAACATGATTTGGAAGAACAGAGATACTTAAGATACATAAAATGAGGAAAGCATGATTTTACCGATTGAGCTAGCTGGGCCGTGGCTAAAGCATGATTTTACTGTTTTTTTTTTGTTTTGTTTTTGTTTTTTTTCTTTTTGGGGGGTAGTTCCCTGGCTGGGAATTGAACCCAGGCTGTGGCGTAGAGAATGCCGAAGCCTAATCACTACACCGCCAGGGAACCCCCTAAAGCATGATTTTAAACTGTATATATTCTCCCAATTTTGTTTTATAGATAACTTAAAAAAAAAGAGAGAAAGAAAGGAAAAGAACTCTACCAGGTTGTTAATAATGGCCATCTCTGTTGAATGGGGTTATGGGTATTGTTTTTCTTTGAACTTCTCAGAATTTTTCAAGTTTTTCACAATGAGAATGTTATTGTTCCAGAGAAACGTTTTTAAAATAGCTAATCCTATCATCTATGTGCACCATGTATCAATCTTGCAAGACTTCAGTATTATATTTATTCCCAGTACTCACTGTGTGGAAGACTCAGCTCGTTGTTCTTCAGGTAGATACAAAGTACCCAATAAATTTATTGGAATAGAGTGAGCTGCTTAAAAACACGTGTATCTTACAGTTTTATCTACCTTCCAATTCTCCTCATTCCTGTCTGTATACCTTTAAAAAAAAAAAAAAACAAATAAAAAACACCAAAAAGAAGCGGGTGGGAGAGGAGGGAGTGAAGCTAAATATAAGGTGATGTAAAGAGAACTCACATTAGGTGGTGAACTTATTATACAACAAGCTGACAATGCACTGTAGAATTGTATGCCTGAAACCTATGTAATCCTTGTTAACAGATGTCACCCCAATAAGTCTAACAATAAAAATGAATTAAAAAAAACAAAACAAACAAAACAAAACACCAAAAAGAAAAAAAACAAAACCAACAAAAACCTTATCTATGCTGAAAAAAACAAACAAAACAAACTTAAGTACTCAGGTTTAAGCAAGATCTGAGGACAAGAATGATAATTGAGAAATTTTTCTCCCCATCCCCTCCCTCCAAAACCTCACCTCTCTGAATTCTGAGCCAATTAACCATTTGGGGATTAAGGTAAATGTTTCTTTCTGGGTTGAACGAAGTAGGTGTGATTTCTGGTTTTGCCTGGGGCTCTATCACATCCTCTAACCTTTTTCCTTCTTCCAGCTCCTTAACCTCTTGTTTCTTCTAATAATTATTCCCTCCTCTCTCCTGCATTCTCATCTTCCGCACATAAAACAATACTAAACATATTAGGAACTCATTACATGGTGATGGATGGAGAGAGGAAAAGAAGTGATAGATAATGGATGTATAGATAGCAAGGCCCATTATACAGTGTTCTGGGGGGGTGTTTTTTTGGGGAGACGTTCAAAATTATTAATTAATTAATCTTAAAAAAGAGGCCAGTTTTCCAAGGACAAAATTTGTGTTTGAAGGTTAGATGTTTCCTTTACAACTCTTAACGCCTAGTGTCAACTTTGTTGTGTATGAACATGATCCTGGTTACAAGCAAGACTTACTCAAAATGCAGAATAAATTAGTGTAAATACTGCTACACATAGGGTCACCTCCAATGTTTGCTGGGTGTGTGAGGTTGATAATAATGCTATAAAAATGGAATGTACAGCACAAATACTTTGTGCACTATGGAATCTTAAAGGTTATATAGACCACATGATACAGTATCAGTATTTGAGTTCTGTTTATAAAATTTATGTTTAGTTAAATCATAAGAATGGAGGGAAACCAAAAGAGTAAACACTATGCAGACCTGAGTTTCTATAACCTTTGTAGTATAACTTCCATATGAAATTTAGGAACCTTTAGGAAATTCCAAAGTCTATCTGAGCCTTAGTTTCCTCATTTGCAATATGAGAGTAATAATTTTACTTCTTTCCTTAAGTTTCTATGAGGATGATTAATAGATGTTCAGTAAATCTTAGTGGACTCTGATTCTAAGTCTGAATTAACATTTAAAGAAAATCCTGGGGGGGTTCCCTGGTGGTGTAGTGGCTAAGGCTTCGGTGCTCTCAACGCCACGGGCTGGGTTCTATTCCCAGCCAGGGAACCACCCCCCCCACACACACACACACCCCCAAAAAATCCTTCTGCCTGGATAAGAAGCACCTCAGGTAGGAGGTAACTAAGCTGTGATTTGGAGGAAATCCAGGGTGACAGCTCAAAACCCAGAGAAAGTAAACATGTAAACTGAGTAGGCTTGTTTGTTTGTTTGTTTGTCATGTTTTTCCAGGTGAGCTGGCATTGGAAGAACCTAACTGAGCTAGATCAGCTCTGGATGCTCAAATGTTTACGGTTTAACTGGTACATCAATTTTTCACCAACTCCCTTTGAGCAGGGTATATGGAAGAAGCACTATATTCAAATGGTGGAAGAACTTCATGTTACTAAGCCTAAGGTAAATTTAGGGCAAAAAGCAAACTTAACAAACATCAGCTATTCAGGAATTTTAGAACTGAGACTAAATGATCATGCCTGAATTTGGGAAAGAACGTTGCTTCCAAGAAGTATACTTTGACTTCCAACTTCTCCTTTTTTGAGCCCTTTCAAAATATCCATGTAATTTGAGAGCCCTCATCTGATACTCCCAAACCACAGTTCCACCCAGGAGGTTAGGACTGTGGGGACACTCTGTCCAGGTCCTGGATTTCTGTCTCTCTGATGCACACCAGACAATTCTGACAATGGGACTCTCTAAGTAATGTGCAATATTTGTTATGTATGGATCATCAAATCTTACTTTACTAATTCAAATTTCTATGATTCTTCCAGGTGAGCTCAAGTTTATTTTTGTATTATTTGTAAAGAAAAGTTTTCCAATAAATCAATAATTAGGGAAGGGCATAATTGGGCATATTAAAATTCTTTCTAAACTAAAAACTAGTAATGTAAAGCATTTACATATAATAATAAAAAGTAAATTATACAAAAATATTTTTTCTAGTGGCTTTCTATGCATCATAACCAATGTTTATGTTTATTCTTATAGTCACAGTTAATTAGATAACGTATGGGATATTTTTATGAGCCTTTTCTCTATGGCATGATCTATACATATGCTGACTTGTGCATCGCTTTGTGCAATGCACAAAATTATGTGTAAATTAAATTTTTAAATGATTCTTAAAACCACAGGGATACCATATTCTATGCAAAAGCTACAATGAATATGTTTAAAACTTAAAGATCCTTTTGAAATATGAATAGTCAACTCTTAACTTGCTCATTTAGGTTCAGTTTTATTTTATTTTCTTAAAGTGGAATCCATCTATATTTAATATAGTAATGAGCTATGCATAATTAATATTGTTACAATTGCAATGATAACACTAGTCTCTCTGATTTCAGTAACGGGTGTGCTCCATGAGGATTTCTTTAAAAAAGAAAATTTTAAGCTGCAGTGATGGAAAAGTTATTTTTAAAATTACCATAGCTATGACTTCTTTTCTTATAAGGCTTTTCTTGACTCTCATTCTTAGTTGTGGGCAGGGAATGGCTTAGGTTATTCTGGGGCAGAGGAGAAAAAAGTGATTTCATCTGTATAATAGAATGAGAAGAGGTTTTGAGCATTATATATAAAACTGACTTCAATGCTTTGTCTTCAGCAATAACTCTTTTCCACAAAATATGTATGCATAACTATATTTAAAAATAACGAATAGTTTTGATGTAAGAAAATGTCCACCTCTTTACAAATTATTAAAATTCCCAACTTCCCAACACATTATTACCTTTATACCAAAATCAGATAAAAATTTTGCAAGGAAACAAAATGAAAACAAGACCAATATCCCTCATGAATACAGACATAAAAATCCTTTTAAAATATTAGGAAATTAAGTCCAGTAATATATGAAAAAAAAAGAATAATACATGATGACCAAGTGGGACATAATATTCACAAAGAAATTGATGTAATTCACAGAATAAAAAAGCAAAGCTATGTGGTCATTTCAGTATATGCAAACAAAAGCATTTAACAAAAAACATCATCCATTAATTTTTAAAATTCTCAAAAAGACTTTAGGTAAACGAAGATTTTTGTTTACTTAATTCAGAAAAGTCATCACAGTTCTTATTACCTAATTTGTTAAGTGTCGAGCATTTTGTAATTTTCAGAATTATCCTTGTTTCAACTGCTCTTTGTATATATTTTTATACATGATGCTTATTTATATATGATTACTAGCATTTGTGCCTGAATTTTCCCCCTGAAATTGATTTTTATTATCATGTATTATTTATTCCCAGTAGTATTAAACTAAATCTCCTCCAGCAAAAGCAGATTACATTTAATATAAGCTCAGAGAAATGAAATAAATGTACATCCTCAAGGAGACCTGCACAGAATATTGAGTACTAACCCAATAATGAGCTATCAGTTATATAAAACTAAGTAAGTATCTTCTTAATCTACCAGATTACAATCATTCAATGAACAAATGTTTTTAAAAAAATGTTGTGTACTAGGTGCTAAGAGTGCAGTGATCCTAACCATGCTTTCAAGGAGCCTGGTCAAGTGGCCTAGGACACAGACAAACAAATAGTTACAACACTGACTACTAAATGCTATCATCCTGTGATACAAATATACACAAAGAACAGTAGAAACAAGGATAAGAAATGAACTGATTCTGCTTGGAACACCTGGGGAATTTCTTAATTTTCACAAGCAATTCAAGGAAACGAATTCACCCAACAAAGCTTCTCTAATCTCTTAAAGAACAAAAATTAAGCTTGTAATGGCTTCTCAATATACCAATACTATTTCCCTTAAGCTACAACCACATAAAAACCTTATGAATTTTACATACAAAAAACAGACTTTCAATTTTGGAAATTAAAGCAAAAGTATTTTGGGGGAGCAGATAAACTTTTGATCATTGATAAAATCTATAGTCTACCCCTATATAACTTGAAATTGTCTCTATAAGTAATTAGGGCTATAATACTTTTTTTAAACGTATACAAGGGCTGTCTGGAAAGTATTCAGCCATGTAATGCGAAAAATAGAGACTTTTATGGCTGGATTTTTTTCTGGCCAGTCCTCATCTGTTTTCTTAGGTGAATTAACTGCAATTGTGGAAAAACTATTCAACGATTCAGTAGAAGAAATGACAATATAGGATAGAGAGGTTCAGACAGTCCTGGATTCAAATTCTGACCCTATGTCTTATTTAGTGGTGGGCCTATTAATTGGCTTATCCTGTCTTCAGTTTCCTCTTCTATAAAATGAGAGTAGTCACAATTACTTTTTAGAGTTATTATAAAGGTTAAATAAAATAATTCATGAAAACTTCCTGAGACAGTGTGTGGACACTTACATAGGAAGTGCTGCTGGGTTCGTCACTGTGTAATCATTGCCACCATCATCACTGACATCGGTGATGATGATGATGATGATGGTGTGATAGTCTTTGTTTTATTGTTGTTATTATTGCAGTGTGTTAAGACAAATCATTAATTTTCTCCTTCTAGACACCTCCCAAAGATAGGTTTGTGATTGCTGATGTTCAACCAATTACAGGAAGTTCTCCAGAGGGAAAACAGTCTTCATCAGCTTTCCGATCCTCTTCCTCTTCAAGAAAGAAGAATGAGCCAGGGGAGAAAGAACTCCCACCCTGGCGATCCTCTGACAAGCATCCAACTGATATCATTCGCTTCAATTACCTGGACAACTGTGACCCCATCGAGCCAATCTGGCGAGGGTGAGAAGCTCCATGCCCTCTCCATTTCTTTGCTTTTAGAAACAGTTTGCTGGCACTTCGACATATGAAAAGATGAAAATAGAACTTACTGTGAAAAACGAGTTCTTTTTCTATATGCAGAAGCAAAAAGTAGTGATCGAAAAGTAAAGCAACTGTTATTGGTACATTTGCCCAGTTTGTTAGGATTTGTTTGCATTGTGTAGCTGTCATGATTGAACATTACAGCTTCTTTTACTATTTTAATACTCAAATTCCAATCCAGCATCATAGGGTTCATTCTAGTCTTTCCCCTTTCTGCATTTGCACTTCCCTTCTCTGACAGTGAGAAACTTGGCTCTCATATTTATTTTTTTATTGTTTACTACATAGAGATTATGTATTACAAATATTATATATTGTACAGTTGAAAAACTCAGGCATTAGGGACATCAACCCCCCCCCCCATGCAGTTGAAAGTCTGCATGTAACATTTGACCCCCGAAAACCTAACTGTAGTCAGCCTTTCACATCTGCAGATCTGGGAATCCGTATTTGGGAATGTGAAAAATAACTGTTTTCAACATGTGGTTGGTTAAATCTATAGATTCTGAACTTGTGGGTACAAAGTCCAACTGTATTTATTGAAAAAAAATATGTGTATAAGTAGACCTGTGCAGTTAAAACCTTTGTGTTCTAGGGTCAACTATATATACATATATAATTTTGTTAAAAATTGTACATATATAGTATACGAGGTCAGACAATTAATTCCACAAACTCATCCTAGAAAAAGTGCTACATACCTCATTGCTAAATATCACTATGGTCACCTTCAAAGTACTCCCCTTGGGAAGATATCCACTGACACCAACGCCTAGTTCACCCTTCCAAGTAATTTTGGAACTCTTTTTCTGTTTGTTTGTGGGGGGGTTTTTTGTTTTTTGTTTTTGTTTGTTTGTTTTTTTATGTGGGTAGTTCCCTGGCTGGGAATTGAACCCAGGCCGCAGCACTGACAGCGCCAAAGCCTAGCCACTACACTAACAGGGAACTCCCGGAACTCTTTCTGGAATGGCCATCAGAGCTGTTGTCATATTACCCTTGATGCCCTGAATGTCATCAAAGTGTCTTACTTTCAATATTTCCTTTATATTTGGGTAAAGAAAAAAGTCATTGGGAGCCAGATTAAGTGAGTAGGGAGTGTGTTCCAATGCAGTTATTTGTGTACTGGCTAAAAACTCCGTCACAGACAGTGCCATGTGAGCCGGTGCATTGTCGTGATGCAAGAGCCATGAGTTGGTGGTGAAAGTTTAGGTCTTTTTCCTCTAACTTTTTCATGCAAGCTTTTTAGCACTTCCAAATAGTAAACTTGGTTGACTGTCCAGTTGGTACAGACTCATAATGAACAATCTCTCTGATACCAAAAAGGTTAGCAATATCGTTTTGACTCTTGATTTAGACTGAGGAACTTTTTTAGTCATGGAAAATTGGCTGACTTCCATTGTGCCCTTTGACGCTTTGTTTCTGGGTCATATTGGTACATCCATGTTTCATCACCAGTGATAACACAGCCCAGAACATCATCCTGCCTCTCCAAAAGATGTTGGCAAATGTCAACTCTCCTTTGCTGTTGTTCATCGGTGAGCTCCTTCAGGACCATTTGTGCACACACCTTTCTCATGCCAAGATTTTCAGTTAAGATTTTCCTGTTTAGAGATCGATGTTTACTTGATCTGCTATGCTTCTCACAGTCAGCCAATGATTTTGACGCACAATTCGACAATTTTTTTGCAATATTTTTGTCAGTTCTGCTTGACCTGACCTCTCTTTATCAATAACACTTTCTCTTCTCTCAGAAAAACGTTTAATCCATTTGTACACTGCCGTTTTCTTCATGGCATTATCCCCATAAACTTGGACTAACATGTCCCTGATTTCACTTCCACTCCTGCCAAGTTTTAATAAGAAATTTTATGTTTGTACATTGTTCTAATTCAAGCTCTGACATTCTCGCAATGGAACACAAAAACACACAACAACAATAATGAATGCCACTCAGCAAGATACTGCCACACTTTAACATGGAAACAGCTGTGAGACACAGATATACCAAGGTTATGAAACCAATCAAGTTGTTTGCACAGTGCTGCCAATGTAAGTGCACGGTGGCAACTTCATGAACTTAATTGTCAGACCTTGTATGTAAGTACACACACATGCAGAGTATATATTTACTTACAAATTCTGAAAGTAATACACTATACCATTATTAAAACAAATCAAGTAACTGAAACTCTATTTGTTTATGGTTCTTTTTGTCTTTAGTCTGAGGGTATATACTCACAATACTGTGTTCAAAATTTATGCTTGTTCTTTTTTTTTAAAATATCTCCTTCAGTGTGGGTTTGTTACATGGTTCTAAAGTTAAAAGTATGTAAAAGTATACAAAAAAATGTACAAAAGGTATACTTCAAGAAGTACCATCCCCCATCTCTTCCACTTCACTGCCGCCCTCTCATCTTTTCCTCCTCATTCCCACTAACAGATTTCATTTCTTTCTGGTTTATTTTTTGTTGTTATTGCTTTTTTCCACAAAGTTACAAGAGATAGAAAATTTCAACTACCTGATTGGCAAAAACTTTAAAGTTTGACAATATAGTCTGTTGGTGAGGCCATGGGCAAACAGGTGGCCTTCATACATTGTCAGTGAGAATATACATGGGCACAAACCTTATGGAGAGAATTTTGACAATACCCAGCAAAAATCGTATGTATTTACATTTTGACCCAGCAATCCCACTTCTAGTAATCAACAATGAGAATACCAAAAGTGCATCTGCACAAGGATATTTATGCAGCATTTTTATGATTTTAAAATATTATAAATAACTTAAATGCTCATATATATGAGAGTGTTTGTTGAATAAACTATGTGTGGTCCATTCACACAATGCAGTACTAGGCAACTGTAAAAATGATTGAGGGAGATCTCTGTGAACTGGTTTCCAGGGTACTTTGTTAATTGAGAAAAGCAAATTACAAAAGAGTATCTCCCACCCACAGTATAGAAAAAACAAAAAAAGAATACCAGGGATGCCAAAAAAAGTATACATGTTTTAAGAGATATTATCTAAGTATTACTTTTTGAAGTTGAATTGAATTACAGCAGCAATGTGTAGTATGACGTTCGCTCAAAAGATGGCATTAATCAAATGAATGCTAGTGTCACCATGCCACAGGCAGGACAGTAGAAGAAAATGGTAGAAGCACAGCTGTTGTTTGAGGAGCACAAAACCATTTTGAAGTAGTATTTGAGATTCGAGAACATTGTTTGAGTTTCCCCCATATTCTCCTGACATAACACCCCTTGACTTCTACCTGTGGGGGACCTTAAAAGATGTGGTGTACTGTAGAAAAGCAGCTATACTGGCAGTACTTCAGGAAGAAATTAAAATGGCATGTGCAGCGATTCAAGTGGACACTTTAGTCAACCTTGTTCAAACAGTAGTTCACTGTAATCAGACATGTCTGAACACTGATGGTAACTACTTAGAGTACCTCTTACAATTGCAGAAGTCAAACATAACTTGTATTCATCTTTTGTTATTGGTATATATTGAGTATTAGAATTTTAATACAGTTTTTTTTCCTGTCTTAAAATGTGTATACATTTTTTGGCTCCCTCTGTATATATGTATGTATCTGTGTATACATATGTATCCATTTATTATTATAACACACACACACACACACACACACACACACACACACACACAAAGAATAAACAAGAAATTAGGAAAACAAATGTTGAAGTATTTGAGAATGTTTAATATATCTGCGTGTTTTTAGAATATATTTCAACAGAGTAACATCAAAGCAGCATAAGATAGTAACAGTGTACAGGCTTTGGAGCCATACTGCTCATATTTAAACCCAGAGTGCCACACTTTTAGTTGTGGACCCTAGGGAGTCTCTTAACCTCTCTGTGCCAATTTCCACATCTGTAAAATGGCAAAAATAGTAATGCCTAAGTCATAGGGTCACTGTGATGATTAATACATGTGACATGCTTATAATAAAGCCTGACCCTTAGCAAGTAAGCACTTCTTTTGTAGGATGGTTCCCAAAATTATATTATTTGACTAATAAAGGAAATGGTAATCCTGGAAGGATTCATGAATTGAGGACATTCAGATTACGTGTGTGTTTTCAGGACCACTGGGGTCCCTTTGGAAGTGAAATGATGTAAGAGTGGTATCCCTCATTAAGCAAAAGTTGAGCTCTTTGAGGGCACAGACCATGCCTTACTCATCTTTACATCACCACTGACCATTAAATGTTTGATTTTGAAAAAAGCATAACTTTTGATTCATGAACTTTAAATTCATCTGGTCATAACAGAAAACATTTAATTAGTCCGCTTAAAATTTAGAAAGTACTGGTGGAGGGAAGAAGGTATAAAACATTTTAAAATAGATACTATTATTTACATTAAAATGGGTTGAAATGAAATAAAATATATATATTTGTGTGTACATAAAATATCTCTGGATAGGAGAGCTGTCCAGCAAGTATCCATCCATGTAATATGAAAAATAGAGGCATTTATGGAGGGATTTTTTTTCCCAGACAGCCCTAGTATATACAGGAAACTAATATTATAATTTGCCTTCAATGAAGAGAACTCTAAGTTAGAGATAAGGAAAGTTTTCACTGTATATCCTTTTGAATGCTTGAATTTTGAACCACTGTGAATGTACTGAATATGTATTGATCCGTGTATCCCTGGAAATAGTATTTAAGAGTTTGCATGTGGCCCTTAGTTGGACTAGATTGGTAAATAAGAGAGAGGCAAACTTAGATACTCAGGCATATGCATGGTACATTAACGAAATAAACTCTTAATCTTGTGAGTTTTCTGTGAAACTCAAATACTATTTGTGAAAGGCAGTAATTACATTAAACAACATACCAAACACTGCAATTAAAAGGCAGAAATTATCAGAATGGGTAAAAAGGCAAGAACCAACTATATGCTTTTTACAAGAGACACACCTTAAATATAACAACACAGAGGTTTAAAAATAAAGTGATGAAAAATGATATACAATGCAAAGAGTAAGCATAAGATGCTAGAATGACCATTACTATCAGATAAAATAGACATCGAGACAAAGAGTATTACCAAAGATAAAGAGGGATATTTCATGATAATATAGGGATCAACTGAATAGAAAGACCTAACTGTTACAAATGCATATTACCTAATTACAAAGCCTCAAAGTCCATTAGGCAAAAATCGGCAGATCTAAAGACATAGTTCCACAAACGCATTTTTTCAAGGGCATGTGCTACATTACCAAAACAGATCAGATGCTTGGACTCTTTTAAGAGTCAGTGTCATGGGGGGAAAAAAGAGGTAGGGAAAATGTTCTAGAACATAAAAGAGACATAATAAGCAAATGCAGTTTGAATACAGATGGTATTTTGGTTCAAAAAGAAAGACTATAATGGGTATTCTTGGGATAATTGCAAAAATTTAATATGGACTAAGTATTAAATGACTGTAAAGAATTACCATTCATTTCCTAAGATATGATGATACTAGTAAGAGATAAATAAAGTATGCATTTATTTATTTATTGTAGAGGTGAGACCAAGAAGCAGTTTATTAAAAGGAAAATAAGGTGAAACAAAGAGAGTTTATTAAAAGGCGAAGTACACTCCTAAGAAGTAGGAGCAGGCTCAAGCAGAAAAATGGCTCAAGAGCTTAGTAATGAAGTATTTAGGTGTGCAGTATCTAAAATTTACTTTCTTGTGGTGTGGCATATATATATATATATATGTGTGTATATATATATATATATACACACACATATATATATATATATATACACACACATATATATATAGTGTGTGTGTGTGTGTGTGTGTATATTTGAGTATATGTGTATCTATGTATATAAAAGATAAAGCAAAAATAGCAAATTATCAATTGTTGAATCTAGTTGGAGATTATATGGGTAATCACTGTACTATTCTTTCAACACTTCTGTATGTTTGAAATTTCTTAATTAAAAATTGAGGGAAATTTTTGAAAGTTAAGCAGCAAGAAATATTCAGGCAAAGCTGATCTTTTAAAACAAAACTTTTTATAAAGGAAATTCAAATATATACAAAAGTAGAGAATATCACCCCTGTAACCATCATCCATCATTAACAGTTTTCAACTCATCACCAATCGGTTTCATGTATGCCTCACCCACTCTGCCTTTCCCCTAGGTTACCTTTAAGACAAATCCACATGTCATATTATTTCACTCATACATATTTCAATGCATATCCTTAAAACATGGATTCTGTCTAAAAATTATAATGATTCTGTATGGCATCCAAATCAATGAATGATTCCTTAATATAACCAATCAAATATCAAGTCAGTATCCAGGTGTTCTTGGATGTCTCATAAGTGGTTTATATTTTAAACAGTTGATTTTTTCTGGTCAGGTTCCATATAAGGTCTACATATTGCATTTGGTCCATGTGTCATTTAAGTCTAAGTTTTTTTTATCCATACGTTTCCCCTTCCTTCCTCCTTCCTTCCTTCTTCCTTCCTTCCTTCCTCCTTCCTTCCTTCTTTTTCTTTCTTTTGCAACTTGCCTGTGATAGAAATCAGGCCATTTATCCTGGAGATCACTCCACAGTTGCGTATAAAAATATTTTGCCTTCCTTTTTACAGCCTATAATAAATACTCCATTGTATGAACGTGCTAGAGTTTATTCAACCACTTTTCTATTGATAGACATTTGACTTGTTTCCAGTTGAGTGAAGACAATCTTTTAAATCACATAAACAACATCATCAAATGAACAAAGTTTTAAAACAATTATTTGACATTTTCCCAATGCTTTCCAATTTACAGAAGAAGAAAAAGACCTGAAATGACCTCAGGTGCCACCCAACAGTCACGTGATAAGAAAAATAAATTGCTGGACCCATGTAAGCTAAGAAAAGCACAATCACTGGTGAGTATTGCTTACAAAAGATTCCCCATAAAGTTAATGAAAATTGCTGGGTCTCTAATCTTATTTGCAAAATTGAATTTTTTTTTTTTAATGAGAATCATCAAGCAGTCATTTAAATCCCAGACTCTGACACTGACAAGCTGTGTGACCTTGAAGATTCCCTTTATTTAATCTCTCTGAGCCTCTGTTTTCTCATCTGTTTTTTTAAAAAATGACTAGATAAACTGATGTGTATGAATCTGCTTTGAAAACTATATAATATAAAGGGAACATTATTATAATTTGGTTCTTTCTTCTGCTATGAGTCCTTTGGGGTGGAAGAAGGTGGGGAGCTATAGAAATTTCTCTGCAGAAATTACGTATCTACAGAGCAAAGGTTCCACCGACCTAAGAAAAAGGTATGTTTTCCATAGCTTTCCTGTTACTGGTGGAGCATGATTATAAAAGTGCATTTCAAGTAACTTCAGAAAAAGCGAATTAGGACTTTTCTTTCCCTAATGAAAAGAATAGCTAATTAACTACCTAATAAAGTCAGTAATTGTGACTAGGGAACATTTCATAGCAGAGTTTTCCAAACTGTGATTCTGTACTCCCAATGGATCCCTTTCAGCACGTAACCGAAGTCTTTAGAGCAAAGTAGAAGGGAATAAGGGTGGAATAAAAAGTTCCTATTTGCGGTAAAGATTTAGAAAAAAGCTGAGGATACATACTCAAGGAAAATTAATATAAAATGGATGTCAATTGAGAGAAGAATAAGTATGTACTCATGAATAAATCACTTTCATAACTCTGCTTTAAAGCCTTATTACTTTGTATTTAAATGTATTTTGAAGTGTTATATTTTAAAAAGAGAGATAGAAAGAGATGAGCTTTTTAAAATAGGGCAGTTTGTATTCTGAGGGGCCAATTTTGTTGGACTGGATGAGACTTATCACAGACAGATGTACAAATGCCCAAGGGATTGGGGACACTTAAAGCAGAGCAGTAAAATTGTCAGTGAAAACCATTAATTGAGAAAAATAACTTGATGAGGCTTATCACACAGGCCATTCAGGCAAGCTTCTGCCTGTTTCCTGGCCCCTCCTAGGCCCTGCATAGAGGAGAAACACGGGGGACAACAGGGACTCGAAGGATGCTAAAAGCTGATGGTGATATACGCTCACAAATTATCAGCACAGTCAAACATTTCTCTGGCTTCAACAACAACAATGAAAAATCAAAGGCTAAACAGAAGCCTTCACCATGGTCTTTTGACATTAAGCATCTGTCACATCCTAGCAGGGCTTGTTTAAGTTAAAATGTTTGTTACCAGTTAAAAACTTAAAAAGTTGTGCTAATTAAAGCTGAAAGGGAAACCATGGTAACTTAATGATAGAGAACAATTAAGCTGTTAATAAATGAAGTTCGTGACTGTATTGCTTTACTTGTATTGTTTATGTAAATATACTAATTTTAATCACTATGTATGCTTAGTAGTTTTGGCAAGAAGCATAAGGCATAACTAAACCCCCCAAAAGTACACAATGATCTTTGACTCTGTGAGGATGCCTGCGATAACGGACTATTTGGGCCACACGTGGCAGGTGCACGTGGCTAAGGCCTCGTCTCCATGAGGCGGCAGTGTGCCCTCACAGTAGGCCACATACCTCCTAGGAAACAAGCAGCTTCATAAGTAATGCAAAATGACTGAGAAAATGAAGGAACTCTGGATGGGGGGCCTGGGAGAAGAGGAAGTGGGTATTGAGGAAACTCAACTGAGGACTTAAGGAGTAAATAGAACACTTGACAACTGCAGCTGTAGCGTTTGGTAGCAACAGCCGAGGTACGATTGTGACGGAGAAAATTACATGGTCATCGGATAGAACGTTCTTGCATCGTTTAGACAGGTTCATCTAGGAGGATTTCGGGATGAATTAGAGAAACAGGGAGCAGGTAGAACTTAGGGGAACATATTATAAAAACAAAGATGAGGGAGTTCCCTGGTGGTGTAGTGGCTAAGGCTTCAGTGCTGTCAGCGCTGCGGCCTGGGCTCCATTCCCAGCCAGGGAACCACCCACATTAAAGCAAACAAACAAACAAACAAACAAACCAATGATGAGTGGGACAGACCCCAGAGTCCCACCCAGGAGGTGCCCGAGAACTAAACACTTATGTATTTCTTCCCCCCGCCCCACCCCACGAGGCTGAGAAGTGGGTGTGTGATACTTGGAGAAGCTAAAGCCTGTGAATGGAAGGGGTGGAAGAGAAAAAAGCACGAGAGAGTAAAAGTGCAAAGAATATTCCTTAGGCCATCTCTCTAGGGCTGCGGCTGTCAGGCCGCTGAGATCATCTTCAGTTTTCACCTATCGTGACTTAGACGAAGAGCCTTCCAATATGAGAGCTCTCTCTAGAAAGAGAAACATGCTTAGGGAAACAGTGTCCAATCCACGTGTGTTGCTGTGCGCTTGGATGTTTTCTATTATTTAATAGGTTTGAGTTTTCAGAGCCCACCCCTTAGAAGGGTACCCGATTTCCTCTTAGGCTTTCAATTCTGTGTAGTGCTACCTCATTACAGCTGCTGCATTTAACCACCTTTTGGTGTGAATCACTCGTAGATGGAAGATGGCAATGAAGCCTAGTTCTGATCATTAATGCGTTAGAGTTTTGAAGATTGTTTATTAAAATTATACACATATCAAGAAGTACCCATACTATTAATTATTATAATTAGATGTCATACAGAACAAAGCAATTTAAAAATAGACACACCACAGTACAGTTAAGTACCATTTTAATTAAACTCTAGAGATTTTTCCATCTTGTGTAATGACTTAAAAAAAACTTTTAAAATCTTAACAACTGACCCCACAATTCCTCTGTGGGAAGGGTGAGGAGGGAGCCATCTCCTTGGGGGAAAGCCATTGATGAGATTGTAGAGGGAGATGACACCTTGAGGGCTTGGATGTTAAGTAGGGGCACCTCCCGGTGAGAAGAAGGGCAAGTTTGTTTTTTCTGCTCCTGAAAGGGAAGGGGCTGAGGAGCAGAGGGGTGGGGTGGGCAGGAAGAGGAGAGAGATGCCAATGCCAGCCAGTGGAGAGAAGCCGAGATGTGTTAGATAGTAGTAAATAGCATCCATCTGATCCCATCTATTGGCTATTGCTGGGAAGTAAGCCCCGCCTTCCATCTCAATAGGAAGTTCTACTCAGTTTACACATGGAAGCAAGAACTCAGAAGTCTAGAAGTTCAAAAAACTGAAAGCCCTTCGAGTCAGTTCACAAAAATCCAAAGGGCTTTGGACTTCCCAGACCCTGGAATTGGATTCAGAGGACCCCAGTTGACATCTTGTTTTATGTTCTTTTTTTCTTCTTTCCTGTGTGAGTTTAAATACCTTTTGTCCCACACTGAACTTTTGCTTGGAGGTTAGAAGTCCTCACTTTCTAGGTTCTGATTTGGGCACAGATTTCAAAAAGCTGGCTGTTTCAGAGCATTCACTGTATTGCAAGTAACAAAAGCCTTTAATTGCCTGCTTACTCTAATTGCTTTAGATAAGACCTTATCTTATTCTGTGCCTGCTAATTCCAGCCTCTGCAGTTCCCTTCTTCACCTCTCTCCTGGATCACTTGATTCTTAGTGTTCTGATTACACATGTGTTTCAGATGACTCATAGATGCGTTCAGAGCCACTGATGATTGCAAATTGAAAAGTGTAAATTATATTCCCAACCAGGGAACTACCACCCCCCCCCCCCCCCCCAAAAAAAAAAGGTGTAAATTATTAAACAGCAAAGTAATCTACCACTTGCCTCAAAATGCTTTTTTAAAAAATATCAGTTCATTAAAAAGTTATAACAGGTTTTCTTGCACCCAGTGTGGCTTAGCCAAACGCCCCCAACTCACCTCCAGCAGCAGACTCAGCTGCACATGCTCTGAAGCAAAAGTGTTAAAATGCTTCCTAAACCTTTCTCAAAAGGGGAGGGAAAAGGTCTATACTCTGAAGGGATTCCTGATGCCTGTCAAGGAAAGAACGTTGGCTTAAGAACCGGGAAACCAGGCTCTTGAGCCGCTCTCCTTGCGCGAGCCCGCTCCTACCTCTTTGGAGTGTACTTTCTCTTCAATAAACTGTCTCTTTGTTTCACCTCTTAAAAAAAAAAAAAAAAAAAAAACCAGGAAACCCAGGTTTCTGGCCCCAGCTCTCCCATTAACTTAGCAGTCACTCAGCCTCTTTTGAGTTTTCATTTTCCCCTGTCTGAAATGAGAGTTGGATTCCAACACCTTTCAGGTCCATTCCAGGCTAAAGTGTGGATCGGTGGACCCCACAGCTTCGTACTATATTTGTTGTCCTCTCTCCTGATGCCTGAGGGACATAGCTGTGACTAAAGTGACTTTACACAGAATAACCAAAAGAATCCACGATAGGAATGAATCCTAATTATAAACCAGTAAAAACTGGTTTCTGTCTCCCACCTTTTTCTTTGAACTTCAGACAATATAATTAATTAAAACAGAAGAATTTACAAAACACGGTGTATGCCGTGGTCTCCTCGCGGGCAATCTTTAATAGACTTCTTTCAATGCTGATGAACTCCCCAGGTGTTTGTTTTATCATGTTTGTTTGGGTATGCAGAACTTAACATATCTACATGAGAGGTTTTTAAGTATTCATATCAATCCGTGAAATTCCTGCGAATTTCATTGGGGAGAAAAAGAAAGGCCTGGGTTCCTTAGTAAATGGTACATACAGCTTTGGATAAGTTACTTAACGTGTCGGAGCCTCCGTTTCTTTGTTTGTAAAATGGGACTCACACCTCCCTTGCAGGATTGCTGTCAGGACTAAGTGCCAGGCATATGAGGGCCATCCGGAAAGTATCCAGCCATGTCATACAACAAATAGAGGCGTTTAGGCTGCATTTTTTTTTTCCTGGACAGCCCTTGCATGTTAAGTACAATACATGTTTGTATTCTCCCCCGTTAAATAACATCTGATTTTTCTCTTTGCTGACCAAGAGCACAGGCTTGGGACTTAAAACAGCCTGGGTTTATTGCCTGATAACCACAATTTTAGTAGTTCAGTGAGTTTGGCCAAGTTATGAACATCTCTCCAGGGCTCCATTTCTCATCTGTGAAGCCGTGTTAGACACAACACTAACCTCACAGGGTAAAAGAAATGGTTGCATCCATAGCTGTATCAAATGAAGCCATACATTTTCTTGTCCTGCATGGCGTCTGTACCATCTTGCACCTGTGCATATGCTCATGCATTTATTTACTCCTCATCAATGTTGGGTTGTTTTTTGTTTTTAATTCTACACTCCTAGGCTGAACAGTGAGTGTGTCTTGAATTCAGTGCCGTGAATTCTGTGCCAGGTGCACACCACTGCTTACTAACTACAATATTGGTTCTTAATTTTTGATACCTTGGAGAAGAAAAGGACTAATTGCTAAGAATCCTGGGGGCAAAATGAACTCTCGGGAAGGTATCTGGCATCTACAAATTGTGCCCTGTGGATAGCCCTTCTTGGGCCTTAGCCCCCCCTGGGGGCCCTCCCCTTTCCTGGGTCACTCAGCCTCAGTAGCCTCTCACCATTCTCACTCACTTCTTTCCACCCCATAAAAATGACACCCAGCCTGAAGATAGGAATTCTGTATCCCTGTTTTCACCTTCACCTGCGCAGTGGTTTTAGCCATTGCTCTGAAATGGGAGAAAGGAAGAATCATTTGGATGTTTATTCACTTATCCAACAAGTATTTTACAGGCACTAGGGGTGTAACCATAATAAGACACAATCTTTGTCCCTGAGGTGCTTACAGGCTGGAATGGGGAAGCTTCCAGTCAAGTAAGGGGTAACTGCTAAGTATCTGGGTTGGGCAAATTATTCATGTTCCTGCTACCTCTACTGAGACTGCAAACACAGCAGGACTTGCTAGGTGTGGGTACCTGCGGGTCTTCAAGTATGCATATTCAGAAGCGAGCTAACCGTACGAGCCAAGAACTCAGGAGGGAGAGTGGGAAAAGAGATATAAATCCAGCAATTGAAGATTTTACACACCGATTGCCTGGGAAGTGGGCCAAGAACAGAACCCTGGAGAATTCTGAGGTATACAGCATGCCTTAGATTTCTCCTGTGTCCTTCCATTTAAAGGCATGATAAATACTTACCTGGCAGGGAGATACCATGATCACGAAGGTGGCTTTCCCAGGGCGAGGCTTATCCATGGCACTGACCCCTGCGATTTCCCCAAATGTGGGAAACTCGACTGCATAACCTGTGGTGGTGGGGGACTGTTTCATGCTCTGCCCCGGAAAATAAAAAGGCATGAGAGCATGCTGTGATATTACTGGGTGAGTATCTCTAGGAGAAGAGCAGTAAGTTCAACTGGTGAGAGATGTGTACTTAAATCACCTGATTCCATCCCTCTTCATAGGATCAGGCTGAAGGAAAGAATATTCTTTGTGATAATGTTCTAACACGCCTGGGAGATTGCATGGCGCTCAGCACCATTAGCCCAACAGATAGATAGACCTGCACTTATGTAGAGATTATTTTATCAGCAATGTCTATAAGAGCAAAAAGATTGGGAACAGCTCAGATATTTATCAGTATTCATCTATAGATAGACTATGAGTAGAATACAACACTTGGAAGATGGAGGAAGCTCTTTAAGTACTGGATGTATTGCTTCAGAATTTACAAGTGTCTTAGGAGCTCTGTGCCAGGAGCCAGGGTCTCATACCCAACACTGGTGTAAAAGAAGTTTCCAGTTATTTCAACCAGATTGTGAAATGCTCGAAGCCAAGCTTGTCCAACTTGCGGCCCGCAGGCAGCCCAGGACAGCTTTGAATGCAGCCCAACACAATTCATAAACTTTCTTAAAATGTTACAGAAATTAGGCATGGACAATTTTTAGCTCCTCAGCTATCATTAGTGTTAGTGTATTTTATGTGTGGCCCAAGACACTTCTTCCAATGTGACCTAAAGATTGGACACCCGTACTCCTGCTCTAGACCAAAATTCAGGACTGTCAGATTTATACTCTTTTATAGAACTTCCTCGTATTTTTTTCTTAAATCTTCTTTTGTTTCTCT